>BSBK01001990.1:1435000-1830000 GCA_027943335.1 Chamaecyparis obtusa
TGATGCGGGAATAGTCAAGTATTCAAAATTAAAAACAAAATCCTTTTACAATTATGAATACTACAGTCCTTGCATCATTAAGATATTTTTATCATGCAAGAATACTACTACGGACAATTGAAAACATATTTCTTCATTTATATGTAAATTGAAAACACATTCCTTTAATAATCTACAACTTGAAATCGCATTCCTTGTTCAATTATGAGTAGGATAGGTCTTGTATCAGCAAGAAAAATTCACCATGCAAGTTTTGACAATTCAAAACATATTCCTTCATTACTAATTAAATTGAGAACACATTCCTTCATTAATATGTAACTTGAAATAACATTCCTTGTTCAATTAAGAATTGTACAGATCTTGCATCAGCAAGACAACTTCACCATTCAATTTTTCACAATTGAAAACATATGCCTTCATTACTATATAAATTTAAAATACATTCGTTAAAGCATATGTAAATGGAATACACTTTCCTATTTTGATATAATGTAAACCATATGCCAAGTCCGCACAAAATTTCTTGAGAAGAATATGGAATTAGTTGTACAAAATGAGCATACTACCTATCAAAAATTTATGCTTGAACATAGAAGTTTTGATAATGTGAACCATCCATGATTTAGTCAAACCAAACAAGAAGTAAATTAGTTGGTAACATGAGCCATTCCATTGAGGCTTCAAGGGGAACCATGTTCTTATCCCTAGCAGTCTATTGTCTTCTACCAATTAAATTTTGAATTACGCTCCCATATCCAATGGTGGAAGATAATTGTGGGATCCCTATATGGTAGTTGTGCATAGAAGGAAAAGTGAGAGGTGGAAAAAAAACTAAACCATTACAATCTATAGAATAATTGGGCATGTTCATGATAATCATCTCATATAGAATGACATACCCTTGCAAAAAGGGTGTTTTTCCAATGGATGTACTAATTAAAAAATTCTTTATAGCCAAAATATTGGTTTGTTGTGCAATCCCCCTTTCCTCTACCTTGTGTTTCTTTGCTTCCTTCTCTTACCTCTCTCTTTCCTCCTTTTCTTTATCCCTTTCTTTCAATTGTTCCTTCTCCTTGCACATAATTTCCTTTTCTTTTCTCTCCTTTTCCTCCTCCTTAGCCAAAACATGAGAAACCTTATATACTCTGATCCTTTTTCTTTCTTTTTTTCACTTCCTCAATTTCCTTCGTCATCCACTCCTATTCCATTAGCTCCTTAATGTAATCATCGGAGGTTAATAATTAGGATTGTCATCTCAAGAGGATCCCCTAATCAATAACCCTACAATGTTTTTGGTTGATAATTTGTACATGAATCTTTAAGAACTTTCTCAATGCAAATTATTGTTGAGAACTTGGGGTCTCCCTGACTTTTGACATTAGGATTTTGTATCTTTGACATAGTTAGATCCACATGTTTTTTGAGTGAAATATGCATTTGTCTCAGAGTCTTATATCTCAAAATCATCATAGTAGTGCACAAATTCCACTATGGTAGTGGTAGGTGGTGTATGGAAAGTGAAAGTTCCTTCTCACTCATCACATTTCAAGTCCACCCATAGATTTGAATCCCCATTTACCACCCATGATGGAGGTATTTTCTTAAACGGAAGACTAGGAGCCTTGAATCCACATTATTATCAATAGTTTCCATTTCATTATAACCCATCTGATTATAGTGCACCTTTGAATTACCCTCACTTTGATGGATGTGAGCTATGTTTCCTGTAACTTCTTAACTTGACACAAAAAATCCTATGAGGGTGGACATGTTCTCAACTTCACATGTGTGAGACCTACTAGACAATCATATGTATACTACTTTATTTTCCATACTTTCAGTACTTATTTCCCAGATACACCTGATTATTTGAGACATTTACATATTTAAGGATCTATTGAATCCTATGCTATATGTTCGGTACCTGATAATGTGATCAGGGTAAACTAGAGATACTATATGTTTTGATTCAGTTTTAGTTATGATTATGTTACATATGATGGTGTATGATGTTTAAAACTATTGCGATGGAAAGTTAGTTTAGGAAACCAAATTTATGCTTAGTTGATTTATTTACAAACATAGTTTTTAAACCATGTAATATTGATGATGTATGGTGTTTATATCATGTTGATTAGACCTATTGATGTGTGCAATGAGTGTGTAGGATAAGTTGACCATGGATCTAAATGCGGGGATCCAGTATTGGAACCTATGTTTATACCGTGCATTCCAAGGTCCTCATTGTATGAAGAAATGAGGACCTTGTTGTATAGTTTTTTATTCATAAATGTGGTTTGCATGTGTGTGTTTAACTTAGTTAATGTTATGTGAATTAGCCATGTCATTGTTTTAATTAAATGTGCCAAATTTGGAAAATTATAGCGTATGTGTTGGCATGGTTAGTAACTTGTAATTAGTTGGGTCAAGGGTTTGACAAGGGGATTACCTTAGGGTATAATCAACTTACCTTGGGTTGGGAAGTTTCCAGATAGTCAACCAAGACGTGAACTCCATGTGTAAACTTTAGGTGGAGTTTAGGAGGGCAATTTGGGCTCTCATAGGTTAACTAGGGTCAATTTTAGCTACCCAGGTCGATACCTTATAGGTTAGGGGTCTTTTTCAACCCATTAAGAGCCTTAAAACTCATTTATGACTCCCCTAAAGTCAAGATTTCAAAGTTGGGCGGATTTGAAGAGTTGTGAGGTTTAGGTTAACCAATCTCTTCTTTCCAAATTTGCTTCAAATCCATTTATGAGAAGGAAGGCAAGTGGGAAGAAGGTACTAGAATTTTGTTCCTCTCCTTTGATAGGTTCATAGATTTTAGGAGGTTTTTCTATTTAGGGAAAGCTTGGAGAAGGATTTAGTTGTTCACCCACTCTCTAGATTTGGAGACCATTGGTTTTGGAAGGAGCTTAGGAGAAGGCTAGCTTTGGAAGTGTTGGTAGTATTCTTTGTTTTTCCTGTCCCCCCCCTGAAATTTTGAAGTTTTGGTGTCTTCCTGGTTTTGTGTTGAATCCCTCTGCATAATTTTCATATCTTTAGGGTTCAAGTTTGGTCAAAATTTGTAGAAACCCTAAGTGCTAGGGTAAAAATCCATTTGTATGCCTCCTAAATCAAAAACCTAGTTTGCCTCTACCTTGTTCTTTTCCTGTGTTACTTTTTTGGGCCACTTATGTTTTAAAATGCACATGCACTTTATCCTTCCTGATCATTCACTTGTTTGCGTAGTCTTCCAGTGGTTAGCTTTTCTTTTCAGCATTTACCTGACTGTAGTTGTTGTGTATTCTCCTATTCCTGGTGACTTATCTCTTAACATTTTGTGACTTGGCATGGTGGTTTCTTTTCCTTTTGGTTGCATGTTCACGTGGTTAGCTAGCCCAACATTTCAGCTTACTTTCAATCTAATGGTGAGTGCATGATCTCATAGCTCTGACACACCCCATGAGATCATACGCTGACCACTGATTCTTCCAAGGCTACAGTGTTTCAAGGTAACCGGGTCCACTGCCAGGTGTGCACAATTGGCAATTTCTCATTGGTCCACGAAGTGATGAGTTGACGGTTGTCAGTGGGGCCATGTAAGAGAATCTACAGAGTGGCAATGTAGGATTGATCTAGTGGTGGACGTTTGTTCTCATGGAGTGAGTCAGAGCTACGCAAACTTAAGACAGTCATTGATCTTGTTGTAGAGCAGGTGGGTCCTATGTCAGAGGTGATTGGGCAGAGCTAGCAAATGATATGTTGATAGGTGACAGGTTTTCAAGTGGGCCCAAGGTTATCAAATGCATTTGGCAAACTAGTGACTGCATCATTTTTATGGCCTAAGGTTTAGCGGTTCTAATAAAATCCTCTATGTTCGCTCATTCACGAAGTAGTTTGGTGGGGTTCTAGGTCTTTTGGCAAATACGTGAATGTGTGTATTTGTGGAATGTCAAAGTAAGTTAGTGAAGCCTTGAATCATTCAGTAAATAAATGAAGTCTTTGGTCGCCAGTTCTCACAATGAAACTTAGGGTTAGAAGTATGATTTAGCGACTTGGTGAATAAAGGTTTTTGTGCATTCACAAAGTATAACCTAGGTTTAAAGAAAGCTTTAAGCGATTCAGTGAAATGCTTTTTTCACTGAATCATTTGACTTGACCATGGTTATGAAAAGCATTAAGTGACTTAGAGATCCCTTTGGTCGTGTATTCACCAAATGGATAAAAGGTTAAAGACTTGTCGAGGGAAGTGGGACCATTGCCATGATGTCGTTGAGGTCTCAAATTGTAATTGGCCAAGTTGGAAAGGGATAAGGACATGTCAGTGGGCCTGAAAGATTCAAGTGAGATGCTAGTATGGATGATCTAATGGATGGTGTAAGATCTCATAGGGTCTGTCAGAGCTATAAGATTATAAGACCATTGTCCGATCTAAAGCTTATGCGGAGTGGGTCCAAGCTTTCGGATTCATTGCCGACATGATCAAATTTCATTGGTCAAGGGATTAATGAGGTGGAAATGGATTTTAAAAGGTTTTTTTGACTGTTGAAGGATAATTGCGAGTCACCTAATCTGCCAAGAATAAAATAGATCAACGGACACTTTTTAATTTTCAGTCGGTGATCGTTTTCATTCAAATTCAAATTTCTTTGTAGGGTTAGGAGATAGTGCACTAAAAGGGCCATTTTGAAGGACCATTTTTTGTCATTTCTAGCTTGGTTGTGGGTGAGAATTTTTGAAGATGATCCTGGTAGTTGTTCCAGCATGATATAGCATGTCCTTGGGAGTCTCTATCGAGAAAAGATTAACAGGTGGGTCACATATTCTCTACTACAGCTAGAATTAATAGGGCTTTTGTGATGATTTTGTCCTTGAAGCTGGTACATGGCTGGGTTGGTTGTAGAGTTTTGTGATTTTTTGATCTCACTAGCCTTGTGCTCAGAGTCGGTCTTGTCTACATTCATTTGTTCATTTGAGTTAGGTGATTTTGAATTGTTGCTTTGAATGATCATTAGTTTCTTGTTGCAATCCTTGAGATAAAAGGATTTTTCATGATCATTCAAAGGCATTGGGAGTTAGGTGTTCATAATCTTTCTTGGTGAGCCCTATTTTTGGTCAGGGTTGTAAGAATTTTGTTTCAATGCTTGTTTATGAGAATAAAAGTTGCAGGTCTAAGCTGTAGTTTGCAAGCATGATTTGTTGTGACTGATTGTATGCACAGAAAGGATTCATCATACTTAATAAAAATATATGATTCTTCTCTCTCCTCTATGTCAAGTAAGGTAGGCTTCAAGCTTTCTAGTTCATTACATATTGTTTTATGTATGTATCTTCATTCTTGAGTTCTGATCTAGGATTGGATTAAATGATGCTCTAGATGGGATGTGAGTTTACCCTTTTCTACATAAGGATTCTTTGTAAGTAGTAAGGATTGTGGTAAATGTATTTATGGCTATGAATCTTAGATATTCTCTGATTTGTGTATCTTTTGTGTCTAAGAAATCTTTCCCAATGGATGAGGCACTGGCCTAAATGAGTAAATCTCTTGTTAACATAATTGATTAAAGTTGTTGCAATCCAAATCTTAAAATCAAGAACCATTTTGAGTTATAAATCTTTGGTTGTGTAGTTTGGTTACCTCATAGCAATGGAGATTCAATGAATGTAAGGTTGGCATTTAGTACTTTCTTTCTATCATTTGTTATATGAACCTAGACTTTGGTGTGTAAGGTATAGTTTTCACTGGGTTAGGTGCACCTGCCTTGGTTTTGTAGAGCTAGAAGTCAAGAGGGCAGTCTTGTCTATACAGTTGGTCCAATTACCCTAAGATCCTTCTACATTTTGGAACTAACCACTCCTAAAATCTATCTGAGGGTATATTGGCAGCCTAAGAGCATAAGCTATTTTGAAACACCAACAAGATGGCGACTCTACTGGGGAAAAGTTACATAAGTCTGTAATAACCAGTAGGTCATCATTGGAAACATAGGGTTATTCTTGCCCCTTGTTTTGTCAGACTCATTGGGATACTTGTTAGTGAGGAAATAGTGTTTTAAGATTCCCAATATACTTGGGTGGCAACTCAAACATCTTTGGAGCAGTGCTAGTCAACAAATTATTTATAAGATGAGTTACAGAGGTACTAGGTCTCAGAGAAAGGAGCATCCTAAAGATAGATTGGAAGAAGGTCATTCGAGTACTTCTAAGCCTAGTCAGACAAGGGGGGGAAGAAAACAAAAGAATATGTCTCATACTTGGAAACATAAAGAAGATACAAGGCAAAAAAATCAAATCAAGCTGGGTCAAGAAGAAAATGTCTCAGAATATGAAGAGGCTATTGATTTGAAGTTTAACTAGTATGAGGATGAGTTACAAGTGGGAGATGTTGAATCTGAGACTACTCTCCTGGAATCAAAAGAAATTTTTTAAGAATTTTATGAGTTGGAAAGAAGAATCCAAGAACAAATTGCTATCAGACAGCAAAGAGAAAAAATAAAGAGGACAAAGTAAGACAATCCATGATAAGGGTTGAATAGTTAAAAAGGTAGTTATTAGATCTGGAGGCAATTAATTTTGTCCTAGAGCCTGAAGGAACAGAGAAACAACCTATTGTGCAGAAGACATATGAGACAACTAGAGCTAGAAATAAAGGAAAACAAAGAGCTGATGGAATTACAATCAATGAACATGTTAATGATAAGGATCCTTTAGATCAATAGCTGAGATTAGATGTGGATCTTGAGAAGGCTAGAAAGGAGAAAGAGATGTGGGCCAAAGAAATTGAGAAGGTAGAATTGGAGGCTACTGTTGCAGAAATGAGGAAGAAGATTGAGTTTCTCAAGCATACTTCAGGACCTTCAACATCTACATCTCAAGGAATGGATCCACCTCAAGGAGGTCTTGTTCATGAAAGGTACAAACAACTTATCTTTTTGGGTATTCCTGGTTATCCTAATGTAATTCCTGATGAAATTAGAAAGAAGCTTCCTAAATTTGTTGGAAACAATGTCATCACTTGTGAGGAACATCTAAAGAACTTTATTGATGTAATAGATGATTATAATATTGAGCTTGATGATGTTGTAATGAAGTTATTTATACAATCTCTAACCAAAGATGCTAGGGACTAGTTTAGAGGATTGCCCCATGCCAGTATAGGGTCTTGGAATGAATTTAATAATTGTATCAAAGAACATTATGGTGACAAAACAAATGAGGGTTTTATTTTGAATGAATTCAATAACATAAAGAAAAATCAGAATGAAGATGTTCTTGAATTTAATATAAGATTCCAAAAAGCTATGCATAGGCTCCTACAAGTTATCAGATTAGATGATAGGGTGTGTCTTGTGACATACTTAAATGCTTTTGATGCAAAGATGGGGTATCTTTTAAGGGATAAGAACCCTAGAAATCTTGGGGAGGCTTACAAGTTGGCTATTAACATAGAGAGTAATAGAAGAATATCAAGAAAATTGGGGAGAAGGGATGATTATAGGCCTCAAGCAGAAATTGAGAAAGAGATGGCAAGGTCTACAAACTTTAAACCCAAAGAGGAGGATAATCTAAAATAGATTCTAAATGCTTTAGAGGTTCTGAGGCCTGATGAAAAAAGAAACAATAGGGCTGTAATTAATGACTGGTCAACTCCTAATAATTTTAGTAGGCAGCCAAGAATGCAAAATTACCCATACAATACTTAGTGGAAGGATGGAAAACCCATCTTTCTAGCTAAGAGGGATAGGCCCGATGATAGGATTCCTAATCCTTTGCAGAGAAATTTAGTTAATATGAGTGATGATATCCCATGGTGTGTTGCTTGTCAATCTCCTCACAATCTAGAATACTATGTTATTGCCCTAAATCTATCTGAGAACCACGAACAAGATGAGCAATATGATAAGAATGTATGTGCAATGACTTCTTCACATGCATGGGATGAGGTTGACTCCATAGAGGAGGAATTTGATGATGTTGGATGTGGTGCAGTGAAATGTGAGGAGCATGTTTCCTTAAGGCAACCTTCTGATGAGGAAATTGCTCAAATCACTGTAGACATGGTCACTCAAGGCAAGAGCAATTACAATTTGAGAAATAGGAGAGTTGGAAACATAGTTGGTAAACTAGGTAGCATGTTTATCAAGAGGTCAGAAAGGAGTACACAATAGCCTGAGGAAAAGGGGAAAGGTGCTGATGTTGTTAGTCAGATGAAAATAAAAAGGAAGATTGGGCCTATTGCAATAACTAAGGGTAAAGCAAGGACATCAAAAGTAGTTGTTCCCATACCCCAGAAGGGAGATGAGTCTCTACACAAAGATAAATCTGACTTGATTGTCTGAATAGAGGATAAAGATCTCACTATTTTTAAAGGGGACATGGATGATCGGAAGTATGTTCCCATTGATATGACTAAATTGCTTTCACAAATGACTATCAAAGTTCCACTTTTGGAAATGATGAGGATAGAAGAGCATAAGGTGAAGGCTTTGGATTGGGTAAGTGGTGCCTTTTCTACAAAGGTCCAAGGGATGAGTAGAAGTGATAAGCATGTGGCTTCTTTGGATGACACACCTGATAGTAAAAATGAAGAAATCATTTCTAAGATTCCTCAGATATATTTGGATGAAAATGTTGTAAGTAATGCATTAGGGACAGTTGATCCTTTCTTTTTGTCTCTTATGATAAATGGAAAATTATTAAAGAATTGCATGATTGATTCTGGGGCATCAAATACTATCATGCCTATAGAGATCATGAAGTCACTAGGATTGAAAGTTGATACACCTCATGGAAGGTGCCAAGCTATGGACTCAAGAGAGGTGCTAGTTATTGGTACCATTAAGGCTTTTCCTTATAAATTAGTAGCATTTCCTGACAAGCAACTAACTATGAGTGTTTTAATGGTTGATATCCCTCCACAATATGGGATGCTATTATCTAGGAGATGGAGTGCTTCTATGGGAGGAAGTATCTAGTGTGACTTGTCTTTTGCTACTTTTAACATTGGAGGAGAAAGTGTGAAGGTGTCAAGGGAAACTAGAACTCCACATATGATAGAGGAGAATGAAGATGATAACATGAATTGTTTTGTGGACACTAACATTGGTTCTTTCCAAGTTCAGGAGAAAGGGGTGCAAGAAAAGGTCAAGCCTGTCCCTCTAGCTGATGATGAGGATAACATGGTAGAAGGTAATGTCTTATGGACTTTATATTTTGATGGATCAAGTTCAAAAGAAGATGCTGGAGTAGGAGTGCTATTGATATCCCCAAATGGTAAAACTTTTAAGTTTTCTTTCACTCTCTTGTTTCCTTGCACAAATAATGTCGCTGAATATGAGGCCCTACTGATTGGTTTGAGACTAGCATCAAGACATGGGATTAAACATCTTAGGGTGATTGGTGATTCTAAGTTAGTAATCTCTTAGATTAGATCGAAGTATGCATCAAAGAATCCAAGATGGAAACAATATAGAAATGATGTTTGGGATGAAATTGAAGTTTTCAGTGCTTTTGGTATTGATTGGGTGGATAGAAGACAAAATAGGATGGCTGATTTATTGGAAAACATAGCACTAAGGCCAAAGGATATCACTTTTGCAAGGATATCCAAAATTGAGTTTATGTCTAGGCCTTCTATCCCAGACAATGTTGAAAACTGGAAAGTATTTTTTGATGATCAAGATATACTAAGATTCTTGCAGTGTGAGTCTCATTTTGGTGGTCAGGAGATGGATTTCAGCACTTATGTTGACATCAAAAATGGGAAAGAAAATGTTCTTGGGAAGGAAGCTTTGCAATTGAAGTCAAATAAGGTCCCAAGGGGATTGATTGCTCTTGAGAGGACATTTGACAATAAAGAAAGGGCTTGTTTTTCTAAATTTGTTGATAAGATCAATGACTTGGAGGAAATAAATCTAGGAACAAGTCAAGCACCCAAAAATGTTTATATAGGTAGGTGTTTGTCCCCAAGAACTAGAAAAAATCTGATTGACCTTCTCAAAAAATTTAGACATGTTTTTGCATGGTCCTATGATGATTTGAAAGCCTATAGAGAAGATTTGTTCCAACATGAGATACCACTGAAAGAAGGTACCAAACCTTTTAGGCAAAAATTAAGACCTGTAAATCCTACTTTGGCACCCAAGATGCAAGATGAACTCAAAAAGATGGTAGATGTTGGGATCATCAAGCCTGTCAGACATTCTACATGGGTGTCAAACTTGGTTCCAATCAGAAAAAAGAATGGTGACATAAGGTTGTGTGTTGATTTTAGAAATCTGAATGTCAATTCTTTGAAGGATAATTATGGTTTGCCTAACATGGAAAATATGTTGCAGAGGGTTACTAGATCAGAGCTAATGTCCATGATGGATGGCTTCTCTGGATATAATCAGGTCAAGGTCAAGGAGTCAGAATAGTTTAAGACTGCATTCACTACCCCCTGGGGAACATATGTTTATGTTAGAATGCCCTTTGGTTTGACAAATGCTGGAGCTACTTTTCAGAGAGCCATGGATGTGGCCTTTGTAGACTTTATAAACAAGTTTTTGGTAGTATATCAGGATGATATCATAGCATATTCAGATAAGAAGAGTTAGCATTATGAGCATCTTGAGAAGATTTTTATCAGGGCTTTGGAATATGGGGTTTCTTTGAATCCAAAAAAGTGTGCTTTTGGTGTTGTGGAAGGCAGACTCTTGGGACATATTGTGTCTAAAGATGGAGTGAGGATTGACCCTAAGAGGGTTATGGCTATAGATAGGCTTTCCCCACCTAGAAATGTTAAAGGAATATAATCCTTCTTTGGGCAGGTCAACTTTCTAAGAAGATTTGTTACAAATTTTGTAGAAATTAGTATCCCCATCTCTAGAATGTTAAAAAAAGAGGCAAAGGTTGAATGGAATGAAGAAGCAGATGAATCTTTCAGAAGTATCAAAAAGGCCATCAAAGATGCTCCAGTTTTAAGAACACCTGATTATGGTAAGCCCATGCAGATTTTTTCTTTTGTCTCTTGTCATACAGTTGCATCAGTTTTATTGCTGAAGAATTCAGATGGATATGAACAACCCATATCATTTTTTAGCAAATCCCTACAAGTAGAAAAACTAAAATATGACATTACTAAGAAGCAGGCTTATGCCCTGGTCAAATCAGTCAAGGCTTTTAGATGTTACCTTCTAGGAGCTAAGGTGGTTGCTTATGTTCCTAGTGCTACAGTTAAGGATGTATTGGTACAACAAGAGGTTTTAGGGAAAATATGTAGATGGATCAATAGGATCCAAGAATTTAACATTGATATTCAGGTTACAAAGTTGATAAGAGGCTTAGGTCTTGCAAGGTTAATGGCACAAAGCAACTTAGTTGCCAATCATGTAAATATGTTAGAAGAAGAATATATTTGTGATGTGGATTACTGTGACTAGTACAAGGATGTTATTGGCTACTTGCAGAAATTGGTCCTTCCCCCTGAAATGGATGAAAACAAAAGGAGAACTATCAAGTTGCAATCTGCAAGATATGTTATTATACATGGTAAATTGTGGTGGAGAAGCAATGGAGTGTTACGAAAATGCTTGGACCATTAGAGATCCAAGGCCTTGTTAGATGAAATGCACTAAGGTGTTTGTGGAGGGCACTATATGGCAAAGACCACAGCTCACAAGATTCTTAGGTCTGGATTCTGGTGGCCTACAATTTTTAAGGATGCATATCAATTTGTAATAAAATGTGATGCATGTCAGAGATTTGTTGGTAAGTTGAAATATAATGGGAATTTTCCACTCAGACCTCTTGCAATTCAGGCTCCTTTCTAGAAGTGGGGTATAGATTTTATTGGAGAAATTCCAAACAAGTCTAGTGGTGGACATTCTTATATACTAGTGGCAACAGACTATTTTACCAAGTGGGTTGAAGCTATCCCTACTAGAAAGGCTACTAGCAAAGTTGTGACAGATTTTGTAATGCAAAATATTCTTACCAGATTTGGTTGCCCAGAGGTAATTGTGGTTAATAATGCAATGTGTTTTAGATCACAAGAATTTAATGATTTTTGTCAGCAGTATGGGATACACATTTCATTCTCTTCCCCATATCATCCACAAGGAAATGGCCAGGCTGAGTCTAGTAACAAAAGTCTAATTAAGATTCTCAAGAGAGTATTAGATAAAAATAAAAAGGCTTGGGACTCAAAGTTATGGTTAGCATTGTGGGCTAACAGAGTAACTATAAAGAAGGCCATAGGTTGTGCTCCCTTTGATTTAGTATATGGGATAAATACTAGATTGCCTCAAAATAATCTATTGCAGATGTATAAGTTTATCCGAGCATATGATGAAGATTTAGATGATGAGATGAGGGTAAGAATGGATGAGTTAATCCAATTGGATGAGGTAAGGAAAGATGCACATGAAAGAAATGAAAGGTTGCAGAGGCAATGTAAGAATCTATTTGATAAAAGGGCTACCCAGAGAATTTTTGAAGTAGATGATCTTGTTCTGATGTGGAATGCAATATTAGAAGATAAAGGAAAGCATGGGAAGTTTGATCCTATCTGGTTGGGCCCTTATCTTATTGAAAGAAAATGGGGAACAGATTCTTATGTCCTGAAGGATTTACTGGTGGAACTTTGGAATTGCTTGTTCATGGATAATTCCTAAAGTTTTACTTCTCCTGAAGTATCTTTTCCATGAGCAGTAGTTTAGGTTTTCCTTTGTATAGTCATGTTGTTTTCTGGGTTGAAGTTTTGATTTGGTCCGCTCTTCTAGGATATTCTAGCTTACTCATTGTATCTGTAGGAGATACACATCCCTGAGTATGAGCCATTGTTGGTAGTATTCTTTTTTTTTCCTGCCCCCTGCCCCCCCCCCCCCAAAAAAAAAAAAAAAAATTTTTTTTTGAAGTTTTGGTGTCTTCTTGGTTTTGTGTTGAATCCCTCTGCATAATTTTCATATCTTTAGGGTTCAAGTTTCTTCAAAATTAGCAGAAACCCTAAGTGCTAGGGTAAAAATCCATTTGTATGCCTTCAAAATCAAAACCCTAGTTTGCCTCGGCCTTGTTCTTTTCCTATGTTACTTTTTTGGGCAACTTATGTTTTAAAATGCACATGCACTTTATCCTTCCTGGTCAGTCACTTGGTCATGTAGTCTTCTGGTGGTTAGCTTTTCTTTTCAGCATTTACCCGACTGCAATGGTCACATATTCTCCTATTCCTAGCGGCTGATCTCTTAACATTTTGCAACTTGGCGTGGCAGTTTCTTTTCCTTTTGGTTGCATGTTCGTGTGGTCAGTAGGCCTAGCATTTTAGCTTACTTTCAATCTAATGGAAGGTGCATGATCTCATAGCTCTGACACACCCCATGAGATCATATGCTGATCATTGATTCTTATAAGGCTACAACGTTTCAAAGTAAGTGGGTCCACTACCAGGTGTGCGCAATTGGAAATTTCTCATTGGTCCACGAAGTGATGAGTCGATGGTTGTTAGTGGGGCCATGTCAGAGAATCTGTAGAGTGGCAATGTAGGATCAATGCAATGGTGGGCGTTTGTTCTCATGGAGTGTGTCAGAGCTATGTGAACTTAAGATAGCTGTTGATCTTTTTGTAGAGTAGGTGGGTCCTATGTCAAAGGTGATTGGGCAGAGGCAGTGAATGATATGTTGATAGGTGGCAGGTTTTCAGGTGGGCCCAAGGTTATCAAATGCATTTGGAAAACTAGCTACTGCATCATTTTTATGGCCTAAGGTTTAGCGATTCCGATAAAATCCTCTGTGTTCACTCATTTGCGAAGTAGTTTGGCGGGGTTCTAAGTCTTTTGGAAAATACACGAATGTGTGTATTCATGAAATCTTAGAGTAAGTTAGTGAAGCCCTGAATCATTCAGTGAATAAGTGAAGTCTTTGGTCACCAGTTCTCACATTGAAACTCAGGGTTAGAAGTATGATTTAGGGACATTGTGAATAAATATTTTCATACATTTGCAGAGTATAACATAGGGTTAAAGAAAGCTTTAAGCGATTTAATGAAATTCTTTGTTCCCTAAATCGTTTGACTTGACCACGGTTATGAAAAGCATTAAGTGACTTAGAGATCACTTTGGTCACATATTCACCAAATGGATAAAAGGTTTAAGACTTGTCGAGGGAAGTGGGACCATTGCCATGATGTCACTGAGGTGTCAAATTATGATTGGCTGAGCTGGAAAGGGATAAGGACATGTCAGTTGGCCTGAAAGATTCAAGTGAGATGCTAGTATGGATGATCTAATGGATGGCGTAAGATCTCATAGGGTCTGTCAGAGCTATAAGATTATACGACCACCGTTTGATCTAAAGCTTATGCAAAGTGGGTCCAAGCTTGTCGATTCATTGCCGACATGCTCAAATTTCATTGGTCAAGGGATTAATGAGGTGGTGATGGATTTTAAAAGGTTTGGTTGACTGTTGAAGGATAATTGCGAGCCGCCTGATCTTCTGAGAATAAAATAGATCAACGGTCACTTTTTAATTTTTAGCCGGTGACTATTTTCGTTCAAATTCAAATTTCTTTGCAGGGTTAGGAGACAGTGCACCGAAAGGGCCATTTTGAAGGACCATTTTTGGTCATTTCTAGCTTGGTTGTGGGTGAGAATTTATAAAGATGATCCTGGTAGTTGTTCCATCATGATATAGCATGTCCTTGGGAGTCTCTGCCGAGAAAAGATTGACAAGTGGGTCACGCATTCTCTGCTACAGCCAAAATTAATGAGGCTTTTGTGATGATTTTGTACTTGAAGCTGGTACATGGTTGGGTTGGTTGCAAATTTTTTTGATTTTTTGATCTCACCAGCCTTGCACTTAGAGCCAGTCTTGTCTGCATTCATTTGTTCATTTGAGTTAGGTGATTTTGAATTGTTTCTTTGAATGATCATCAGTTTCTTGTTGCAATCCTTGAGATAAAAGGATTTTTCATGATCATTCAAAGGCATTGGGAGTTAGGTGTTCATAATCTTTCTTAGTGAGCCGTATTCTCAGTCAGGGTTGTAAGAATTTTGTTTTAGTGCTTGTTTATGAGAGATAAAAGTTGCAGGTCTAAGCTATAGTTTTCAAGCATGATTTGTTGTGACTGATTGTATGCATAGAAAGGATTCATCATACTTAATGCAAATATATGATTCTTCTCTCTCCTCTATGTCAAGTAAGGTAGGCTTTGAGCTTTCTAGTTTGTTACATATTATTTTATGTATGTATCTTCATTCTTGAGTTCTGATCTGGGATTGGATTAAATGATGCTCTAGATGGGATGTGAGTTTACCCTTGTCTACATAAGGACTCTTTGTAAGTAGTAAGGATTGTGGTAAATGTATTTATGGCTATGAATCTCAAATATTCTCTGATTTGTGTATCTTTTATGTCTAAGAAATCTTTCCCAATGGATGAGGCACTAGCCTAAATGAGTAAATCTCTTGTTAACATAATTGATTGAAGTTGTTACAATCCAAATCTTAAAATCAAGAACCATTCTAAGTTTTAAATCTTTGGTTGTGTAGTTTGGTTACCCCATAGCAATGGAGAGTCAATGAATGTAAGGTTGGCATTTAGTACTTTCTTGCTATCATCTATTATATGAACCCAGACTTTGGTGTGTAAGGTATAGTTTTCACTAGGTTAGGTGTACCCGCCTTGGTTTTGCAAAAGCCAGAAGTGAAGAGGGCAGTCATGTCCCTACAGTTGGTCCAATTACCCTAAGATCCTTCTACATTTTGGAACTAACCACTCCTAAAATCTGTCTGAGGGTATATTGGCAGCCTAAGAGCATAAGCCATTTTGAAACACCAAGAAGGAGTTTACAGTTTACAGACTTTCAACTTGCTTGGAGTAAGGTTTTCCCTTGTGTTATTTTTGTTCTTCCATGCTTTTTTTTGAGCTTGGACCTTAATTAATGGAGTCCATTCCCTTTTATGGTTCATGTTTTAGAATTTATATTTTGTAAAAATGTTGTTTTAAATTATTAATTGCATTTGGGATGGGATTCTTCAAGGCTTACTCACCCTAGGGAGGGTGGAGTAACCTTGAAGGGGGTAGTAGGAAGAATACCTAGGATGTGCAGAGTCTCCCATGTGTGGAGGGATAAAACATGGGGTTCCATGATACCCATGATGCCAAGCATGGCCTATGGGCACCTGGGGGGCATAAGGAGAGTTAGACCAAATCTCTTGGACATGGTCTTCCCAAGTCCATGTGTGGCTTGGGATATTTGTATTATGTTGTGGCTTCTCTTCCTAATTGTCCACCTCTACTCCATATTCAGGAAGGTATCTTGCAGGCCTTCCTCTTGTAAAACCCTATTGGGAATATCATTTTCATGCCCTTGTGTATTGCTTGTTTTCTTCATATATGAGTGTATATTTGAACCCCGTTCCAATTTGGATCCCCTAGCTCGAGGGTGGCCAAGAAATGGCCTAGGTTGGCAGGTGTGCCTCTGTGGTCAACCTTGCATATACAGGTATGCAGTTGATGTAGGGCTTGTGAATTTATGGACTTAGAGAATTTTCAGTTGGAAATATTGTTGTAAAAATTAATTCAAGTACATGACAAAATTTGCAATTAGGGATTCCTTTGTAAATTGAACATTTGAATTTAGTATTTTCATTTGAGAAAATTGTATATGGAAAAATATGGGATTTTGGTTAAGTGGACTCTATTGCATATTGAATTCAAACTAAGCATCAAATACATATATATATATATATATATATATATATATATATATATATATATATATATATATATATATATATATATATATATATATATATATATATATATATATGTGTGTGTGTGTGTGTGTGTGTGTGTGTGTGTGTGTGTGTGTGTGTGTGTGTGTGTGTGTGTGTGTGTGTGTGTGTGTGTGTGTGTGTGTGTTTGATTTATTTACTCAAGAAATTATAATGTATTGTTACTTAAACTAGCGAAATCATAGTGTACGTTTGGCTTTATTATGTATGTATTTATCCCTTAGTGTTAAAGGAGTTTATTGTTCTTGGGTATTGTTGATGCCAATATACTATTTAAATCAAATTTAGTAGCCTTTGTCTTGATAATTCGTAATTTAAATAGATTCTAACATAAAAATTAAAATGAAAAAAAAGGGGAATTATTTATTTGTACTTCAAATTTTTTTGAAAAATATTCAAAAAAATAAAATGCATGAAACAATTTTTTTATTAGTTCAAGTGGTTCAACATAAATTATTGATTGCAAATACGTTTTTAAAATTTTAAAAAAATCACTCCTATTATCACCTGTTTTATGGTCCAGGAAAACAATTATTACACTAGTAAAAATAATAATATTATAATATAAAATTAAACATAATTTAATAAACTTGTTCTAAAAAAAAGAGAAAATATAAAATTAAAAGTAATGGACTTTTCTTTTAAAGCACATAGTGCTATATTTGAAAAACATATATTAAACTTATGGGTGGCGTGGGGAAGGGCTAAAGCCCCAAACCACCACCCGCAAACTCTGTAGGGTCCTCCCTCTATGATGGTGGATGGTGGAGGCTGGGTGGCCTGACTCCTCACGCGACCCCTACAACATAGTGGTGGATGAGGAGCGGTGCTATATTGTGCCCTCTCTACGCCGCCGCTTCTCCCACCCTCTACCTCTCTTCCTCCCCGCTCTCCCTTCCTCCACCCCTACACGTGAGTCCTCTACTCCACCATTGCCCTCTGTGTGTGCTTTCTACCATGCCCTCCTCCATGCGTAGCTCCTTTCGCAAGCCACTGTGGCTCGACCTTGCAACCACCAAATGTTAGGAATAGTCCCAAGAGATAACTAAGAGGGGGGGGATGAATCACTTATCTACAAGTTTCAATTCTCTATCCAATTAAGTGTACTTAAACATAAAGTATAAACACAATGAAAGAACACTTGCACTCAACACAATATTTTGGTTACGGGGAAACCCAAATAGGTAAAAACCCAAGTGGGAATTGACACCCACTAATATTTTGTACTAGTGTATTATGATCCTTGTTAGAAGATCCTTAACCCTGTTAGGAGTTTCTTTACAATATATTTAGTACAGTAGACCTAGTCAAGGATCAGACCCTATTAGGAGTCTTTTACAATAGTCCCTGTTAGGGGAGAGGATGCACTATCCAAGAGCTCACTACTCAAAAGGGAAAAGGCTACAACCTTCTATTTAACAGATACACACTATATCTGGATCTTGGTGAACTACACTTTGACTTGCTAGCTGGATTAGTTCCAATGTATATCACAAATACTTTACTTGGTCACATAGACCTTCTTCTAATGGCTCAACACTTCGCACACTCTGCTCTGCTCTGCTTAATCAACCATGAACCACACTCAAGCAATCACAAATGACTTCCTATAAATATCTTTCCTCTAAATGATATAATCCAGTTGGCCTATTAGACCCACCTTGAAATTATATTAGATAAACCATAAAAAACTTTGATAAACATTTTGTCAGCTCTACTATGCACGCAACACGTTCTGGGACCTATCTAATAAGATAATTATAGATGCACGTTGCACACTGTCGGCTCTACCAAAACAACTGTATCTTTCTCTTCAAGCTAAATTACTTCATGCACTCTTAACTAAACATCAATAACTCTTCTCTAATATTAAATCCAAGGGTGCATACCCAAAAGATAGGCGCAACTCCAAAACTAATAAAATATTTTTTGGCTATTCTGAATAAACATAGGAAACTACTACTGGCGAATAGCGACTACATAACTTCACTTCTATTGATCAAAAAACTATGTGTCCATGAATGAAACATTAATAACATGTCTTCAACATATATCCAAGCATGCAAGGTTCCATGATAATTGTACAGACAACCATACATAGAACACTACCTATTACTCTGTCAGGAACACTACAGACACAAGCTGCTATATAAATATTTGTACTAACAGTTAACCTTTGTGCCCATGATATCATGTTGATATCATGTCCATGCTACATATACTAAAATCTTACTACATAAGACTTCCATGCATGCTACTTTTCATATGTTGTCATTAATGACAAACATACAGTCAGTACTGGCCTACTGACAAATCCTGACAATCTCCCCCTTTGGCATTGATGGTAACATCTGGAATGAAAAACCATCACCAACCCAAATGAATATTTCTATTATAACTTTCTCCATTTCCTCTTCAAAAATCCCCCAAAGATGTATCCTCATTTTGTTGTACTAATCTGCAATATTCTTCATTTCCTCAACTGAACTACCTCCAAGACTGAATATTGCTCCCCCTTAGTATACTACTCCTTTTTACTTTTGTTTTTCATGACTCTTTATATTGCTCCCCCTTTGACATTAATGAAAAAGGGTGCCATTCATTTTAAGCATTGGTACTACTCCTGAGGTAGAGTAGTCAACCTTCCATCAGTCCCTAAGGACTAATGCCTTTCCTTCTTTCTTCTAAGAAGAATCAAGGAAGGGAATTACTCCTAACTTCTCCTTGAGATACTCAAAAGTATCCTTATGCAAGGGCTTTTTGAATATATCTTCCAACTGATCTTTAGTACTTACATAGTCCAACTTGACTTCTTTCTCTACCACTTTCTCTCTTAGGAAGTGATACTTGATCTCAATGTGCTTTGTCTTTGCATGCATCACAAGGTTCTTTGACATATTGACAGGGTTAGTGTTATCACAATGAATAACAATAGGATAATCAATCTGAATTCCAAAATCTTTTATCATCTACTTGATCCAAACAATTGTAGAATAATTCAAGGCTGCTATAACATACTCCGCTTCTACTGTTGACTGAGAAACACAATTTTGTTTCTTGCTTGTCCAACTGACAAGTCTATCACTAAGAAACACTCCTCCACCTGATGTACTCTTTCTATCATTAGCACATCCTACCCAATTTGCATTAGTGTACACATGAAGCTCAACATTTTCTAAACTAGGATACCATAGACCATAATCTATAGTGCCTTGCAAGTATCTAAATATTCTATTTACTTCCATGAGGTGACTTTGCTTAGGTTCTACTGCAAATCTTCCAACTATGCCAACTGCATTGGAAATATCAGTTCTAGTCTAAGTAAGATATATGAGTTTACCAATCATAAAATTGTACAATGTTGTATCCACTACTGGTGAGTCATCTTCTTTTGTAAGCTTGCATCCAGTGATCATAAGGGTTCCTATCGGCTTCCAATCATCCATCTTGAATTTCTTTAATATTTCTTTCACATACTTGGACTGATTAATGAAAATTCATTTTTCTATCTACTGCACATTTAGTCCCAAAAAGTATTTGATAGGACCAATCATACTCATCTCAAACTCATTCTACATTTATTTGGCAAATTCTTCACTTAGTTTGTCATTACCTCCAAAGATAATGTCATCAACAAATATAGCTACAAGTAGTAGATCTTCAGATGTCTCTCTAATGAATAGATTACACTCTGTTGCTCCTTTCTTGAATCCAATCTTTGTTAGATATCCATATAGTCTCTCATACCATGCTCTAGGGGCTTGCTTAAGTCCATAGAGGGCCTTCTTCAATCTGCATACCATATAAGGTTTGTCTGATAAGGTGAATCCTTCTAGCTACTTATTGTATACTTCTATAAAATCTCCATTCAGGAATGTTGACTTGACATCCATCTGATATACTTTGAAGTTTTTGACTGTAGCATAAGCTAGAAACAACTTAATAGCTTCTAATCTTCTCACAGGAGCAAATGTGTCTGAATAATCAATGCCTTCTCTTTGTGCATATCCATTACATACTAACCTTGCTTTATTTCTTACTACTATACCATCTTCATTCATATTGTTTCTGAATATCCACTTTGTTCCAATCACATTCTTATCACTAGGTCTTGGGACCAGTTCCCAAGTGTCATTCTTAATAATCTGATCAGGTTCTTCTTTCATAGCATCATACCAATCTAAATCATTACATGCATCTCCAACACTTAAAGGTTCAATCTGAGATAGTAAACATACCGCTTCACTGCTAGCTAAGTTCTTTGCTTTGATCTTGTTAAGACTTTGCCGCTCTAATCTCTAATGATATCTTTCTTGGAATGATTTCTAGATGTAAACTTTGGAACTTTAGGTGATGCTGACTCATCAGCCTTAGGAGTACCTTCTTCACTTGTCTCAGGGTCACTAAATAACACATCAATATCGTCAAACATTTCCTCAATAATTGTCTCACTAGTGGAGGTTCTGCGTTCTTCTTCAATCATGGGTGAGTAATCATGATATCTTTCTTGAACCATAAAATTTTCATCAATCTTAACATGATCACTTTTAATGATGTTTTTCAATCTTAAATTGAAACATCTATAAGCTTTACTTTTAGTAGAGTAACCAAGAAAAATACCTTCATCACTTCTTGCATCAAACTTTCCTACTGCTTCATCACTCTTGATGTAGCACTTTCTTCCAAAGATTCTAAAGTATTTTACTATGGGAACATTACCAAACCATAGCTCATATGGTGGTTTGTCAGCGCCAAGCCTTAATTGAATTCTATTGATGGTGTAGATTGCTATATTGACCACATCTCTGTAGTAGGTGTGTGCAACTTTTCCTTCAATCATGATGGTGCGTGTTGTATCAAGGATAATCCTATTTCTTCTCTTTGCAATTCCATTCCACTGAGGGGTTCTAGGTGCACTTAACTGTCTCTTTATGCCATGTTCTTCATAGTACTCCTAGAATCTGTCAGAGGTGAATTCTCCTCCTCTATCCAATCTCAAACATTTTATCTTTAGTTCAGATTCATTCTCAACCTTAGCTTTGAATATTTTGAACTTCTCAAATGCTTCTGACTTATCTTTTAAGAAAGCAACCCACATCATCCTAGTATAAGCGTCAACAAACAAAATGAAATACCTTTCACCATAGTATGATCTTGTTTGAGTTGGAACACATAGGTCTGTATGAATCAAATCCAACTTGTTCTCTGCTGAATTTTTCTTGCTCTTGAATGAATTTCTCACATCCTTTCCCATCACATATTCCCTACATATAGTATCAACTAGCTTTTCTATGCTAGGTAGATCTCTTACTACTTTTACATTGCTTATCTTTACTATGTTATCAAAATTGATATGACATAGTCTTTTATGCCACAACCAACTATCATCAACTTTAGCAACAAAACAACTTGCTTCTGAATTGAGTTGGAAAACATTACCTCTTGTATTTGAGCTTGATGCAATCATAACACCATCCTTGATGTTAATGATGCATTTGTCATCTTTGAACTTGAACTGATAACCTTTTCCAAGTAACTGTCCAACACTAAGAAGGTTATGTTTCAAACCATCTACATAGAGAACATCATCAGTACTATTCTTTCCATCCAAGGTGATGGCTCCTCTACCAGCTATGGGTTTAGGAGTGTTGTCTCCAAATATAACCATGCCACCATTGGATTTGTCCAAATGAACAAACTTCAATTTCTTCTTCACCTGATTCATCATCTAAAACTCCATCTCCATCATAGTAGCATTCCTTAGAGTACTTAGGCTTGTAATCCTTTTTTAATTTTCTAGCTCTAGTAGGACACTAAGATGCAAAGTGACCGATTTTATTACATGAAAAGAACTTAAATGGTAATCGACCTTCATATTTTCCTTTTCCTTTCTTTTATCTTTTGGAAATCATAGAAATCCAATCATCTAGATTTTTCTCTTCATCATCATCATCATCAAAATTACCAGAAGTATTTGTAGATTTCTTACCATGAAGTATTGCTTTGAAGGCTGTCTCACTTTTTGGTTCTGTCTTCAATCTTGAAATCTCAAAAGCTGAGATTTTGCTGATCAAGGTATCTCTTTTGAAATTTGATGCAAGCTACATGGTCTCATCAAGGATGTTGATCTTTCTTTCATATTCAGGAGTGAGAGTAGTCATTAACTTGTCCATAATGTCCTCCTTTGAAATCTCTCCACCATTGTTTCTGATTCCAACAACTGCTTCATTTCTCCTTTGATTGTAAGCTCTAATATTTTATTCATGTAGCATATCTAATGCATTGTATATTTTCTTCCATGTCTTTCTACCTGCATCCTTTTCTTGTTTGTCTCCTTCAAATATGTCTTCTAGGTGCTTCCATATTTTATGGGTTGTATCTACCTTTTTTATTTCTAAAAACTCACCATCAGATAGAGCACTGATAAGATCTTCTTTGGATATTGCATTCTGATGAAATAATTCCTTTTACCTTTCAGTAACATCATCCTTTGCAAGATCTTCTAAGGTAGGAATCTTGGCTGCTTTGATAGTTACATCAAAAACTTCAAAAGAAATGCACTGCAAATGAGTCACCATCTTGTTTTCCCAATCAAGATAATTCTCTCCATCAAACTTAGGACTTTCTTTCCTGAAATATGCCATCTGATCAACCTCAAGTTGTTAAACTTTCTATCTGAGGCACTTGGCTCTAATACCAATTGTTAGGAATAGTCCCAAGAGATAACTAAGAGGGGGGAGGGGGGGGGGGGGGTGGGGGTAATCAGTTATCTACAAGTTTCAATTCTTTATCCAATTAATTTTACTTAAACATAAAGTATAAACACAATGAAAGAACACTTGCACTCAACACAATATTTTGGTTATGGGGAAACCCAAATAGGTAAAAACCTCGGTGGGAATTGACACCCACAAATATTCTATACTAGTGTATTATGATAATTGTTAGAAGATCCTTAACCCTGTTAGGAGTTGATTTACAATATATTTAGTACAGTAGACCTGGTCAAGGGTCAGACCCTATTAGGAGTCTTTTACAATAGTCCCTATTAGGGGAGAGGATGCACTGTCCGAGAGCTCGCTACTCAAAGGGGCGAAGGCTACAACCTTCTATTTAACAGATACACACTACATCTGGATCTTGGTGAATTGTGCTTTGACCTAATGTCTCGATTAGTTCCAATATATAGCACAAATATTTTAGTTGGTCACATAGACCTTCTTCTAATGGCTCAACACTTCACACACTCTGCTTTGCTCTACTTAATCAACCATGAACCACACTCAAGCAATAAAAAATGATTGCCTATAAACATCTTTCCTCTAAATGATATAATCAAGTTGACCTATTAGAACCACCTTGAAATCATATTAGAAAAACCATAACAAACTTTGATAAACATTCTATTGGCTCTACTATGCACGCAACACATTTTGGGACTTGTCTAATAAGATAATTGTAGACGCACACTACACACTGTCGGCTCTACCAAAACAATTGTATCTTTCTCCTCAAGCTGAATTTATTCATGCACTCTTAATTGAACATAAATAAATCTTCTCTAAGCTTAACTCCAAGGGCGCATACCCAAAAGATAGGCACAACTCCAGAACCAATAAAATCTCTGTCAGCTCTTCTGAATAAACACATGAAACTGCTACTGGCAGATAGCAAATGCATAACTTCACTTCTACTAATCAACAGACTATGCATCCATGACTGAAACATTACTAACATTTCTTCAACATATATCCAAGCGTGCAAGGCTCCATGATAACTGTACAGACAACCATAGATAGAACACTGCCTGTTACTCTGTCAAGAACACTGCTGACATAAGCTGCTATATAACTGTCTGTACTAATAGTTAACCTCTGTGCCCATGATATCATGTTGATATCATGTCGATGCTACATATACTGAAAGCTTACTACATAAGACTTCCACACATGCTACTTTCCATATGTTGTCATCAATGACAAACATACAGTCAGTACTAGCCTGCTGGCAAATGTCCAACACCAAAAACATAAAATGAAAATAGACTTATGCTATTCATTTTATAATATTAAGATTTAATATTATTAGAATAAGTTTGTTAATCAAACTTTATTAAAATATATCATATAACTTAGATATAGTTTAGATTATTTGGTAAAATTGCTTTATGAATCGCAATATTGTAATAGCATTAATTATTTTAAGAGTAGTTTTGGATATTTGAAATAAGATGTATCTGGAAGATTTATTTATTTATTTCATTTTGATGTTTATTTAATAGAATTTATTATTTAATTTTGTATCATTAATAAATAGATAAGTGTAAAAAGAAAAGTTGTCTAAATTATCATAGAGATGATCTTTTAAATTTAGTTTCTCTATATAAATAAATTTTGAATTAAAAAAAAGAGTTTATTTAAATAGTTTTAGTTAGATTAGTATTTTTAAAAAAAATTAAAGTATGCTTTGTAATAGTTAATAAATTAAAGTGTATATCTTTTAGAATGAATCTTTTAATTAAAAAGTTGTTTAAGTTATTTAAGTAGGCTATTTAATTTGAGTAATAGGTTGCTCGATTTAGATAGTCTTCTTTTAAGGTGTAATTTAGTTGGAGATTAAAATCTTGATTTATGTTGTAAATGCTATTATGGCATATCGTAATGTCTTTAAAACTTCATTGTTTAAAGCATGTAGAATGTTATTGTCGTCAGGAGCTGAGAGCATTCTTCCACCATTAGTCCAGTAGCAATATTGTTTTAGTGTCCCTTTGACTATTTCCTGTGCATAGTTGACTTTTTGGTCAAACATAGTCAAAGCTTGGACATCTCCCTGGTTTACGTGCACAACCCCTACACTAGCATGTTTTAGACTTTGTTGAACCTTGTTGGTCGTATTTGGGCTCAGTTGACTTTCTGGTCAACTCTTGATCTAACCTTGGTCAAATGCCTCAGTTTGCATGCCTAAGAATTTTTGGTTGCATTTTACACCTTTTTAGCTTGGTTGCACATACTTTGATGCATAGTTGACTTTTGGTCACCTTTGGTTCACTTTTAGTCAACTATCTTATTTTGCATGTCGGTCAAAGCTAGTAGTCTAGGAAACCTTGTAGCTTGGTTTAGAGCCATTTGATTAGGTTTGACTTTTGGTCAAACTTGGTCAATCTTCTATGGTTGACCCTTGGGTTGTTGCTAGACACTTCAGTGTTGCTAGTCATTTGTTATCTCTCTACACCATTTTGTGTACACGTAGAGAACTTTTGTTAGTTAGTAGCCTTTTCTTAGTTGCGTTAGTGTTATTGTTTGTACTTGGTTAGTAGATTTTAGAAAAAAAATTATAATTGTGTTTTGCTCAAGTTTTGGGCATGACATTTTGGTATCAGAGCACAGTTTAGTTAACTTTGGGAACCTAACCCACTTCGTAGTTACTAAACTTTTGTCTTGTCATGTGTGTACGATGCCTCCACTCACCCAATTAGCTCATAGGCATGGACGTTGACGTAGGCGTGTCTCTTTATCTTAGGAAGAGGTTCAGCCAGAGGTAGAGATTTGAGAGGAGAACCAGGTTCCACCTCCCAAACCACCTCTCAACACAAATGCAGAATTACTTCAAGCCTTTTAGAACCTTGCAGGACTCATTCTTGATCATATGCCTCTAGTTGTGCCCCAGAATGTACAATAGGGTACGAAAGGACATGGGTCCTTAGCTAGGGAACATAGTAGGAGTCCTCCTAGATTTGCAAAGGTTCAAGCCAAGCTAGAAGTTGGTTCCATCAGGGGACCAAAACCTCCACCTAGAGATGAGGTTTGTATATATGAGAGACCACCTCTTGATACAGGTGATCAGATTAGAGAGCTGCTTTGACTTAACCCTCCACCTTTTTTAGGATCTATCGAGGGTACAAAGGCTAAATCTTGGCTTATAAGCCTTGGACGATGCTTTATATTGCACCCTTATGGGAATAATCTTAAAACATGCATGGAAATTCATCTTTTGCGAGGGATGACCTCCACATGGTGGAGACAGGAGGAGTTCAAAGGGTACTTTAAAATAGATACTCTCACTTGGGAAACCTTCTTGGAAAGGTTTATGGCTAGATATTTGTTAGAGTAGTTTCGACAACATCGTATAGATGAATTTCATGATCTTCAATAGTGAGGACTTTCAGTGGCTCAGTACGAGAGAAAATTCCTCGAGCTCCTCCCTTATGTAGAATACATGAAGGATGAGAAACTTCAGGTTAATTGCTTTATCAAGGGATTGAACCACACCTTATTTGGAATGGTACGCATGACTCCACAAGGGGACTTACACTACACAGTAGAGAGAGCAGTCATAGTTGAGGATATTCAGAGGGGATCTCATGATAGGTCTCAGAATCATAACTCTACACCTCAGCCTTCTGGATATAAGAAACCCCCATGGAAGGGTAATCATAGGAATAATTTGGGGAATTTTGAAGCCCCACAGCCTCAGCAGTAGCAGTAGTCCCAATAGAGCCAGGCACTAAAACCACCATAGGGATAGTAGGGCTCAAAGCCCAAGTAGTGGAACTCTGAGTGTCCTAAGAAGGGACAGAAATTAAAGGCCCCTTATACACCCCCAGGACAATCACAACAACCCTATAAAGGGGGTTATAGTGGGTCTACTCAAACAAGAGGATCAAAAAATTCTAGACCTCAGGGAATTCAGGTTCAGAATTGAGGACCATGTTATACTTGTGGTGCCATAGGGAATATATCCAGGGAATATCCTCAAAAGGGCAGTCATTGGGCAGCAATGTCCGAGCCTACATTTAGGGACATGGGCTAGTCCCACAGAGTGTTTGGAGCGGTTGATAACCACCAGGCTGAGGATCAGGCTATAGTCATTGAGGCATCAGGTACAATCGAAGGTAGTGTAGTTTCTATCTTTTTTGATACTGGAGCTACTGAATCCTTTATTTCTCCATTGGTCATGGAGCATTATGGGCTAGTGGCAGCTAGGCAAGACGTTAGATGGGAAGTTGAGTTAGCTTTAGGAGCTAGATTTTTGGTTACCTCTTTGGTTAGGGAGTGTCCGATTCAAATTGGTGGTTTGACCACCTTAGTAGACCTTAGAGTTACACCTCTTGGATCTTACAGACTAGTTCTTAGAATGGATTGGCATTATGCTCACAGGGCCAAGCTAGATTGTCATAAGAAATTTTTTGAATGTTTGGATGATGATGGCAATGCTACTGTGATTTCTGGAATCTAGAGGCCTGTATCCCTCCATATGATCTCTGCTATGCAACTTAGGCAAAGCATGTGGAAGGGATGTCATATGTTTTCTATCACCATCAGCGGTAGGGAAGATGACGTAGAATAGGAAACCTCATTGGATGACTATTCTATACTGCAAGAGTATGTAGATGTGTTTCCTTGGGAGCTACCTGGTATGCCACCTTGAAGGGCAGTAGACTTTCATATTGATCTTGTACTAGGAGTAGAACTAGTTTCCAGAGCACCTTACAAGATGACCACTAATGAGCTTAATGAACTAAAGACATAGCTAGAGGAACTTTTAGAGAAAGGACACATTTGTCCTACTATTTCTCCTTGGGGTGCACCTGTTATCTTTGTGAAGAAGAAGGACATATCTCTTAGGTTTTGTATGGATTACTGATAGTTGAACAAGGTAACCATCAAGAACTGGTATCCACTTCCTAGGATCGATGACCTATTTGATCAGCTTCAGGGCACCAGATTGTTCTCCAAGATCAACCTTAAGTCGAGTTATCACTAGTTAAGGATAGTGGATAGTGATATCCACAAGACCACATTCCGTACCAGATATGGCCACTATGAGTTCACCATGGTTCCATTTGGTCTTACAAATGCTCCACCTATATCCATGAGTCTTATGAATGCATTTTTTTATACTTTCCTTGACAAGTTTGTGGTGGTATTCCTTGATGATGTCTTGATCTATTCAAAGGATGAAAGAGAACATGAAGAGCACCTAAAACAAGTTTTGTATTGCCTTAGAGATAATCATCTTTATGGTAGCTTGTCAAAATGTTCCTTCTTTAGATTAGAGGTCAAGTATTTGGGCCATGTGATATTTGGTGATGGGATCTTAGTAGACCCATCAAAGATTGAAGTCATCATGAATTGGCCAGCACCTACCTCAGTGACTAAAGTGAGAAGCTTCATGGGTTTAGCCGGCTATTACAAATAGTTTGTTGAAGGGTTTTTTCATGTCGCTCACCCTATTACTTCTCTTGAACATAAGGGAAAGAAGTTTTAGTGGACTGAGAAGTGTGATCAAGCTTTTCAGAAGCTCAAAAGGGGCATTTACCACTGCACCCATTCTTGTTATGCTAGAGTCTTCAACAGAGTTTGTAGTTTGCATAGATGCTTCCTTAGATGGCTTAGGGGAAATTCTTATGGATGATGGGTGAGCTATAACCTATGAGTCTAGGAAATTGAAGACTCACAAGCTCAACTATCCTACCCATGATCTCCAACTTGTAGCAGTGGTGCATGATTTAGTAAGATGGTGACACTTCCTCTTAGGACATCGATTCAAACTTCATTCAAACCATCAGAGTCTACAGTACATCTTCACTCACTTGAACCTTAATGCTAGGCAATGGAGATGGATGGAGTTCTTGTGTGAATATGATTTTGATGTTCACTAAATCAAGGGGAAAGAGAATGTTTTCACAGATGCCTTGAGTAGGAGATGGCATGAGCTTTCTTCCATGTCTACATGCATAGATTTGAGAGATAGTATTCTAAATCACTTGCATGATGATGAGTTATATGCAGAAGTGAGTGAGTTGATTTGGTCTCAGAGACCCCTTGAGAGGAAGTATGAAGATTATTCCTTGGAGTCAGATGGACTCTTACGTCATAAAGGATGCATCTACATACCTTTTTCTGGAGGATTTCTAGATTTTGTCATGCTAGAGGCTCATAGTGCCCCTTATGCAGTGCATCCTAGAGTGAAGAAGATGCATGCCGATTTGAGGTAGTTATATCATTGGCTAGGCATGAGAATACAGATTGCTAAGTTGGTAGCTAGGTGCCTAGAATGGTAGAGGGTGAAGGTGGAACACCAACATCCAGGTGGTCAACTTCAGCCCCATGAGATACCAGTGTGGAAGTGGGACACCACATCTATGGACTTCATTGTTGGTTTACCTATGTCATATTTCCATCATGATGACAATTGACAAGTTGACCAAGATGGCTCATTTTTCACCAGTGCGTACTACCTTAACTGCACCATAAGTGGCATAGGTGTTCTTGTGAGATATTGTCAGACTGCATGGTGTACCTTGTAAGATCATCTCGGATAAAGATTATCTCTTCACTTCATCCTTTTGGAGAGAACTACGGGTAGCAATGGGTAAGGATCAATAATAGTATGTCCTATCACCCTAAGATAGATGGACAAACCAAGAGAGTCAACCAGGTATCAAAGGAAAGGCTTCGCATGTATTTTATGGACCATCAGACCTAGTGGGAGGAATACCTACATTCAGTGGAGTTTTCCTATAATAATGGGCATCATACATCCTTGGGTATGCCTCCGTACTAGGCTCTATATGGTAGACCTTGCAGGAAACCACTCAGTTGGGATAGGATCAAGGACAAAGTTTCTATTGGTCCTAAGTTAGTTAGAGATATGGAGCAGTAGGTGACCTTGATTAGGTAGTGTCTTGGAGAGGCTCAGGATAGACAAAATATGTATGCCGATGCGAAGAGGATTGATTGAGCTTACTTAGTGGGAGACATGGTATTTTTGAGAGTGTGACCGCATAAGAGTCCAATCCATTTTGGAAAGGGCTCTAAGATAGAACCTCATTTTGTTGGACCTTTTTAGATCTTTGAGAGGATAGGACTAGTTTCTTATCGTTTAGCTCTGCCACCTAGCCTCTCATGCATCCATGATGTGTTTCATGTTTGAGTTTTGTGAAAGTATGTTTATGATGAGTCTCATGTGATAGATTGGGATGCCTTGCAGGTAGAGTCGGAGCCCATTCATATTTTATCTCGATGGACCCTGGCACTTTGAGGTAGGGTGGTGGACCAAGTTAGGGTCCAGTGGGATTGTTATGACAAGGTCACAACTTCATGGGAAGATGCAGCACAGATGAGATCACAGTACCCTCATCTCTTTGATGAACTCCAGGAGGAGGTTCATGGCTAGAGAGGATGGATGTGAGACCTACCAGATAGTCATATTTATATTACTTTATTTTCCATGCTTTTAGTACTTATTTCACAGATACACCTGACTATTTGAGACACTTATGTATTTAAGGATCTGTTGAATCCTATGCTATATGTTCCATACCTGATTATGTAATTAGGGTACACTCAAGATACTATATGTTTTGATTCAGTTTCAGTTGTGATTATGTTACATATGATGTTTAAAATTATTGTGATGGAAAGTTGGTTTAGGAAACCAAAGTTATGCTTAGTTGATTTATTTACAGACATAGTTTTTAAACCATGCAGTATTGATGATGTATGGTGTTTATATCATGTTGATTGGACCTACTAATGTGTGTAATTACTGTGTAGGATAAGTTGACCATGGATCTAAATGTGGGGATCTAGTATTGGAACCTATGTTTATACCATGCATTCCAAGGTTCTCATTGTATAAAGAAACAAGGATCTCGTTGTATAATTTTTTATTCATAAATGTGGTTTGCATGTGTGTATTTAACTTAGTTAATGTTATGTGAATTAGCCATGTCATTGTTTTAATTAAATGTGCCAAATTTGGCAAATTATAGCATATGTGTTGGCATGGCTAGTAATTTGTGTTGGCATGGTTAGTAATTTGTAATTAGTTGGGTCAAGGGTTTGATTAGGGGATTACCTTAGGATAGAATTAACTTACCTTGGGTTGGGAAGTTTCTATATAGTCAACCAAGACCTGAAATCCGTGTGTAAACTTTAGGTGGAGTTTAGGAGCACCATTTGGGCTCCCATAGGTTAACTGGGGTCAATTTTAGCTACCCAGGTTGATACCTTAGGGGTTAGGGGTCTTTTCCAGCCCATTAAGAGCCTTAAAACTCATTTATGACTCCCCTAAAGTCAAGATTTCAAAGTTGGGCGGATTTGAAGAGTTGTGAGGTTTTGATGAACCTCTCTCTTCTTTTCAAATTTGCTCTCAACTCCATTTAAGAGAATGAAGGAAAGTGGGAAGAAGGGACTAGAAGTTTCTTCCTCTCCTCATAGAGGTTCCTAGATTTTAGGAGGTTTTCTTATTTAGGGAAAGCTTGGAGAAGGGTTTAGTTTTTCACCCACTCTCTAGATTTGGAAACCATTCATTTTGGAAGGAGCTATTAGAAAAAGTTAAAATTTCCATGGTTGTAACATTTTTATTAGGCCTCTGCAGTTATTTTTCCCATTTTCCTGCCAAAACCCTAGGCAAAAATTCAAATTCTAGTCATTTGGGTAGAAAAACCCTAGTGTGCCCTAGCCCTGTTCCAAATTCATGTTACTTTTTGGGCCACTTAAAAAACTTTATAAGGCATGTGCGCTAAATTTTTTCACCCGGCGGTCTTCATTTTCCCTAAGTTTCCATGTGCCCAGTGAAATATTTCCTATGTCTATTAGTTTTAATTTTCCTAAGTCTAGTGCTTTAATATTTCCTAATGTTTTTGGCCTTTATCCTTTCCTGGGCCTGGCTCTCTGACACCATCTCGATCCAACGATGGGTGTAAGATTTGATAGAATATGTCAAAGGTTTTCAAAGTTGCGCCAGCCATTGATTCTCTTTCACGGCAAAGGTTTTTCAATGTAATGGGTCCACATGCTAGGTGTGCTTAGTCAACACTTTCTCATTGGTCCACATATTAATGACTCAGAATATTGTCAATGGGGCTAATGATTTTAGAGGTTTAGTGATTCTAATAGTGGTATAGCATCGATGGCCAATGTATGATCTTAAGGGTTATTTCTGACACATGAGGCTACAAGACCAGCCGTTGATTCTTTTCTATGTTAGAGGTTTGTTAGAACAGAGGTGAGATTCTTCATCGACGGTGGGTGTATGTTCTGGTGGAATCTTCATGGCTTATGAGGGCTTAAGAATGACCGTAGATTTGTTTCATATTAGGGGATCTATCAAAGCACTATAAAAAGGTTGATCCAATGGTTGTCGTAAGATCTGATAGAATATGTCAGAGTTTTGAGATCTTCAGACAACCGTTAATCTCATTTAAGGTGGGCCCAGTTTCTGGTCTAAGGTTTTGGCGGAGCGGTTAAATATTTGGCAGTCCTGATAAATGTTTGTAGTGTTTTCTTGTTCATAGAGTATTATGGAAATGTTCTAAATCTTTTAGCGATTCAGCGAATACATGTTCGCTGAGTCTCTAGATAAAGTAGCAGTGTTTCAAGTTTTTCAGCGAATTGGCAAAATGTCTTTGGTTGCTAATTCGCTAGATAATCAGTGGGCCTTCAAATTTCTTATGTATTCACTAGTTCGCGAGGAGTAACCTGAGGTTAAGAAGGGACTTCATGATTCAGTGATTGCAGTCATTCACTGAATCATTTGATCTAACATGTGTTAAGTAATGTATTCTGTGACTTGGAATTTTCATGCAGTCGCGTATTCGCCAAATCTTCTATGAGTTAGTTCTCCGCTAATATAAAGTAGGCCCAAAGGTTTTAAGGTAAATTACAAGGTGGTAAATCAGATGGATGATGTATCTTCTAATAGAGTGTGTCAGAGTTTTGAGATCTTCAGACGACCGTTTGATTCAAAGGGATTTGCAAAGTGGGTCGGATGCACCATTTCATTGTTGATGTGTCATTTTCTCATTTTCTAGAAGATAAAAAGGTGGTGGAGGATTTTATAAGATTTTGCTGACTATTGTGAGATTCTACGAGCCACCCGATCTACTAGGAATAAGATGCATTAACGGTCACATTTTAAAGTTGAGCCAGTTACCATTTTTATTCAAATTCAAATATCCTGCAAGGTTTTGCTAGGGTTTTTAAGCTAGTGAGTCAGGTAAAATGAAGCAGTGCCTGAGAATTTATTGTTTTAGGACAATTTGCAATTGGGGAAGGATGTAGAAAATGTTTGAATTGTGGCCAAAATCTGATTTTGTTCCTGATGATGCTGTGCCAGTTGGTTTCTAGGGTTGAATAAGTTACAGAAGGGAATTCATTGCAGATGGACAACATGATGATAAAATTAAATTTGTGGAAATTGAGCCAGGAGTAGCATTGAAGACATAACGCATGTCGGCTCAGTTGAAAATATCTCATCTGTTTCAGTGGTGTAGTTATTGTAAACCCTTTGGGGTTGTTGTAAAGGTTTTTTAGGTTAATTTTTGTAACCCTAGAATGATCGATTGCTTTTTGTATCTCTTGGTATAAAGGGATTTTTCTTGGTCATTAGAAATGATGGAGTTTAGGTGTTAAAAAGATAGAAATTTTTGAAACCCTAGCTTTCAGTCAAGGATTGTAATTTTTGATAGCATTTTATCAAACAATAGAGAAGAAGTACAGATTGATGTTCTTATCTTGCAAGCTTACTATTTTGGGTAATGTATGCACATGGTGAAAGGTTATACTTAATACAAATCTCAGATCTTTGTCTCTCCTTTGCTCTATTCTTTGAATCTTTAAATCTTTGTATAAGGTTTATGTGAATGTATTGATGCTTTGAGTTCCAACCTAGGGTTAGATTAAATATTGCTCAAAGTGGGATGTGTGTTCTTGGAGTTTATTTGAAGGATTTTCATAAGCAGGAAAGAGTTGGGATATTTTGTGTTTATGTCTAAAGACCAATTTCAGACACCATTGTATTCATCCTTTTCCTTAATATTTTGCCCAATGGATAAGGCACTGGCCTATATTCTCCTATCTTTGTGTTGAGAAGAGTGATTCAAACCTTGTAATCCCAAATCATTAAAATCATTACCAGTCTTTACTTTTATTTACATTTATGTATTATCCTGCCCAGTGATGGAGAGTCAATGAACAATAGGTTCTTGTTTAGTACTTTCTCACTGTATTCATCTCTTGAAAGATCCAATAAAGAAATAAGGGGCAGAGTTAGAACTATCAGTCAGAGTTAATACTTTTGGATCAGGTGCACCCGCCTTGGTTTTGCAGAGCCAGAAGAAGAAGAGGGTAGTCTTATCCCTATAGTTGGACCAATTGCTTATAGATTACTCACATTTGGAACTAACAAATCCTCAATGTCCATCATAAGCATATTGGTATCTCATGGAGTGTAAAATCCTATCCAGGAACCAACAAATTGGTGACTCTATTGGGGACTAAAGCATAACAATCAAGTAAAATCAATTCTGAATCAATGTTTATATTAGAAATTTCAATATCTCATTACCCATTTGATTCAGCCCTTCCAGGTCACCATCAAATCAGTGATTCTATTGGAGAATAAAGAAATATTGTCAAGAGAAAATAATGTAGATTTCAAGTTGAGCTTGACTCCTAACTTACTTATTTCAATCATTTGATATCTCTGGTGTTACAAATCAGCATAGATAATGCAGGTACGAGTTGAGCTTAGACTCCTGGCTAGCTTATCATTTATCTAGTGGTTTTCATTAAAGAGTATAAGAGTCAGTTCCAGTAAGGTTTCAAATTATCTCACATATTGTGAGTGGTGACTCTCTAAGCATCTTTGTAACTAGTGCTTTAAGTAATATATCACAATGAGTTTCAAAATCACAAGGTCTTGGAGGAAGGAACACCAAGAAGAAAGCTTGTAGGGTGGGCTTCCTACCACATCAAGAAGAGCTCGGGTTAGGAAAGAAAAAATTGTTGATGATATGTCTCTAACTTGGAAGCAAAAGAGAAACCCAAGACAAGAGGGTCTTACTCCTCCTGGTCATGAAGGAAATGCCTCAGAATATGAGGAGGCAGTTGATTTGGGCCTAAACCAGTATGAAGACTATTATTCCCCCACAGATAGAGAGGGTGAAAGACCATCCCAAAATAGAAGGATTTTAGGAAAATTTAGTAGATCTAGAAGTAAAAGCAGGGGTGGATAGGATTTTGTTCCCCCTTTAGCCCTTGATTCATCAATGCCCTAGGGCCTTCATGAATCTTAGGATCAGCAAGAAGACCCTCAAGCACAACAGATTGAATTTGAAACAACTTTGCCTAATTCTGAAGAAATATTTGAGGAAGTGTATGAATCGGAAAGGAGAATTCAAGAACAAGCAGCTATCAGGCAGAAAAGAGAAAAGGAAAAAGAATAAAAAATTAGACATGCTATGATAAGAGCTGATCAATTAAGAAGGCAGTTGCTAGATTTAGAGGCTATAAACTATGTCCCTATTCCTAAACAAACAAATGAGCTGCCTATTGTCCATAAGACATTTGAAACAAGGAAACCAAGGGATTAAGGGAAACAAAAGAAAGTGGGCATTTCAATTAAAGAACCTATAGCCCCTAAACTCCCTAAAGACCAAGCCTTAAGATTGGAAGCCGACCTTGAAAAGGCCAAAAGGGAACATGAATTGCTAGCTAAGGAACTTGAAAAAGAAGAATTAGAAGCTGCAACATTAGAAATGAAAAAGAAAATTAATTTTCTTAAAAGGTCTGCAAGACCTACAAATTTTACTAATTCTAACATGACACAAGGAGCAAATGTCACAAATTCAGCAAATCAGATAGGTGGTATTCCCCCACCACAAGGATTCAATGGTTCTTCCACCACCAATAATAATGCATCTACATCTCAGGGTGATGGTATTTTTAATACATGGATTATACATGAAAGATATAAACAATTGGTTTTTACTGGTATCCCTGGTTATCCTAACCCCATCCCTGAAGAAATCAGAAAGAAGCTTCCTAAATTCACTGGAAGCAATGTTGTTACTTGTGAGGAGCATTTAAAAAAATTCATTGTTGTAATTGATGACTATAACATTGTGCCAGATGATGTTATCATGAAATTATTTGTGCAATCCTTAACAGAGGACTCAAGGGATTGGTTTAGAGCCTTGCCACATGGTAGCATAGGTTCATGGAATTAGCGTAGGCATTGTTTTAAGGAACAGTATGGTGACAAAACACATGAAGGTTTTATGCTGAATGAGTTCAATAACATAAAAAATAATTTCAATGAAGATGTTATTGAATTTAATGTTAGATTTCAAAAAGCCATGCATAAATTGTTGCAGGTTATCAGATTGGATGATAGGGTGTGCCTTGTCATATATTTAAATGTTTTTGATTCTAATATGGGTTACCTATTGAGAGATAAGAATCCAAGGAGCCTGGTTGAAGCTTACAAGTTAGCTATGAACATAGAAAGCAACCGAAGAATCTCAGGAAAGTTGGGAAGGAGAGAACATAACAAGTCTCCTTTGTTGAATAGAAAGGATCCGAGAAAGCCTCAAGGTGTGAAACCTAAGGATGATGAAAGCCTAAAGTAGATTTTGAAAGAAATCAAAGATCTGAAGCCTGGTGAAAACAGAGGTAATAACACTGCAGGAGGGGACAAGCCCCCCTTTAATAATTTCAACAAATTGCCAAGAATGCAGAATTACCCTTACAATACTCAATGGAAAGATGGGAAGCCTTTTATTCCTGAGAAAAGAGATAAACCAAATGATAGAACCCCTGATCCATTGCAAAGAAATTCAATGAATGTGGTGGAGGAGGTCCCATGGTGTATTTCTTGTTAGTCACCACATGATCCTGATTATTGTGCCATATCCCAAAATGTCTCTCCTCAAGAAGACCAGGAGTGCAATGAGGAACAGCCTTATGATGACCAGGGATGTGGGATGTTCTCTTCTTATGTTTTGAGTGAGGTAGACTCTACTAAAGAGGATGAAAATTAGGATGCTTCACATTCCCAAACTAGAAATGAATCATATCATCAGCAATTTTTTTCAAATGATGAAGATAGTGAGCCTGACAACATCCAGTGTAATGCTCAAAAGAATGAACAAACAACTACTTTGAGAAGACCTTATGATGAGGAAATTGCTTTGATAATAGCCAATTTGGTTACTCAGGCAAAGGCAAATTATAACTTGAGGAATAGAGTTGTTGGTGATTCAAATCCTAAGCCAGCTAGTATTTTTATCAAGAAAATAGATAAGAATGTAAAAAATTCACAAGAAAAGACTAAGATGCTAATCCTATTGATAAAGTCAAGGTAAAGAAAGTTGATAAGCCTAATATTGTTTATAAGGTAAAAACTAAGCCTACTGCTGAGGTTGTACCAGTTTTGCAAAATAAAAACAAGGCCCAAAATGACAAACCTACAGATATATCCACCTAAGAAGCTAATAAAGAGATTGCAGATTCAAAACCAGATGTACCTAATTTAAAGTATGTTCCAGTTGACATGAGTAAATTGTTGTCTCAAATCACTATCAAAGTTCCATTATTAGAGATGATGAGAATAGAAGAACATAAGAAAAATGCCTTGAAATGGGTAAAAAGTGTAGTACATACTGATTCTCAAAGAACAGAAAAAACTGAGAAACAAGTAGCAATTGTGGATGAAGAAGACAAAAATTGTAGTGAGGAGATTGTTTCTAAAATCCCTCAAATATATTTGGACACAAATGTTGTTAGTACTGCAGCAGGATCAGTTGATTCTTTTTTCTTGACTCTGCAAATAAATGGAAAGTTTCTAAAGAATTGCATGATTGATTCTGGAGCATCAAATACTATTATACCTACTGAGATTATGAAGTCATTAGGGTTAAAAGTGGATACACCTCATGGTAGGTTTCAAGCTATGGATTCAAGAGAAGTACCAGTTTTTGGTACTATTAAGGCTTTTACAGATTGGCTGCATACCCCAACAAACAATTGACCATGAGTGTTTTGGTAGTTGACATTCCTCCCCAGTATGGAATGTTATTATCAAGAAAATGGAGTGCCTCTATGGGAATCAGCATACAGTGTGACTTATCATTTTCCACTTTTAATTTTGAAGGACAGAATATCAAAGTCACTAGGGAGTCTAGAACTCTACACATGATTGAGGAAGAAGAACATGATAATATGAATTGTTTCCTTGATACTGATATTAATGCCTCTAAGGTCCAAGATAAGGAAATAGAGGAAGGTGTTGAGCCTCCCCACAAACTAGAAAGCCAAGAAGGATGGATTGACCTTGATAGTCTTTGGACTATGTTTTTTGATGGAGCAAATAGCAAAGAAGGATCTGGAGCTGGAATATTGCTCATATCTCCAAATGGTAAAACTTTCAAGTTCTCATTTACTTTGTTATTTTCATGCACAAATAATGTTGCAGAGTATGAGGCTCTGTTAATTGGTCTAAGATTAGCATCAAGGCATGGCATAAAATGTTTGAAAGTTATAGGTGACTCTGAGTTAGTCATATCCCAAATTAGATCAAAATATGCTTCAAAGAATCAGAAGTTGAAACAATATAGGAATGTAGTATGGGATGAGATTGAAAGCTTTAGTGCTTTTAATATTTGTTGGATGGAAAGAAGTCAGAATAGGATGGTAGATTTGTTGGCCAATATAGCCCTTAGACCAAAAGATGTTACATTTGTAGATGTTTCTAATATAGAGGTACAAGCCAGACCTTCCATCCCTAACAATCTAGATAATTGGCAAGTTTTTTCTGATGACCAAGATATATTAAGGTTTCTCCATTGTGAATCTCATTTTGGTGATAAAGAAGTGGATTTCAGTGCTTATGTTAACACCAATGAATGGAAAATATGTCATCTTTGGGAAAGAGGTCTTGCAATTAAAATCAAACAAGGTTCCTAAAGGACTGGTTGCCCTTGAAAGGGCATTTGACAATAAAGACAAGGTTTTTTCTGCTAGTACTGATAAAATCAATGAGCTTGAGGAAATAAACTTGTGAACAGAGATAGCTCCCAAGAAAGTTTATATAGGCAGGTCTCTCTCCCCAAGAACTAGAAAAAATTTGGTTGACCTTCTCAAAAAATTTAGGCATGTTTTTGCCAGGTCTTATGAAGACCTTAAAGCTTATAGAGAGGACCTTTTTCAGCATGAGGTTTCACTTAAGGAAGGCACAAAACCTTTTAGACAAAAGTTGAGACCTATTAACCCTACCTTGGCACCCAAAATGTAGAGTGAACTCAAGAAAATGATGGATGCTAGAATAATCAAGCCAATCAAGCATTCCACTTGGGTTTCAAATTTAGTGCCTGTCAGAAAAAAGAATGATGATATCAAGTTATGTGTAGATTTTAGGAATCTTAACATAAATTATTTAAAAGATAACTATGGGTTACCCAATATGGAGAACATGTTGCAAAAGGTCACTAGATCAGAATTGATGTCCATGATGGATGGCTTTTCTGGTTACAATCAGGTTATGGTCAAAGATACAGAATAGTTTAAAACTACATTTACAACTCCATGGGGAACATATGTTTATGTAAGGATGCCTTTTGGGTTGACTAATGCAGTTGCCACTTTTCAGAGGGCTATGGATGTAGTTTTTGAAAATTTCATTGATAGATTTATCGTGGTATATCAGGATGACTTGACAGCCTTTTCAGCAAAAGAAGAACAACATTGTCAACATCTTGAGAAAATTTTTATCAGAGCATTGGAATATGGGGTCTCTTTAAACCCAAAGAAATGTGCCTTTGGTTTGACAGAAGGGAAACTTTTGGGGCACATTGTTTCAAAGGATGGTGTAAGGATAGATCTTGAAAGAGTGGAAGCCATTAACAAACTATCCTTACCAAAAAATATCAAGGGAATTCAGTCCTTTTTAGGACAGGTCAACTTTTTAAGAAGGTTTATTACAAACTTTGCAAAAATCAGTATTCCCATATCAAGGATGTTAAAGAAAGGAGTAAAAATGGAATGGAATACTAAAGCAGTTCAAGCTTTTAATGATATTAAGAAAGCTATTAAGCATGCCCCAGTCTTAAAGACACCAGATTATAGCAAGCCAATGCAAATTTTCTCTTTTGCATCTGCTCATACTATTGCTGCAGTGCTATTACAAAAGAATGTTGAAGGTTTTGAACAACCTATTTCCTTTTTTAGCAAGACTTTACAAGTAGCAGAATTAAATTATGATATCATTGAGAAATAGGCTTATGCCTTGGTCAAGGCCATTAAAACATTCAGATGCTATCTGGTGGGAGCTACAGTGGTTGCTTATGTACCAAGTGTTACAGTTAAGGACATTTTGGTCCAACAAGAGGTTTCAGGAAGAAGATGTAGGTGGATTAATAGAATTCAAGAATTTAACATTGATATCCACATTACAAAGTTGGTTAGAGGTTTAGGCCTAGCAAAGTTGATGGCCCAAAGTAATTTAAATGCAAACCAAATCAATATGCTAGAAGAGGATCAAAGACCTTCTGTGTGCAACATGGACTGTTGTGAATGGTATAAAGATATTGTCAAATATTTACAAAGGATGGTTTTACCCCCTGATTTGGATGACAACAAGAGAAGAACCATTAAACTCCACTCTTTGAGATATGCAATTATAAATGGTGAGCTCTGGTGGGGGAGTAATGAAGGTGTTTTGCTTAGGTGTGTAGACCATGATAAGGCCCAAATTTTGATGGAAGAAATGCATAATGGAGTTTGTGGAGGACACTACATGGCAAAGACTACAGCCCATAAGATTATCAGGGTAAGTTTTTGGTGGCCTTCACTTTTCAAGGATACCCATCAGTTTGTCAAGAAGTGTGATTCTTGCCAAAGGTTTGCAGGAAAACTAAAATATAGTGGAAATTTGCCTCTCAGACCTGTTTCTGTTCAAGCCCCTTTTCAGAAGTGGGGTATGGATTTCATTGGTGAAATCCCTAATAAGTCTAGTGGTGGACATTCCTATATCTTGGTGGCAACTGACTATTTCACTAAGTGGGTTGAGGCGATCCCTACAAGAAGAGCAACCAGTAGGGTAGTAACAAATTTTATGATGCAGAATATTCTCACAAGATTTGGTTGCCTAGAAACTATGGTGGTTCATAATGCATTATGTTTTAGGTCAGAAGAGTTTGTTGATTTCTACAGACATAATGGTATTAAAATTTCATATTCATCTGCTTATCATCCACAAGGCAATGGCCAGGTAGAATCCAGCAATAAAAGTTTAATCAAGATTTTGAAGAGAGTTCTAGACAAAAACAAGAAGGCTTGGGACTCCAAATTGCTACAAGCCTTGTGGGCTAATAGGGTTACAGTCAAGAAAGCAATAGGGTGTGCCCCTTTTGACTTAGTGTATGGAATAAATGCAAGATTACCCCAAAATAATTTGTTACAGATATACCAATTCATTCATAAATATGATGAAGATGTTGAAGAAGATATGACAGTCAGAATGAATGATCTGATTCAACTCAATGAGGTAAGGAATGATGCACACATCAAGAATGAGAATTTGCAGGCCCAGTGCAAAGTCTTGTATGATAGAAGGACTACTTAGAGAAATTTTGCAGAGGGAGACATGGTATTAATGTGGAATGTAAGAATGCAAGACAAAGGAAAACATGGGAAATTTGATCCCATATGGTTAGGCCCATATATCATTGAGGAAAAATGGGGAGCAGGCTCTTACATTCTGAAGAATTTGATAGGAGAACTCCTAGAGTTGCCTGTTCATAGTCAATTTTTGAAGTTCTACTTCTCCTAAAGATTTTTGACTCTATGTACAGTTGTGTTTTAAAGTTGTTGTTTGCCAGTTTCCTATTTTTGGTTCGAAGTTTTGGTTCTGGTCTGTTGTACCAGGAGATTCTAGTTTCTCGTTGTATCTACATGAGATACATGTCCTCAGAAAGAGCCACTGTTAGCACAAGTTAAAATTTCCATGGTTGTAACATTTTCATTGGGCCTCTGCAATTATTTTTCCCATTTTCTTGCCAAAACCCTGGGCAAAAATTCAAATTCTAGCTGTTTGGGTAGAAAAACCCTAGTGTGCTCTAGCCCTGTTCTAAATTCATGTTACTTTTTGGGCCACTTAAAAAACTTTATAAGGCATGTGTGTTAAATTTTTTCACCCAGCAGTCTTCATTTTCCCTAAGTTTCCATGCGCCCAGCGAAATATTTCCTATGTCTGTCAATTTTAATTTTCCTAAGTCTAGTGCTTTAATATTTCCTAATGTTTTTAGCCTTTATCCTTTCCTGGGCCTGGCTTTCTGACACCATCTCGATCCACCGATGGGCATAAGATCTGATAGAATATGTCAGAGGTTTGCGAAGTTGCACCAGCCATTGATTCTCTTTCATGGAAAAGGTTTTTCAATGTAATGGATCCACATGCTAGGTGTGCTTAGTCAGCACTTTCTCATTGGTCCATGTATTAATGACTCAGAATATTGTCAGTGGGGCCAATGATTTCATAGGTTCAGTGATTCTGACATAGCATCGATGGCCAACATATGATCTTAAGGGTTATTTCTGACACATGAGGCTATAAGACCAGCCGTTGATTCTTTTCTGTGTCACAGGTTTGTCAGAACAGGGGTGAGTTTCTTCATCGACAGTGGGCATATGTTCTGGTGGAATCTTCATGGCTTATGAGGGCTTAAGACTGACGGTAGATTTGTTTCATATCAGGGGATCTATCAAAGTAGTATAAAAAGTTTGATCCATCGGTTGTCGTAAGATCTGATAGAATATGTCAAATTTTTGAGATCTTCAGACAACCGTTGATCTCATTTAAGGCGGGCCCAGTTTCTGGTCTAAGGTTTTGGTGGAGCGGTTAAATCTTTGGTGGTCCTGATAAATGTTTGCAGTATTCTCTTGTTCATGGATTATTATGGCAGGGTTCTAAATCTTTTAGTGATTCAGCGAATACGTGTTCGCTGAGTCTCTCGATAAAGTAGCAGTGTTTGAAGTTTTTCAGTGAATTGGCGAAATGTCTTTGGTCGCTAATTTGCTAGATAGTCAGTGGGCCCTCAAATTTCTTATGTATTCACTAGTTCATGAGGAGTAACCTGAGGTTAAGAAGGGACTTCGCAATTCAACAAATACAGTGATTCGCTGAATCATTTGATCTAACATGGGTTAAGTAATGTATTTTGCGACTTGGAATTTTCATGCAGTCGCGTATTCGCCAAATCTTCTATGAGTTAGTTCTTCGCTAATATAAAGTGGCCCAAAGGTTTTAAGGTAAAGTACAAGGTGGCAAATCAGATGGATGGTGTATCTTTTGATAGAGTGTGTCAGAGTTTTGAGATCTTCAGACGACCATTCAATTCAAAGGGATTTGCAAAGTGGGTCCGATGCGCCATTTCATCGCTGATGTGTCATTTTCTCATTTTCCAGAAGATAAAAAGGTGGTGGAGGATTTTATAAGATTTTGCTAACTATTGTGAGATTCTACAAGCCGCCCGATCTGCCGGGAATAAGATGCATTAACGGTCACATTTTAAAGTTGAGCTGGTTACCATTTTTATTCAAATTCAAATATCCTGCAGGGTTTTGCTAGGGTTTTTGAACCAGCAAGTCCTGTAAAACAAAGTGGTGGCTGAGAATTTATTGTTTCAAGACAATTTGCAGTTGGGGAAGGATGTAGACAATGTTTGAATTGTGGCCAAAATCTGATTTTGTTCCTGATGATGTTGTGCCAGTTGGTTTCTAGGGTTGAATAAGTTACAGAAGGGCATTCATTGCAGATGGATAGTGTGATGATAAAATTAAATTTGTGGAAATTGAGCCAGGAGTAGCATTCAAGACATAAAGCATGTTGGCTCATTTGAAAATATCTCATCTATTTCAATGGTGTAGTTATTGTAAACTGTTTGGGGTTATTGTAAAGGTTTTTTAGGTTAATTTTTGTAACCCTAGAATGATCGATTGCTTGTTGTATCTCTTGGTATAAAGGGATTTTTCTTGGTCATTCAAAATGATGAAGTTTAGGTGTTAAAAAGATAGAAATTTTTGAAACCCTAGCTTTCAGTCAAGGATTGTAATTTTTGATATGATTTTATCAAACAATAGAGAAGTACAGATTGATGTTCTTATCTTGCAAGCTTACTATTTTGGGTAATGTATGCACATGGTGAAAGGTTATACTTAATACAAATCTCAAATCTTTGTCTCTTCTTTGCTCTATTCTTTGAATCTTTAAATCTTTGTATAAGGTTTATGTGAATGTATTGATGCTTTGAGTTCCAACCTAGGGTTAGATTAAATATTGCTCAAAGTGGGATGTGTGTTCTTGGAGTTTATTTGAAGGATTTTCATAAGCAGGAAAGAGTTGGGATATTTTGTGTTTATGTCTAAAGACCAATTTCAGACACCATTGTATTCATCCTTTTCCTTAATATTTTTCCCAATGGATAAGGCACTGGCCTATATTCTCCTATCTTTGTGTTGAGAAGAGTGATTCAAACCTTGTAATCCCAAATCATTAAAATCATTACTAGTCTTTACTTTTATTTACATTTATGTATTATCCTTCCCAGTGATGGAGAGTCAATGAACAATAGGTTCTTGTTTAGTACTTTCTCACTGCATTCATCTATTGAAAGATCCAATAAAGAAATAAGGGGCAGAGTTAGAACTATCAGTTAGAGTTAATACTTTTGGATCAGGTGCACCCACCTTGGTTTTGCAGAGCCAGAAGTAGAAGAGGGTAGTCTTATCCCTATAGTTGGACCAATTGCTTATAGATTTCTCACATTTGGAACTAACCAATCTTCAATATCCATCATAAGCATATTGGTATCTCATGGAGTGTAAAATCCTATCTAGGAACCAACAGGAGCTTAGGAGAAGCATAACTTTGGAAGGAGTTTCAAGTTTTCAGACTTTCAAATTGCTTGGAGTAATTTTGGCCCTTGTGTTATTTTTGTTCTTTCATGCTTGTGTTTGAGCTTGGAGCTCCATTAATGGATTCCATGCCTTTTTATGGTTCATGTTTTAGAATTTATATTTCGTAAAAATGTTGTCTTAAATTCGTAATTGCATTTTGGGATGGAATTCTTCAATGCTTACTGACCCTAGGGAGGGTGGACTAACCTTGAAGGGGGTAGTAGGAAGAAGACCCAGGATGTGTAGAGTCTCCCATGTGTGGAGGGATAAAACATGGGGTTCCACGATACCCTTGATGCCAAGCATGGCCTACAGGCACCTAGGAGGGCATAAGGAGAGTTAGACCGAATCTCTTGGAGATGGTCTTCGCAAGTCGATGTATAGCTTGGATATTTGTATTATGTTGTGGCTTCTCCTCTTGATTATCCACCTCTACACCATTTTTAGGAAGGTCTTTGTGAGGCCTTCCTCTTGTAAAACCCTATTGGGAATATTGTTTGTATGCCCTTGTGTCTTGCTTGTTTTCTTCATATGTGAGTGTCTATTTGAACCCCGTTCCAATTTGGATCCCCTAGCTTGGGGTTGGCCATGAAATGGCCTAAGTTGGGAAGTGAGCCTCCGTGGTCAACCTTGCATATACAGGTACCCAGTTGATGCAGAGCTTGTGAATTTATGGACTTAGAGATTTTTCAGTTGGAAATATTGTTGTAAAAATTAATTCAAGTATATGACAAAATTTAGAATCAAGGATTCCTTTGTAAATCGAACATTTGAATTTAGTATTTTCATTTGAGAAAATTGTATATGGAAAAATATGAGATTTTGGTTAAGTGGACTCTATTGCATATATATATATATATATATATATATATATATATATATATATATATATATATATATATATATATATATATATATATATATATATATATATATATATTTATTTATTTATTTATTTATATATATTTGATTTATTTACTCAAGAAATTATAATGTATGCTTACTTAAATTAGCGAAATCATAGTGTATGTTTGGCTTTATGATGTACTTATTTATCCCTTAGTGTTAAAGGAGTTTATTGTCCTTGGGTATTGTTGATGCCAATATACTATTTAAATCAAATTTAGTAGCCTTTGCATTGATAATTCATAATTTAAATAAATTCTAAGATAGAAATTAAAATGAAAAAAAAGGGGAATTATTTATTTGTGAACATAGAAAGAAACCGGAGAATCTTAGGAAAGTTGGGAAGGAGAGAAGATAACAAGTCTCCTTTGTTGAATAGAAAGGATTTGGGAAAGCCTCAAGGTGTGAAACCTAAGGATGATGAAAGCCTAAAGTAGATTCTGAAAGTAATCAAAGATCTGAAGCCTGGTGAAAAAAAAGGTAATAAAGCTGGAGGAGGGGACAAGCCCCCCTTTAATAATTTCAACAAATTGCCAAGAATGCAGAATTACCCTTACAATACTCAATGGAAAGATGGGAAGCCTTTTATTCCTGAGAAAAGAGATAAACCAAATGATAGGACCCCTGATCCATTGCAAATAAATTCAATGAATGTGGTGGAGGAGGTCCCATGGTGTATTGCTTGTCAGTCACCACATGATCCTTATTATTGTGCCATATCCCAAAATGTCTCTCCTCAAGAAGACCAGGAGTGCAATGAGGAATAGCCTTATGATGACTAGGGATGTGGGATGTTCTCTTCTCATGTTTTGATTGAGGTAGACTCTACTAAAGAGGATGAAAATTAGGATGCTTCACATTCCCAAACTAGAAATGAATCATATCATCAGCAAGTTTTTTCAGATGATGAAGATAGTGAGCCTGACAACATCCAGTGTAATGCTCAAAAGAATGAACAAACAACTACTTTGAGAAGACCTTCTGATGAGGAAATTGCTTTGATAATAGCCAATTTGGTTACTCAGGCAAAGGCAAATTATAACTTGAGGAATAGAGTTGTTGGTGATTCAAATCCTAAGCCAGCTGGTATTTTTATCAAGAAAACATATAAGAATGTAAAAAATTCACAAGAAAAGACTAAGGATGCTAATCTTGTTGATAAAGTCAAGGTAAAGAAAGTTGCTAAGCCTAATATTGTTTATAAGGTAAAAACTAAGCCTACTGCTAAGGTTGTACCAGTTTTGTAAAATAAAAACAAGGCCCAAAATGACAAACCTGCAAATACATCCACCTAAGAAGCTAATAAAGAGATTGCAGATTCAAAACCAGATGTACCTAATTTAAAGTATGTTCCAGTTGACATGAGTAAATTTTTGTCTCAAATCACTATCAAAGTTCCATTATTAGAGATTAAAGAATAGAAGAACATAAGAAAAATGCCTTGAAATGGGTAAAAAGTGTAGTACATACTGATTCTCAAAGAATAGAAAAAACTGAGAAACAAGTAGCAATCGTGGATGGAGAAGACAAAAATTGTAGTGAGGAGATTGTTTCTAAAATCCCTCAAATATATTTGGACACAAATGTTGTTAGTACTACAGTAGGATTAGTTGATCCTTTTTTCTTGACTCTGCAAATAAATGGAAAGTTTCTAAAGAATTGCATGATTGATTCTGGAGCATCAAATACTATTATGCCTACTGAGATTATGAAGTCATTAGGGTTAAAAGTGGATACACTTCATGGTAGGTGTCAAGCTATGGATTCAAGAGAAGTACTAGTTTTTGGTACTATTAAGGCTTTTACAGATTGGCTGCATACCCCAACAAACAATTGACCATGAGTGTTTTGGTAGTTGACATTCCTCCCCAGTATGGAATGTTATTATCAAGAAAATGGAGTGCCTCTATGGGAGGTAGCATACAGTGTGACTTATCATTTTCCACTTTTAATTTTGAAGGACAGAATATCAAAGTCACTAGGGAGTCTAGAACTCTACACATGATTAAGGAAGAAGAGCAGGATAATATGAATTGTTTCCTTGATACTGATATTAATGCCTTTAAGGTCCAAGATAAGGAAACAGAGGAAGGTGTTGAGCCTCCCCACAAACTAGAAAGCCAAGAAGGATGGATTGACCTTGATAGTCTTTGGACTATGTTTTTTGATAGTCTTTGGACTATCTTTGTCTCTCCTTTTCTCTATTCTTTGAATCTTTAAATCTTTGTATAAGGTTTATGTGAATGTATTGATGCTTTGAGTTCCAACCTAGGGTTAGATTAAATATTACTCAAAGTGGGATATGTGTTCTTGGAGTTTATTTGAAAGATTTTCATAAGCAGGAAAGAGTTGGGATATTTTGTGTTTATGTCTAAAGACCAATTTTAGACACCATTGTATTCATCCTTTTCCTTAATATTTTTCCCAATGGATAAGGCACTGGCCTATATTCTCCTATCTTTGTGTTGAGAAGAGTGATTCAAACCTTGTAATCCCAAATCATTAAAATCATTACTAGTCTTTACTTTTATTTACATTTATGTATCATCCTTCCCAGTGATGGGGAGTCAATGAACAATAGGTTCTTGTTTAGTACTTTCTCACTATATTGATCTATTGAAAGATCCAATAAAGAAATAAGGGGCAAAGTTAGAACTATCAGTCAGAGTTAATACTTTTGGATCAGGTGCACCCGCCTTGGTTTTGCAGAGCCAGAAGTAGAAGAGGGTAGTCTTATCCCTATAGTTGGACCAATTGCTTATAGATTGCTCACATTTGGAACTAACCAATCCTCAATATCCATCATAAGCATATTGGTATCTCATGGAGTGTAAAATTCTATCTAGGAACCCATAGGAGCTTAGGAGAAGGATAACTTTGGAAGGAGTTTCAAGTTTTCAGACTTTCAAATTGCTTGGAGTAAGTTTGGCCCTTGTGTTATTTTTGTTCTTTCATGCTTGTATTTGAACTTGGAGCTCCATTAATGGAGTCCATGCCTTTTTATGGTTCATGTTTTAGAATTTATATTTCGTAAAAATGTTGTCTTAAATTTGTAATTGCATTTTGGGATGGAATTCTTCAATGCTTACTGACCCTAGGGAGGGTGGACTAACCTTGAAGGGGGTAGTAGGAAGAAGACCCAGGATGTGTAGAGTCTCCCATGTGTGGAGGGATAAAACATGGGGTTCCACGATACCCATGATGTCAAGCATGGCCTATAGGCGCCTAGGAGGGCATAAGGAGAGTTAGACCGAATCTCTTGGAGATGGTCTTTGCAAGTCCATGTATAGCTTGGGATATTTGTATTATGTTGTGGCTTCTCCTCTTGATTGTCCACCTCTACCCCATTTTCAGGAAGGTCTCTGTGAGGCCTTCCTCTTGTAAAACCCTGTTGGGAATATTGTTTGTATGCCCTTGTGTCTTGCTTGTTTTCTTCATAAGTGAGTGTCTATTTGAACCCCGTTCCAATTTGGATCCCCTAGCTTGGGGTTGGCCATGAAATGGCCTAGGTTGGGAGGTGAGCCTCCATGGTCAACCTTGCATATACAGGTACCCAGTTGATGCAGGGCTTGTGAATTTATGGACTTAGAGATTTTTCAGTTGGAAATATTGTTGTAAAAATTAATTCAAGTATATGACAAAATTTGGAATCAAGGATTCCTTTGTAAATCGAACATTTGAATTTAGTATTTTCATTTGAGAAAATTGTATATGGAAAAATATGAGATTTTGGTTAAGTGGACTCTATTGCATATTGAATTATATATATATATATATATATATATATATATATATATATATATATATATATATATATATATATATATATATATATATATATATATATATATATATATATATATATATATTTGATTTATTTACTCAAGAAATTATAATGTATGCTTACTTAAATTAGCGAAATCATAGTGTACGTTTGGCTTTATGATGTACTTATTTATCCCTTAGTTTTAAAGGAGTTTATTGTTCTTGGGTATTGTTGATGCCAATATACTATTTAAATCAAATTTAGTAGCCTTTGCCTTGATAATTCGTAATTTAAATAAATTCTAAGATAGAAATTAAAATGAAAAAAAAGGGGAATTATTTATTTGTACTTCAAATTTTTGAAAAATATTTAAAAAAATAAAATGCATGAAACAATTTTTTTATTAGTTCAATTGGTTCAGCCTAAATTATTTATTGCAAATATTTTTTCAAAATTTTTTAAAAATCACTCCTATTATCCATTGTTTTGTGGTTTAGGAAAACAATTATTACACCAGTAAAAATAATAATATCGTAATATAGCGCTATGCGCTTTACAAACCCCCACCCGCACACTCTGCAGGGTCCTCTCTCTGCGATGGTGGACGACGTAGGCCAAGCGGCCTGGCTCCTCGCGCCACCCCTGCAACATAGTGGTGGACGAGAAGCGATGCTGTGTCGTGCCCTCTCCACGCCACCGATCCTCCCTCCCTCTGCCTCGCTTCCTCCCCGCTCCGCCTTCCTCCGCCTCTGCACATGCGTCCTCCTCTCAACCGCCGCCCTCTGTGCATGCTTTCCACCGTGCCCTCCTTCATGAGCAACTCCTTTCACGAGCCGCTGTGGCTCGACCCTGCGACCGCCAAAAACATATTTAACGAAAATAGACTTATGCTACTCATTTTATAATATTAAAATTTAATATTATTAGAGTTAGTTTGTTAAATTAAAATTAATTAAAATAAGTCATATAACTTAGATATAGATTAGACTATTTGTTAAAATTGCTTTATGAATTGTAATATTGTAATAGCATTAATTATTTTAAGAGTAGTTTTGGATATTTGAAATAAGATGTATATAGAAGATTTATTTATTTATCTTATTTTGATGTTTATTTAATGAATTTATTATTTAAGTTTGTATCATTAATAAATAGATAAGTGTAAAAAAAAAGTTGTCTAAATTATCATAGAGATGATCTTTTAAATTTAGTTTCTCTATATAAATAATTTTTTTTTTTTAAAAAAAAGAGTTTATTTAAATAGTTTTAGTTAGATTAGTATTTTTTTAAAATTAAAGTATGCTTTTTAATAGTTAATAAATTAAAGTGTATATCTTTTAGAATGAATCTTTTACTTAAAAAGTTGTTTAAGTTATTTAAGTAGGCTATTTAATTTGAGTAATAGATCACTCGATTTAGATAGTTTACTTTGAAGGTGTAATTTAGTTGGAGATTAAAATATAGATTTATGTTTTAAACGCTATTATGGCATATTGTAACATCTTTAAAACTTCATTGTTTTAAGCATGTAGAACATTATTGTTGTTAGGAGCTGAGAGAGTTCTTCTATCATCAGTCTAGTAGCAATATTGTTTTAGTGTCCCTTTGACCATTCCCTGTGCATGGCTGACTTTCTGGTCAAACATAGTCAAACCTTGGACATCTCCTCGGTTTACATGCACAACCCCTACCCTAGCATGTTTTAGACTTTGTTGAACCTTGTTGGTCATATTTGGGCTCATTTGATTTTCTAGTCAACTCTCGGTCTAACCTTGGTCAAATGCCTCAATTTGCATGCCCAATAATTTTGGGTTGCATTTTGCACCTTTTTAGCTTGGTTGTACATACTTCAGTGCATAGTTGACTTTTGGTCAACTTTGGTTGACTTTTAGTCAACTATCTCATTTTGCATGCCAGTTGAAGCTAGTAGTCTAGGAAACCTTATAGCTTGGTTTAGAGCCGTTCGATGAGGTTTGACTTTCGGTCAACCTTCTATGGTTGACCCTTGGGTTGTTGCTAGACACTTCAGTATTTCCAATCATCTGTTATCTCTCTGCACCATTTTGCGTGCACATAGAGACCTTTTTATAGTTAGTAGTCTTTTCTTAGTTGCATTAGTGTGATTGTTTGTACTTGGTTAGTAGGTTAAATTAGAAAAAAAAAATTGTAGTTGTGTTTTGCTCAACTTTTGGGCATGACAACATGCATCTTCCCCATCATTAATTTCAATTTCTTTTCTAGGCTACATGTTGCTGACAAGTGCATCTCATCTAGGGGTCATATCTTGGTCATTTTGAATCATGCCACTATGTTACAAATAGTCAAAGCCTCTGTCAAAGACTTTCTACCTATTTCTGCAAGTTCTTCCCTCAATCAAGTTACTTTCTTATATTTGAAATATGTTTCAAATAAAGAGAAAAATATCACATCAAGTGGCTATATTTTGTATGAGGTGTGGGCCAACAAGGTGAGAAGGTCAATACCTAATGTGCATGCATCTTGGATTTGCATAACTGCAACATGACTCTCATGACCATACAATATGAGTAGTTTCCTATTCTCTTGTGAAACACCCCCTAGAACAGAGTGAGTGAAGTGGTGTAACCTATTCAGGAATAGCTCCTTAGTCATCCATGCATGTGGTTGTGCTTACATGCAAGCACCTGGTTCACATTTTTCTATGAAATTTTGCATGTGCTTCTTCCCTTTGAATTAGTAGAAGCTTGGTATAATTTGTCTAGTAGAATTAACACAAAAGAGAATGGTGATCCATTCAAGGCTCTTGGGAATGATGTATGGCACATTCAAATATCCTCTTCTAACTAGCACCTTCATAGACCCATTTTTTCCTACCTACAGACCTATTTTGTCACAAATCCAAATTGGAGAAGGCCCATATGGAGTTTTATTGTATGATTTACTCAAAGTGTCATAGAAGATGCATACAACACTTGGTCTTAAATTGAATGCCCTATTATAACTAGTAGACTGTTACACCAAAAGATCGACTTGTTATTGTGCGATACAACCAATATACTTATAGAAGACACATGAGGTTGTTAAACCATTTCATGAATCCCGAAGGGGGACATTGGTGGTTAGTCCCAAAATACTCCCCTTCGTGCCACCTAAGGGGTTCAAACCTATGACCAAGCTTTGATACCACTTGTAACAACTAGCGGTTGTCATTGCACTAAATGATCAACCTGTTAATTCCTAATAAAACCACTAGACTCATAGAAGATAGATGAGGTTGTTATACCATATAATAAATACCAAAGGGGGAAGTTGGTGGTTAGTCCAACATGGCCTGACTTTGTTGAGGCCTTCATTTGTCTGAAGTGTCAATTATGAATGGCATGCCTTAAACACTAACCATCGAGAATTTCTAGGCATGCCATTGTTAAAAGCGTTAGGTCTATTTTGGCATACCTAAGCCACAATTACCTTTAGGTTTACAATTTCCAGCCCATAAACCAATTTTTCCTTCTCTTTTCACCATTATAAAATCTTCTCTTGTTCTTACAAGGCAAGGATAGTTGGAGGACCTTTCTTGGATATTTTTGTGATACCACCCAACTATTTTGATATGGTGGCTATTGGAATTCCCCATTTCTTGGATGTTTCCCATATGGACATGTTTCTTTCCTCAATATCATGTAGTGCCCCTTCCATAGAATTTGTTGACCATAGATTCTATGGCCTCTTAAGTTTGTGTGATATTGTCACTGTCTTATTATCCTCCACTAACATTTTAAGAGGAGGTGAGTTGCTTTCATGCCACTCTACATTGGTTTTAGCATCCTAGATTGTCACAACTAGAGCTGGGTGTGAGGATCACTTGATAATTTGACACCTCTTTTGTGGTTTTCCTACCTAGTTGATGCTCTTTTTTTGGTTCATGATCCTTGCAACATGACCTCATCATTTGTAAAGAATAACAACATTATTGCATAGATCATAAATAGTTTAAGAGAATAAAAAATACTATACTATAAAGTGTGTCAATATAAAATGGTTTAACAGTGGGTTCCATGTTAGTAGGTGGCATGATGGTTGCTGATCAATACCAAAATCAATGTTGGAACCATAAACTATAGTATTCTTTTACATAATTAGCTTAATATAGTGAAACATGACTGTGATGTTTGAGTAGAGGAGTATTATTTCCTAAAAGTGTAAGGTCTAGAAAATATAATAGGATGATAAAAAATAACACTTGTATAACTATAATGGTTAAACTGGCAGTGATTCATGGTCGAAACCTTCTTGGTCAACTAGATGAGTTTGTTTTTCTTGTCTTAGTTCTTTCCACATTATTGTTTGAATGTACACATGACAAGGTGTACTAGGAAAGAAAGTTGTTTTTTTTTTTATATTTAGCTTGGTGAAAAACCATTATGGGATATAGTTGGTCACCACTATTCAAAGAGTATGGTTGGTCCATATTGTTCCAAGGATCTTGTGCGGTGAAAGAGTTTCTGAGAACTATCTAAGATGTGGGCCATAATTACCCAAGAAATATCTACTGAAGTAGTTTCTCTACCATGATACAAGGATTACCTTGAATAATTTGAGTAGAAAAAAGTTGTGGCTCAGTGGATAGGATCTTCATAGGGATATGGGGCGAGAAAGAAGTACTCAATAATAGTAGAATGACTTGCAAGATAATCTTTCTATGCATGAATTCATGGATATGGGATCTCTACTAGGAATTCTATGTGAGGATTATGTCTATGGGGTGTATAACAAGATTAACATATATATGCAAGGATATCTTCATTTGCATCAATTGAAAAGTAGGTTGCTAGAGTATGTAGACTAGTAAGTTTGTGATGGACCTTGTTATAGTTATCTGTATTGTATTCATAATTCTTAAAAATTAGGTAGCATTGATGACACAAGGCGGGGAGCATGAGGGGCCAAAGGATGGCGCACCCTAATGATCCAAGCCTACAACACACACATGCAGAAGCAACAAACAACAAGAGTGAGAGAGAGGATGCCAGATCTTTCATATATTATCATCAATAGGAATCATACATGTCAGGCTATAAGGTCTTCCCGGTTAGGGCCTGATATTATAATGAATTATAGAAGTCCTCAAACATGCGAGGATTTGTTAGAAATCTCCAATCTTATCTCTACTATCTTCTATCCAAAATTGGCTCCTAAACTACCACCAAACATCTACATTTATACAAGAAGCTACCTAGCTGAGTTGACCTTCAGATCCACAATTAACAGAAGTAACAATCAAATCTAGGACCACATGCTTCCCAATGATGGATTCCAACATTAATTCCATGATCTAATATAAATGCACAAGTCGGGCACAATAGGAAACAAAACTAAACCCATCAGTAAGCAAGATAACCGAGCAGCAGACAGACAACGCCGAGCACCAGAGAAATAACTAACCACCTAGGAGAGAATCGACCACACTTGGTAACCAAAGGAAACCAACCAACTACCGACCAACTCGGTCAAAGAAGAAACTGAGCAACACAGACAAAACTCCAAATTATTTTTGGTGACACAAGATTGCCAAGGACCCGAGATGCTCCTGCATCAGACACCTAGGGTTATTTTGAAATGATTCTCTGAATCATTTAGTAGGTCTGGTTTGAGCTACATTCAACTCAAACTATGAAATTCATGAACTGTCTTCCATCAGTCTATTCTTCCACTTAACTAGATATTCCATTTACTATTTTCCTCTTGTACTTTTGCCAACTCTTTCCTTCAAAATCTATTCAACTTCATCATTCTGCTTCTTAGGATATTTTTTTGGTACTGTCACTTCTTCATCAGGTTCATGATACTCATACAAATCAGCAATGTTGAAAATCGGCGATATGTCCATGCCATCAGGTAACTCAATTTCATATGCATTTCTACTATCAAATTTCTTCAGAATCTTGCAAGGTCCAATCTTCATCTTCAGCTTTCCATATGTTCCAATAGGAAATCGGCCTTTCTTCAAATGAACCATCACTTCATCACCAACATCAAAAGTCTTATGTCTTCTTGATCTATCAGCTCTCTCTTTGTACTTCTGATTACTATCTTCCAACTTCAGCTTCACATCTTCATGCAATGTCTTCATGTATTTAGCAAACTTTACTCCTTCAATACTTTTCTTATTTTCATCAGCAATGTCTCTCAAATCAGATATTCCTCTCGGTTGTATGCCATTCACTATCTCAAATAGTGTCTTTCCAGTACTCCTATTCATTGAATTATTGTATGCAAACTCTGCTTGTGCTAACATAGAATCCCAATTACTCGGTGTGTCTCCAACTAAACATCTTAAAAGATTTCCCAAACTTCTGTTCATAACCTCAGTCTATCCATCTGTTTGTGGATGAAATGTAGAACTATATTTCAACTCGGTGCCAAATTTCTTCCAAACTATTTTTCAAAAATATCCAACAAATTTACTATCTCAATTAGAGATAATACTCCTTGGTAATCCATGCAATCTGACAATTTTCTTAAAGAAAAGATCTACTACATGTACTACATCTGATGTCTTTCTACAAGGTATAAAATGTGCCATCTTAGAAAATCTATCCACAACAACAAATATAGAATCATTACCTCTTACCGTCTTCGGTAAGCCAAGAACAAAATCAATAATGATGTCAATCCAAGGTTTCTCAGGAACAACAATCGGTGTATACAATCCAATATTATGACTTACTCCTTTTGCAACTTGACAAAGACCACAACTTTTCACAAATTTATGAATATCTCTATACAACTGCGGCCAATAGTACTTCTCCTTAAGCAAATTCCATGTTTTATCAATACCAAAATGTCCAGCCAAACCACTACTATGTTTCTCCTTTATCAAATTAGATCTCATTACTCCTCTCGGTATACATAACTGAATACCTTTAAACAACATACCTTCCTAAATAAAATATTCATCCCATTTAGTATCTTGTTGATCTTGAATAGGTGCTCTGCACTTTCTCCATGGCTCAAAAAAATCAGGGTCATTTTCATACAAACCTCTCATCTCATCAAAACCAAGAACTTCAATTTTCATCTTGGTCATCAAAGATCTTCTTCTACTCAATGCATCAGCAACTTGATTAGTGACTCCACTCTTATGCTTTATCACAAATGTGTAACTTTGCAAATACTCAACCCATTTCATATGTCTCTGATTCAACTTATTCTGACTACCCAAATATTGTAAAGCCTTATGATCAGTATACAACACAAATTCACTCGGTATCAAATAATGTCTCCATTTCTTCAGTGCTTGAACAATAGCATAGAATTCTTGATCATACCCAAAATATTTCCTTCTAGCATCATTCAACTTTTCACTAAAGAAAGAAATAGGTTTAACTTCTTGACTCAATATAGCTCGAATTGCACTTCCACTTGCATCACATTCTACTTGAAATACCTTACTGAAATTAGGTAATGCCAAAATAGGTAATTCAACAACCTTCTACTTCAAAGTCTCAAAACTTCTGTCAGCTCCATGTGTCCACTTGAATTCTCTTTTGTCTCCTCTCATAGTCTCAGTCATAGCATTACAAATTGAACTGAAATTCCTTATGAACTTTCGGTAAAAACTTGCCAAACCATGAAATGATCTTACCTCAGTAGCATTCATAGGTGTAGCCTAATTCAAAATAGCTTCAACCTTTTCAAGATCCATCTTCAAACCATCAGCTGAAATAAAAAATCCCAAATACACAATCTCTTCTTTCATGAATGAACACTTTTTCAGATTTAAAAGCAACTTTTCCTCTTTCAATCTTTGCAAAAATTGTCTAACATGCAACAAATTTTCTTCTCTAGTCTTACTGAATATCAGAATATCATCAAGATATACAATCACAAATTTACACAAGAATTTCTTCAAAACTTCATTCATTAGCCTCATAAAAGTACTTGGTTCATTAGTTAAACCAAAAGGCATAACCAACCACTCATACAAACCTTCCTTTGTCTTGAAATCAGTCTTCCATTCATCACCTTCTCTGATTCTGATATGATGATACCCACTTTTCAAATCAATCTTTGTGAAATACTTTGCTCTAGTCAAACTGTCCATTATGTCATCCATTCTTGGTATGGGAAACCTATACTTCACTGTTATCTTATTGATTTCTCTGGAATTAGTACACATTCTCCATTCTCCATTCTTCTTTGGTGCCAATACAATAGGTACTGCATAAGGGCTCAAACTTTATCTGATCAAACCTTTCTCCAACAACTTTTGAATCTGTCAGTTCAATTCCTGATTCTTGGTAGGTGTCAACTGATGAGGTGCCTTATTCGGTAAACTAGCTCCACAGATTAGATCCATACAATGATCAATGCTTCTTTTCAGTGTAAAACCATTAGGTACATTATAAAAAATGATATCACTATACTCATTGAGTAACTTATCAATCTCCTTAGGGACATTATCCTCTATTTTCTTACTCCGCTTATTAGGAATCACATAAATACATACATCATTCCTCTTCAAAGAGTTAACAAAATTTCTTGCTTCCATCAAACAAACTTTCATAGATGTGCAAACATCACTAACAGGTTCTTCCATCAATGGTAACAAGATTTGTTTCTTTCCATCAGCCACAATAGTATACTTGTGCAATCTCCCATCATATATAGCATGTCTATCATATTGCCAAGGTCTACCCAACAAAATATGACAACAATCCATAAGCATGATATCACATAACACCTTATCATAGTATTTTCCAATCTTCAAATTCACATAACATTGTTCACTTACCAGGAGTGTATGCTCATCTTTGATCCATGAAATCTGATAGGGCTTCAAATGTACCAACCTTTCCAACTGCAATTTTGTGACCATCTCTTCAGACGCTAGATTCTCCGAGCTACCACTGTCAATGATTACCTTCCAAAATTTATCATAAACTCTACATCTGGTCTTGAACAAACTTTTCCTTACCGAATCTTCCTTTTTTCTTTCATTCCACAGTGCTCTCCTTACCATCAAGTTATTTTCTTTCTCAGGTTCATTCGGTGACTCTTCTTGCACCAAAGCATTTCCACTGCTACTAGTCTTCTTACTATCCTATGTACATTCAAAAGATCTATGTCCTTCTCCACAATTATAACAAGTTCCTCAAAAAATTCCTCTGCTATAACCACCTTGGTAGTTACTACCTCTGCCTCTAGAACTTTCACCTTTCCACTCAGTCTTGCCTTTGTCCAGATTTGTCTTTTCTGGTTCAGATCTACCATATTCACCATTTTCACCATTAGATCTACCTCTTCCTCTAGGGAATCTACCACCTTGACCTCTCTGTCTTTGTTCATGTCTCTTGTTTAATTTCTCCTCGGCTTTCAAAGAAAATTGATAAGTCTCTTCAATGTTCTCCAATTTAACCATACTAATCTCCTCTTGGATGGAAACCCTCAAACCATTTAGGTATCTACCAATTCTTTCCACATCATCTTCATCATGTCTACATCTAATATCTAATCTATAGAATTCCTCAGTATACTCTTTTACGGAGCTATCCTTCTGTCTCAAACTTTGCATTCCTGAACTAGGTTAATCTAATAATCACAAGGTAAGCACTTTCCTTTCAACTTATTGACCATTTTACTCCATACCTTGATTTTTTCTTTTCCTTTCCTCTTTCGATCCAATTGTAGATGTTCCCACCATAAGGATGCATGACTTTTCAACTTTGTGCTTGCAATCTTCACCTTCTTATCCTCAGGGATATTCTCATATTCAAAATACTTTTCCTTCTCAGTGATCTAGTCCACCAATTCATCAAAATCTAGCTTTCCACCATACTCGGGAGGATTGAAATGTGGAGTTGACTTCAAATTTGTCAAAGCCTTCAAAAATATTTCTTCACCTTGATCTATAATAGGAGCAGGTTCTGCATTTGCCTGTTCTTCTTCAATTTCATCATCACTAACATCTTCAATATGTCTTCCTCTTCTTTGGGCCATTTCCACTACTTCTAACCTAGCAAAAATCTATCTTAGCATATTTTCCAATCCTAGATCTGCATCTCACCTCCCATGAACCATCTTGACAACCCTCTACAATTGTAGGTTAGATCGCAATCTTCTACCCCACAACAATTCAACTAGGCCTTCATGAGGAACTTGCAAACCTAGATCGATAGAACTAGATCAAGATCTCACCTCGCTCTGATACCACCTGATGCAAGGTAGGGAGCATGAAGGGCCAAAGGATGGCACACTCTAATGATCCAAGCCTGCAACACACACATGCAAAAACAACAAACAATAAGAGTGAGAGAGAGGATGCCAGATCTTTTATATATTATCATCAATAGGAATCATACATGCCGAGCTGTAAGGCCTTCCTAGTTAGGGCCTTATATTACAATGAATTACAGAAGTCCTCAAACATGTGAGGATCTATCAAAAATCTCCAATCTTATCTCTACTATATTCTATCCAAAACTAGCTCCTAAACTACCACCAAACATCTACATTTATACAAGAAGCTACCGAGATGAGTCGACCTTTAGATCCATAATTAATAGAATTAATGATCAAATTTGGGGCCACATGCTTCCCAATGATGGATTCCAACATTAATTCCATGATCTAATATAAATGCACAAGTCGGCCACAACAAGAAACAAAACTGAACCCGTTGGTAAGCAAGATAACTGAGTAGTAGACAGACAATGCCGAGCGCCAGAGAAATAACCAACTGCCTAGGAGAGAACCAACCACACTTGGTAACCAAAGGAAACCAACCAACTACTGACCAACTCGGTCAAAGTAGAAACCGAGCAACATAGACAAAACTCCAAAAAAAATTTGGTGACACAGGATTGCCAAGGACCCGAGATGCTCCTGCATCAGTTGATCTGGGTTACTTATTTTAGCACTAAGCTAATTTCATTTCTATTCTCTTGATTGGATCATGTTCACTAGAATAGGATTATGATTAGTGGTTTTGGTTTTGAAGGTCAGAAGAGATAGACATTGAAATGTATTTGATAGGAAAAAAAGTTGAAGGAGAAGGCCTATGATTTTTTAATAGCACATATTTATTTTGCAGTGTCTATCACCTGTTGAGATTCAAAAGGGTAACAATAACACTATCAAGAAATGATAACTACAAATGAAGTGAACATCAATGATATTAAAGATAACTAAATGATAGTCTTCTATGGCATTCACTAAAAAATCATAGTTTAATATGATTCTAAGTAAACCAAAATGCAAAAACATCACATGTCATTACTTTCTAGGTTTCTGAGGGTGGTCACCTAAGGTACAAATGAGAGGTAATAAGAAAAACATTGACATCTGGACAATTACTGACCCCAAACAAGTTATAGTCTACCAAGACATGTTCACATTAAGACCACTAAAGTTAACAAAATATACATCAAAACTAATTGATCCTTATTTCCATATAAAGTGCACATCAAAATTATAGAATGCAATATAGAAGGAAAGATAAATAAGGATAAAGACATGAAAAAGAATTGAAAACTAGAAATAAAAATAAAATGAAAGAAATGATACAAAATATAGTAGGTGAATTATGTAGAATTGTCAAGATATCTTGAAAGGAAGCTCCACTTCTTTTTGGTCTATAACTTCTGCATATGAAATTGGCTAAATTGTAAGAATGTAATATAGAGGGAAACATAACTGTTCAGGTCTAGAGTTATTACCTTATATCAGGCACTAAGGTAGAACAACAATTCTAGCTGACAATGGAAACCTCTCCTAGTTGTGGGTAGACTATGATTAGAGAGGAATCTTTGGATTCTAGGCCGGTTCCTATCAAATGTTGGTTATCACTTTCCTGACCTGACAACTTGTTGGGAAAAGGGAAAAGAAAAACTTAAAACTTAGAGATTAGGGTGATGAACCAACGAATAATTCAGATTCTATAAAGAAATATGAGTTCCAGATTTAACTCACACAATGAAAACTCTGATAATTTAATTCACTGCTTAATGTATAGGCTAATACATTCAAATTATTAGGGATGAACCACAAACAACTCAAATACTTAACAAACATACATTTTTCATGCAAGGCTTGATATATCTAATTAATTAGGAAGGAATAGTATATTATTCACTTCTTGAGTATAATCAGAATTCTTGCACTTACTAGAAAAGATGAACAGGAATTGAAGATTTGAACACAAGTAGACAAAATATGAGCTGCAAAACCTGGTTTATTTCCTCCAAAATCTGAACAAAATGGCTACAAAATGGACTTCCAAGCTTTTAGGAACTAAATAGTTCACTATGGGCTCTCTTTCCAATAATTACGACCCCCTAAAATAGTCCTTTTCCCTTCCTTAAGAAACCTCTGAAACCCTAATCTGGGAATACAAGGCCTCTACAAATTGCCATAATTTGTGCCAAAAATATAGCCCCCTTAATAAACTTTGGCTTACAAAAAGGAATTAAAATCCCTTTTTACAATAAAATGTGCCAAAATTTAAAAAAGAAATTAATATTAAAAGATTCTAATATTAATTAACCTTATCTATTTTCTAACCTAATCCCTAACTTAGATAAAAATCTAAGTGTAAGTTATTACATAGTGAGGAGTCAATAAGACTTCTACCCACTTGTCGTTACACAAATGAAGGGAGGTACTAGAAAGGTAAGGTGGCAATTTTATTTTTTCGAAGCAACAACTGGCACTATCATCTGCATTAACTTCTCTGTTGCTTGGCGGACTCCAAATGTGTTTGCTATTTCATCTATTCTTGCATTTATCGATGTTTCAAAGAAAAAATTTAGGGAATGAAAACCCTAATGCCGAAGAAGTCTTCAAAATTTAGTCTCTGCTGGAAAGAAACCCTTGAAAATAATTAGGGAAACTTGGGATTAACTGGGAGAAAGTCGACCTTGTTTACTGGAGATGATCTTCAAAAATGATGGATAAACTTGGCATTTGCTGTAGATGGACTCCACTGTAGATCTCGAGCTCTGTAATGTTCACATGAAATAGTAAGTTCATTTTTTTGAACTCTTTGTTCTTCCTTTGCAATGAATATGTGAAGCAACTGGAGTTTGCAAAATGTGAGTCTTTATCTACAATATTCGATGCTCCATTGCTGGCTTAGGAGTACACACTGTTATATTTGGAAATATACTTACAGTTAAGAGTTAGAAACTCTCTGTTTCGCCTTGCATTGAATGCTCATGACATATGGATTTCAAAATATGAAATCATTGCTGTATCATACACTGATTTGATGCTGAATGTGGACTTCATGTTGATCTCAAACTGATAGTGCTTGGTATTAAAAGATGCACTCATTGTTTCAAATGATATCCCCACGGTTTTTTGGCAAAAATGATTCACAGTTTTGTGGGTTCGAACCCTCTGTACCTTTCATACCTTTTTTTTTTTTTGAAGATGCACTATTCTTTTGCTGATTTAATGCCCATATATGCTGCTAATTTGTTGTTTTGTTCAGTGTTCGAAAACCCGAGAGATATGTTGTTGTTCCTTTGTTGAATAGAACTTGAAAATATTCCTTCCTTTGCATTGATTTGATGAAATCTTAAAAACTTGCAGTCAACAAATACTTTGTCGTTATGAAAAATGTGCACAAATTTTTAGAGCTCAAACCCTCTATTCATTCTTTAGCAAATGGGTATTAAATTGACCAAAACTTTCAAAATTGAAACATGATTCAAACTTGCTGTTATATAAATACTATCTGTCTGTAACAAAACATGCACTAGTGTTTGAACTTGGGCTCTCAATTTTGAGAGTTTTAACTCTTTGTCTCTCCTTGCAAGAGTGATTCAAAAATCTACAAATGTTTTGTTTTCCATACTTGTATCCAGCAGATGCTTTACTACTCAAAATGTGCATTAATGTTTGAACTTGAACCCTCAGTTCATTCTTAGCAAATGGGTTTTATAACAAAGATTGAACAATAAAGTACCTTTATTGTCTTAATATTTTATCACAATGCTGCAATTGATTCTTCTTTGTTCATTTCACTTTGCAATGTACATACTGTTCCATCTTTATTGTGAATTAGTCTGAAACATCAAAACACTGTACAAATACAAGTTATAACAACAATTTCACCTTTGTTTTCACTGCATAAACACCATTGTCTTCTCTGCTGCTGAAAAACTATATTACCAACAATATTATGCCAGTAGCTTTTATAACATTCCCATTTTCTGACAAGCTTTCCAAAATGTGATCAATTCAGTTGACACATACAACATACTGAAATTGTTCCTGTAGCTCTGTTTACCATGTACATCTCCTTTTGATGCTGAATTTGTAATTTGATATGTGAAGTACAACAAGACAAAATGTTTCCTATTTGTTAATGAAGTTCGAGCATGGGCTTGTGACACTCAAAAATGATAGAATGTTAATGATTGAGGTTCGAACACGGGTTCGTGACACCTAGTCATAACAAACTGTGAACATTTAAATCATGATATTATCTTGAAACACTGTAAAAATTCAGCAATTAATCGTTCAGATGTTGAAAATGTACTTTGGAAATCATGTAATTAGCATCTTTCTTGCATTATGAAGCAATTGATTCTTTGAAAATCAACAATCTGGTACTTCCTGTAGCAACCTGGCACTTGAAACCAGCTTGTTCTGCATCTTGAAAATGACTGAAAATGTAAACCAATCAGTGATTATCTGCAAAATAGTTGTTAATTTTTCAAATAGCATCAATATGAAATACATATTCTGAAAAAGGTTTCTCAGTTCAAAAACACACTAAGTCCCTTTCATTCAGATTCTTGATCAATCAAAAAGAAAACATACACCATAATAGTTATTAGAAGTGAAAGGTTTCATGTTTCAAAAACACATCCCTTTAACACTACCTTATAGTGAGTGCTAGTTTACATTTCTTGTTACATTTATCATTCCAAATTGATATGTAGATATGTAAAGTTAGATTGCTGATGTATGCTATTTGTTCTCTTGCATTGCTTAGATCCGACAGGATCTAACCATTTCTTTTTCTTTCTTGCAGATGTGATCCCTAAGGACCTAAATACAGATGATAACTCGGGAGTGACTTAGATGCGAGGACCTAACAAAACAACCAGCAGACTCAAAGGATAACACAAGGCAATGCATGGGACCCCTATTCCATACTTCAGTTTTCTACTTTATTTTGCAATGTACTCTATTTATTGAAACATGAAATATGAAATAAAAGGACATTTGTACTACATTCTTTATGAATGAACAATGTAATGATCATTGATGGATTTTTGAAATACGTAACAGTTGATCAATACTTAGAGTACATTAAATGACATCTAGAAATGAATGTAATAAGGACATGCAAATTAACAAAACCTATAAGGTAGTGTTAACTAGACAACTAAAACATACAATCTTTCTCTACTAGTGCCTATTGTGTTGTGTGTTTTCATTTTGAGTAACAATAACTATGAATAAATACAAGGAAAATAATAGAAAACTAAAAATAACTTGATAGATAGATGGAAAAGAATGGAAAACTGGAAATGGAATCAACATGAAAGAACAATGAGTAGTATATGTAAAATTGTTTTGGTTTATTCTTCAACATGATCTTTGGTGGATGTTAAATGGCTTCAATGGGAAGAATGAGTTGTTTTGGGTTATTTGTATGACATGAGTTTTTTAATTTAAATTTTGAAATTGTCAACATCACTTGGAAGAAATCAATCCATTGTTGTATTTATCTCATATTTGATGGTCTTTGATTGTTAATTGGTGACCTTACACATTTTATTTCTCTTCACATGTAGTTTCAATGTTGATTCAACGAGAAGCTATGCACTTGAGGTGGTAAGGAGGACTAGTTTAGCTGGAATGATAGGACATGGTGATGGCAAATGTCTTAGGGTGGCCACCTATTTGTAGGAAGTAGGTGGTCTTAAAGTTTACATTGTGTCACTAGATAACAAGTTGATTTGGCTTTGTGCTTGTCTTGATGATAATGTTTGTCGAGTACTTTTGTGTGTTTCTTAGTTGGTGAACCACATAAACCTAAGAAGTGGTGAATTGTTATGTTTTTGCAATGGGTTTAATATGAATCAGATTTGGTTGTGATTTTGTATTGGAAGAACTAGTTGTATTGGTGTCAGAATGTGTTAGTAGAATGGGCATCTTCAATACTCAACAAGCTAGGGACTTATTTTGTATATTTGATGGATATATAAAAAACATATATTAACCATCATGTGTACATTTTGTCAGTTACTTTTATGAATTTACTTTTTTTAATTTTTTTCACTTTTACCTAACACCTTCTGGCTCCTTTTCCTATTTAATAAAAATCAGAGAAAAAAAATGGCAGCTAGAGATATGGGCCATAAATTTTAAAAAGAGGAAAGTTATATGCAATGATGAATCACCAAAAAATATTTTATTTAAGAAGCTAGAGAAGAAAAGATACCATCTTTAGAGAATTTATTTGACTAAAATTGTTGATTGTCTAATTTTTTATCATTACCATTCTCAACATAGAACATTAAAATCTCTCTCTAATCATGGATAAAAAAATTATAAACTATGGAAATGATCAGCTTGATATCTACAATCTAAACTTTATTTTCCCTAATTTTTAGACATGGAAGTGATCCCACATTTGTTTCAAGCTCCTTTTTTTTTAAGATTAATGTGAGTGTAAATGGTATATAGGAATATCTATCCCAAATAGTTGTATTGTAAGGTTCATGCCAATTTAATAGTAAATTGATATTATAATTAAAGTTGAATGTTGAAGATAGCAATTAAGTGTGTAATAGATTTAAAATGATGTGATCCAATAATTTTTGGCACTGACTAAGCTTCAAACAAAATGCACCAAAGAAAAAAAAACGTCAAACTTTTTTTTCATATTTGAAAAAACACAATGATTTTTTTGCAATTTTTGTGTGGTTTGCGACCACAAAATGTGTAGATCATGAAGAACAAACGCTGAAAATTTTGTGAAAATCTGTTGTGTTTTCCATTTTTTGAAATTTAGTCAAGAATACATTTTGTAGGGAGCTTAGCCGCGCCCATTAATTTTTATGAATAATGGCAGAATGTTTTCATATATATTTTATAAATATATCCCTACTATAATCCTTGATAAATTTGAGAAGGTCTCCAATGTAATCTTCAAATGAGTGAGTGTGTGTCTTCAAATAAAATAACAAAGCCCACAAATAGGCTCGCCTACATGCTATGTCTATATATAATAGCTAGAAATTTGAATTTTTAATTTTACAAGTTTTGAGATCATATTTGCAAGTATAGAAGTGACTCAGATCAAGGCTACACTCATGGATCTAATCAAGGTTGTTAAAAAATCACAGGTTTATAGATAGTAGATAAATTTGTGGGTGCTCGTGATTATATAGATCATGATGTTTGATATCATGAACCACACTTATAAAAGATGCACAACTTGTAATCATGTTATTGGATTTATGATGTTCCAACCAAAATAGTTACAAAACATAAGGGAAGATGGAAAGGGTGTTCAAGTTTTATATTTTCAACTAAGTTTGATGTTAATATGAGCTACAAGACAAATGCATATCAATGTAAAGTAATAAATCCACATATATAAATCAATATAATTTAGGAAGTCTACTTGGATATTATATTTTTGTAAAGTAATAGATCATTCTTGACTTCTCCTTATGTGGAAAATTCTACATAACTACTAAAATAGGAAAATCATGCAAAGAGAAGAATTTATCAAGTATTTTAAATTGACCATAATTATCACTCTCTTCATACAAAGATCTCTAACTATGCAAATGGTAAGAATTGTATAATGTATGTTGGAAGCTATTGATTAATGCAAAAGATATTAATAATTTTATAATAGATGCTCAAGATTGAACTAGATGTGAGAACATATAGTATATGCTATGAAAAGATATTAAAATGTGTAAAGTTGAATTCTCCTTTCAACCTAATAATAGATCATGGAGCATGGTCCAAGATATTGATGATAAAAATCTACACTCAATCATTTCTAGAAGCATACAAGAAACAATGTATAACTAATTGGGATAAATTTAGATAGTACACATGTATAGCATAAATGTCCGCTAAACAAGGAAACAATGAAACGATGCATATTACCTTTCCTTGTAGGTTGCTAGACCCTCAATCATATAGTTTGCATAGGAATTAAAGTTTTTCTTGCTACTATAAGTTTTGAATAAGTTATACAATCACCACTATACTCGTAAATATGTATTTAAGTCAATCTAAGAGGCATACAAAATATTAGTATTGTATATAAGAGATAGTGATTAGTTTATGATCATTTTATTGTCCAATATTTATAATATTGTTATAAATTTATTGTTCTATTGCATAATATATTTATTACAAATAGTTTAGAGCATGATCTTAGAAATCAAAAGAAAAGAATCGAGAAAATCTTTACTAAAGAGATCAAATCATGAAGTGTGTCTTTGTCTCATGTTAATATATTTTATTATTCTCTTCTACAAGTCATCCACAAACAATTGGAAATATTGGTATCCTTGGAAAAATGTATGTAGGGTTTCACAAAAAATTATATAAATGACCTCAAGATAGTCATTACCATAGAACTTAGTACTCAACTCAAATGAATCTTTATTTTTTTTCTCTTATAAGACATTAATGACATATACGTGTAGAGAATTGGAAAGATGAGGAATTATTCTTACTGTCTCCTTAGAAGTGACTTATTAAAGGAAGCTTAAAAAAACGTGATTGTATTACAAATTCTATAAAATAGTAGATACAATCATAGATGTAAATAGAGAAAATTTAGATGATAAGACTAAATCTACCACAAATAAATGATCCTTCATAAAATATCTAACAATTCTCATACTCTCTCTTGAGATCAAATAGGATTTTATGTCTTCTTTGAACTAAAACTCCACGTCAAGCTTATGATTAAAATATTACTTATAAACAAGATATTTGTTATCAACCATAACAATATACAATAGAGAAATTTTGTGATTGTAAAGATTCATCCTGAGAGGAGTGGTGAGATTATCATCCCTTCTTCAACATACTCCTTATTCTCTACAATCAAAACATGATCGAGATAGTAGGTTGATCAATCGACATATCAAAGAGCTCTCTATTTCCTATTGTATTCTTGTTGGCATGAGAACCAAACATATTAAATGTCCCTTATTTGTTATGAGGTTTGTCAAACAAGAATAATGTTATGACTAGCATTGAAATTGGTTGTATTTAGTATATCCTTATTAGATGCATCATTGTATTTGGTTGCAACATATCCTTTGTGATTCCTTTGATGATGATTTCATTATTTTGTTGAGAATCACTCTCATCGAATGTTCCTTATTTATTAGAATTTCTTTAAGTTACACCATTACAAAAATACCGATTAGTATCATGCATGTTGTTACTACAAATGTGACACCACTGATTTGTACCTTTGGAGGATTTTTCTTCTATAGTTTTTTTTTTTCTATGTTTTGGCTATTCCCCTCCAAAACAACTAAATATGTTACTATATTAAAATCAATGTGGATTTCTTTAATGTCATCGTTCACAAATTGGATGACTTCTTGGTACAAGAGAAAATTCATCACTTCTTCAAATGAAACCTTCTATTTGGTGACGTTCCATGTCATGATATATGTCAAGAATTGAGAATTAAGATCTCTTTTAAGTATCAAGACCATTAGTATTTCATTAACCTTCTCTCTAAGTACAACAATCTAACACTCGATGTTAGAAATTCTTCACTTTCTTGTCATTCTGCATAATGAGTATATGAAGCTTCGAGTAGAAATGGCAGATCGTAATCAAAGTCTTTTCCTTCTATATGGTGAATTGAGCATCTCACACCTCCTTTGATATTTTTGTATACTATAAATGTGGTTGAAATTCCTCAAAGATGCTAAGGGTGATCAACATCAAGGACTTTCGCATTAGCCATGTTGAACTTTTTTCACTCATTTATATTAGTTCAGCGTTATATTGCACTAGTAATGATTATCCATATATCTTGAAGGTGGAGAATGATGTGCTTTCTCATTTTACATGATATATAATTGGACCCTTTAAAGAAGCATATTTGGTACAAAAATGATAAAACAAAAAAAAAAAAAAACATAATTTGTATTACTCAAAAATAAACTTTTAATAATAATTTTATGTACATTTTCTTCCGAGGATGAAGATAAGCTTGTAAATGAGCTTGGTATACTCATGGAGTGAGAAAGATGCTTATGTAGGTGTTTTGCCTCACATTCATCATATGCATCATCAAATTATTGAGTTTGACATGGATCCTCTTTGCTTAGCAACAGACACCAATTAGAAAATACATCAATAGCCCTTGCCACATACACCATTGCCACAAATTTGCACCATCCTTTTCACACATATATCTAGAAAAACACTTCTCCCTCAGATACAAAAGATATCCTTTATTTATATAGGTATCTGTTAATACATCTTTCAACTCACACCAAATATGTGTTATGGCCCCAAAGAAAAAGATATTACAATTACATTTAATGAAAAATATTGATCCTAAATATAGGACATACTTAAGAACATTTATCCATAAACTACACCATGACTCACATATAAATTATTCACAAGATATTACAATACACATTACAATTATCAAGAACATCTGAACACCACAACCAAGTCCAAAAGATGAACCAAGATAATAGCCAAAGCCACTGATAGATGAAACTTATCCAAAGTATGATGTAGTTGATAAACTGAAAAGATTTGATGAATGCATCGTTGTCCAAATAATAGAAACACCAGAAACTAATAAAATGATCTATATAATGCATATCACTGAAAGCATACAAGTGCACCAGAAAAAAGAGACCATGAGTAGAACAATATACACTTACCAAGGGACACTAAAAATGCCAAAATGTTCATACTGAACTTGTTATGTGCATAACTGAAACTCTTGTTTCATAATTGACAACCAATAGGTACATAGCCAAAAGTAACAACAACCAAATGATACTTTGAGAGTGTCCATATATAGAGGTTTTGATATCAAAGACAATCAATGACAATAAAAACTCAGTCTAACAATCTCCCCCTTTGGCATTGATGTAAAAAGACCAAAAACTCCAAAATCTCTAAGATCTCAAAAAACTCCCCTTGAGTAAATGCAACATGTATTTTGTCCTTTTCTCTCCCCTTTTTTTCCACAATGGAAAAGCGCCAAAGAAAACTAAAGAAGACTTAAAGTAAAGTGGTCTTAACTGAAAATACTTTCTTATACCTCTATTTCAAAGTAGGAAGCTCCTTCTTCTACTCAGCAATTGTTGCCTCCATTTGAGCACACAAACTATCACATTCCATAAAATTGTCAAAATATTTCATCCACTCAAATACTGAGACCATTGATCATAATCCTCTGCATTAGTTAGAATGCTAGAATAAAACTCCAACTAGATCTCAATCATGTCTTCACCAGCCAAAACATTTCTATCAGATCTTTTTATCTCTACAACAATAGCCATCCTATGTGAAGTTCATCGACTCTGATTCTCTATTTTGCATCTTGATCCTAGAAAATATCATATGACTTTCAAAGCTCATTCAAATATTTCTCTATTAATTCACTCTGACCCCTAAAATTCTCTACAACAACATGCCACCCAAAAAAGTATATGTATATATCAATTATCTCCTTCACACATTTCTTCATCTCCTTGATAACTCTAGAGGATCTATGTTTTTCATTGTTACACATCTTCATTATATATTTCTCCACCACCAGGTAATCTACTCTAAACTAAAAAAACTCAATCTCAACATTCATTACTACTTAGCTAGTACCATACCAGACACACTAAAAATTGTAACCCTTCTACTGGTCAAGCGATTAGTCAACAAACTTGTCACTAGTTTCTTATCCTTTGATGAATAGTTGGTCCACAAACTATCAAGTTTTTCATTCTCGTCATTTTTTAACAAAGTTCTTACCATACTAGAATCTACACACATATATTTTTTCAGATAGGGGAGAAGTCTCTCCATATCTTGTTCCTCTTCTTCAACTTCTATTTCATCAGCAACACTCTCCTTGTTAGACTTTTCTTCTTCATCATATTCTAAAATTGTAACAATTTATTTTCCTTTATCACCTGTCTTTATCCTCTTCAATTTAGGAGATGAACCACTGATAATTTCTTTCAGATACTTATGAGTACACTAGGAACCCTCCTCACCAAGACATGTAGGAATAACAACAGAAAAAAATAAACCATAAAAAATATTCATCTGTAATGTATTTTTTGGATGTTTCAAATATATATTGCATATATGTGTTGACATTGATGTTTTGTCATTGATGTCAACATTTTTTCTTATTTTTGACATTGTTCCTTGTTTGTTCTAAAAAGTGTTTGGAAATTGGTTCGGCTAATGTATTAAGTGTCATATGTTTCAAAACTATATATGTGTTGAGGAATTTTTTTAGTTTATCTTGTTTAATTTTTAGTGGTGCACATTAAGATTTGAGGAAGTTATGAGTGATTTATGAGAGGAGAATTTTTCTTGTTATTCAGGAAGTAACAATATTGCAATTTTTGGATCAATATTGATTGGTTATGTAATATTTTTGGTTGCTAACCTTTTGGTGAGTTTAGGACATGTATGTGCTTCCTCATCTTGAATTGTTCATGATTTGGATGTTGACAAGCTATTTTTATAGAGTGATAGAGGGGTAAAAGCACAATTAGGTGTCACCTTTTTGGCTAACTTATCAGCACAACTAAATTTTAGTATTTCTAACTAAAAATTAATTTTTGTCAAACATATGGTCTAGCTAGATTCATTCTAGCTAAGTTAGATAAGCTCTTTAATTTTTCCAATTGAAAATATCTATTAAATGCATGTTTTATACCACTTTAGGTCCAATTACCATAAAAATCAAATTATTTTAAAAAAGTGGCATTTCAATAACTCCTAATATTTTTAATGATATTTTTAAAATAATAAAAAAATACCCTTTTGTAGAGATCAGAGTCAAGAATGTCCTCATATAGATTTTATAGTGTTTTAATTAGACATAGTTTATTGTAATTACAAAATATTGCAAGTAGGTATTTTAACCATCAAGGAGACATTGATTCAGAGAAAGAAAAAAATAGTAAATCATATTAAATAAATATGAAAAACATATGGTGCACTAGAGGAGAGAGTCCTCTTCAAGAATATATATTTCTTTTTTTGATTAGGATATATTTGTTATGAAAAATATGTTGTGAGATGAAAACTATTGATTTCAGTGAGTTAGAATTTGAATTGTTATAAAAGAGAAAATATAAGTCACAAACCAATTTTAATTTCTTCATGCACTAGCTATATATGTCATCTATGACATATTTTGAAATTAGGGGAAAAAATGTTTATTTACATATAATTTTTTGGTGGGAACTAGACCCCTATTTTTTAGCATTTTTCAGTAACTGAAAAATCATCTTTAAAAATTAAAAAAAACATATCAATTCTTATTCAAAAAAATTATTAAAAATATTAATCATAAAATTCATTCATTTTATCACATTTAATTAGTCTACATCATCTTCAAATTCCAAACATAAATGTCATTTTTATACTATTGAAGTTGAACAAATTTGATTTTGTTAGCCTTTTCCTTTGTAAAAGGGTGACAACTTATTGTGCTTTTACCCAGAGATTGTTGTTTGTTGTTCCTGATGAGTAGTGCATAGACAGTTGTGAATTATGAGATAGAGATTTTTATGTCACTTATGTGATATTTCATGTTTTTCTCTAATGTTTATAAATCATATCCTATTCATTTTTATAGATTGCATTGGACTACATGATTAGATTCACTTATTTTCTTGAGGCATATTGATATTTTTTAGGGTTCTTGGTCAACTTGGTGAGATAGAGTGTTTTGAATATTTGAGGCATGATTTATGGATCATAGCATGTTCAAGGTGTAAAACTTGGGTCCTATCTATGTCTTTTCTGATATGTCTTAGATTGCATTATTGTTTACATTGTAATTAGATAAATATTTTATAATTGAGGAGCTAAGGTTGATGTTGACCTTATAGAGTTGAGTTGATGTAATGTGTATAAAGATGTAATCACCTATATGTGAGAAGAAAAGAGAGAGTTTATGTTGGAAATTTTTCTAAGTTGATTACATAGATGTTTTCATTATGGAAACATATGATCTACATGAAGATTGCACAGGTCAGAGAGCTAGTATGACAGAGTGCAATGTGAAATTGTCTAAGTATGAGACAATGTTTTTACTAGTGAACCTGGAGACAGTTTTTGTTTGCGATGTTGATTGGAGTAAGTTCCGTGCTTGCACACTTGAACATAGACTCTATGATGACTATTGAAGACTCATCTCAGAGCGCAAGTCAGTACGACATGTATGGAAGAAGTTATGACAATTTTACTAAAGACAGTGTCAAGTCGACAAGACATAATATGAAGACAAAATTGGTAAAGAGTTAAGGGATTATTTTTTTTATCAAAATAATGACTTAAAAATATAAAGGGATGACATCCTAGATGTTAACCATTGGATAAAGTTATTTGTAATATGATAGCCGACTAGAAAGTTATTAATTCTAATAACTTGTATAAATGTAATTGTAAATTGTAAGAATGATATAAAAAATGTAATGAAGAAGTGATATGATGCGAGATATATGATGCATATGTAATCAGGTGATAAGGTTATGTACCTTAACCTTCTTTTGTAATCAGTGTATATTGTACATTACTTGAGTGGGCAGTGGGCTCATCTGGTAATCACATTTTGTACTGCCAACTCCTAACAGGGTTGAGGCTTCTAACAAGGCCTATAGTCCCTTAATTAGGACTGATACACTATATGCATGTAATAGACTTCTAATAGGGTCAACATCCTTAACAAGATACTTTTGATTAGTGGATCTTTGTGGGTACCATCCCCACCGGGGTTTTCCCTTGGTTAGGGTTTCCTCAAGAACAAATAATGTGTTATGAGTTCTTTAGTTTTATTGCTATGCATGTTGTTTAGCTTCTTATGTTATGCATGTGTAAAGATAATCTGTTATATCCATAATTGGACAAAAGATAAAGTTTGTAGAATACTGATTCACCCCCCCTTTCAGTATTCCCTATTTCTAACAATTGGTATCAGATCTTAGTTACTCGGAAAAGAATCATTCAAGGAAAGCCTAGCAGCTTGAGTAAGATCTCTATGGATATGGATCAACTATAGAAGAATCTTGAAGAAGCTCTTGAATAGATTGACTTGCTTACTATTGAAAAAGAAACTTTGAAAAGAAAATATGATGATGCAAAGAATCTCATTGAGAAACTGAAAAACAAGTTGGAAGATCTAAGATCTAAAAAGGAATCCAAAGTTTTTATTGAAGATTGTGATGACAATTTAGAAAAATAAAATGAGATCCTTAAGCATGAACTAAAGATAGAAAATCTGAAGCTTAGTTTGAAAGATGGAAATGACAAGAATGAAGCAAATCTGAAATCTGAGAATGAAAGTCTAAAGAGTGAAAATCAAGGACTAAAATCTAAACTTGGTAAAGTAACATCTAAACTTGAGAAAGTCAATTTGCAGTATGTTGACATTGAGAAATACAATAAGATTGTGAAAGGTGAACTAACTCAATCCAAACAATAACTTGAAAAGATATATTCAACTAGTGAGAAGATTGATGAACAAATATCTTATCAAAAACCATTCTATGATAAGATTGGTCTTGGATTCAACACTTTTAAAGCTAATGAAGAGAATAAGGAACCAGGTCTAAAAATATCTGAAAGCATAGATGAGAAGAAGTTTGATGAGATTAACAAGTCTAAAGATACACCTAAAGAAGAAGAATCACCTAAGTAAGAGGAATCACCCAAAGGTATGCAAAGAGAATTCAAAGGTAGATGTTTTTCTTGTAATACTATTGGTCATATGGAGAGAGATTGCACAAGTAAGAAATTTAAACCTCTTAATGGTTATTGTTATAATTGTCATGGTTTTGGACATAGAGCTATTGAATGTAGGAAACCTAAATTTAGTAAGAATAATGATGGTAGTAGAATGTTTAGGAATACTAAAAATGTAGCTAAGAAACCTATTGAAGATATGAATAGAAGAAATGGAGTAATATGTTATAGATGCAACAAGGTTGGACACATTGCTAGAAATTGTAGATTACAAATAAATCATCCTGGACCAAGATATGGAAACAATGAGATTGTTTGTTAGATATGCAACAAGATTGGACATACAACAAGGTTTTGCAGAATGAACAATAGAGTTTTTTATCCTAATCCTAATCCTAGAAATCATGCAAGAAGAAATGAAGATGCAAGTAATAGTCAGAAAGGATGCTGTAGTAATTCAGATGAAGTGAAGTTTATCAAAAGCACAAATCAAGGAGACATATTCAACATTGAAGGTAATTAGGAAGGTGAATCATTGAAAGGTAAGAATAAATCTTTACCTGACCCATCTCAAAGTACTTAATTTATGAAAATAGCAGTAGAATAGGAACTTAGATTAGTGTAGAAGTAGATATATGATGAACTCAATCTTGCGCAGTTAATGCAAGATAGTATATGATGTTCTAATGCTATGGTTAAGAGCACAAAGAAAAATATTATGTTTTGTGAGATCGCAAGAAGTTTTAAGTTTTGCAGGTTAGCAGAAACAACTTTTTTGAAAGAAGCAGAAAAAGAATTGAATGCGATGTTAGATCTAAGTGGGATTGAATTAATAAAAGGTCATGATCGGTATTATTTGATCATCAAAGTGAATTCAAGTGTTAAGGAGATCAAAGAGCAGTGATTGGAAGCATTTTGCAAGGATTTGGAGAAGAATTTTTTGTGCCGAATCTACACAAGCCCTAAAATCACAAAATCAAGGTATTTTACTTGACAAATCTTTAAATCAGTGAAGGAATTAGAAGAAATCATGGATGTTTCTTTAATTCACAATGTCAGAGATTAAAAAAGACCTAAGTTGAAAAGGGAACCAGTAGAACCCTTGGAAGATGATCCTAGGTTAGCTTTATCATTCATACCAAACAGAGTTTTACATCTAGAGAATGTTAGAAGTTATCTTGGATGAAAACTAGAGACTGTCAGTGATAGTGATTTCACCAAGGAATATCAGAAGATCTACAATCAGGACATGACATTGAAAGAATGATTTGAACATTTGAAAGATAATGAAATCATTAAGTATGCATTATAGTATGAATTTGACAATGAAGAATGTACTAAGATTATCCTAAGTAGAATTCATTATGGGAAGTTTTGGTTAGAAGATAGAGTGATAGATATCACAGCTGATTTGATTCATGAAGTCACTGGACTATCTAAAATTGGAGCCATTCTTTTAAATGAGAAGAACATGAGGAAAATAGTCATTGACAACACAAATTCATCCTATAATGGTAGAGGAATTGTGATTAGTAAGATTCAACAAGATGATGTCAGATACTTATGTAAGATCCTAACCACTAAGTTTTGTGCAAATTCAAGAGAGGATGACATGGTAGCTAGAATGATACATGTAGCCTATTTGATGTGTGTTGACAAGGTACAAGTTGATATGTGTGAGATTCTGAGAATTCAACTGTTTGAAAATTTGGAAAAGATTAAGAAAACTAAGTATACACAGTTTAGATTCTCATCCTTAATCACCTATATGTTTTTTCATCTATTGAGAAGATTTCCTTACACCATTGGAAATGACTTGAATGATGGCCAAACCACAATGGAAAAGATTAACCTAGTGTACAGAAGGCATGTTATTGACAAAGTGAATGAGAGTGTAGTATTGGTAATTAAGACATTTCAGGATATAGTATCTAGCAGATCAAGGATCCCACAGTCTCTTGTGGAGAAGTATAAAAATGAGATATGTTTCATGTTTGATACTGACTTTACCTACATTGAAGTAGTAGAACCTAGAAAAGAGTTCATAGACCCTCTCGGCTATGAGATATCTAAGGTAGAGACAAAAGAATATGTGAGCAGGTTACTTAAGTGTAAGTTGGACACTCACTGTAATAGGTTTGGAACCTTTGAGGAGAACTTCAACTCTACAAAGACCTTAGTTGAAGACAAGCAGTCTAAGAAAAGAGTTGAGAGTACTATAAAGAAAATTATAAAAGATACAGGGATGACTGAGCATGAATTTTTGGTAGCAAAGCAAATAGCAACAAGAATCAGAGATATTGGACAAAAAGAAGTTTTGTCTATTCCACCTTTATCATCAATTGTAGCATAGCAAGAATAAATACAAGTCAAGGTGAAAGTGGAAGAAATTGAGAAGGATCAAGAAGCAAAGATATCCACTAGATCCACTTCCTCCACACCTAGCAAAAGAGTAAAAGAGAGTGCTACTGGACCAGGTAAGAGATAGAAAACATTAGTGCAACCGGTTCCAAGGAAAATTGTAGAAATCAAAGATGATGGCACTTCTATTAAGAAGAAAACTTGGAAACCTAAAGTTGAGAAGCTTAATGAGCAGATCATTCAGGATGGAGACTTTACAAGAATGAAGAAGTATTATGAACTTTATGATTATGCAGAGAGATTAAATCTAGAAAATGTAGTGGTAAAGCATATGATTTTGTCTAATAAGAAATTTGATACAATTCAGGGTAAGATACTTGATGATTTGTATAATAAACTTGTGAATAGGAAGAAGAGAGTATCAGAGGAAGAAAACTATTAGAGAAAAGCTTGTAAGGAATCTTTGTGTAGTAAGAGATGAAGCACATTTTAGTCAGATCATGAAAGCTTTAAGCACCTATTTGAGAACCAAGAAGAGAACCATTCAAATTATGGGAGGTAGATATGAAGAAGTTAATTCAAAAATAGATCAAGCAATAATCAAGGTTATGTCAGAAAATGCTAGAGAACCATCAGTTGCAGTAGAATCCAAGGATCAAGCAGCAGAAGAAGCAGAACAAGAGGACATTCCCTCTCCACTAGCTATTAACATTGAAGATGAAGCCATGAATGTAGAAGGAATGAAGATCACCTTGGATACTGATGATAATTTATTCAATAATCTAGAAAACATTGTTGACAATTCAGCTTTTGAAGAGCAGGAGACTACCAAAGGAGAAGAGAAAATGGAGACCACAGTTGTAGAACCCTCAATGACAGAAAAACAAGTACCTATTCCCACTAAAGAAGATATCAATCTTACTCGTGAGACTAGAAAGAAGAATCAGATTGGATCTATGATTGAGCATTTGGGAAAGGAAGTAGATGATGATGATCAGTTGGAATTGATCACATCCTTGAACAAGATCATTGGTAAGAACAAGAAAGTAAAAATTCTTGAAGGATGCCTGAAGGAACTTATTGAGAAGTTACAAGGCATTGTAACTACACAAATTGTAGAAGCTGACCCTTTGGAGAAAGCAAAGAAAATAATGAACACTTTTGACAATGAATTCACAAATTTATCTGATATAGAAAAAGTGAAAGCTCAAGCAGCCTATGAGGCCAAAATGCTTTTGAACATTAGCCAAAATATCAAGAATGATATCAAAAATCTTGATATCTGTATAAAGGACTTGAGGAAGAATTTGGAAATAGGAAAATCTTTGTACATCCAGTGTACAAAATCAGAGACCTTGACAGCAGAAGAAGATCAAAAGATGAAGATGAAGGAAGTAGAAATTCATAATGAAACTAACTTTCTTTCTAGCCCCAATGTGAAGGTATTTGATGTTGAGAAGAAAATTCGTAAGTTATATGATGAAATTAGAGTTTTGCAAGATGAAAAAGATAGGAAAATGAAAAGATTCACTCTTTCAAGAGAGCACACTTCTATGAAGTTAAGCATTATTGAAGAGATATTGGAAGAATGTCTTTCAGCTAAGACACCTTTTCAAAAGTTTAACTTTGAGAATCTCCAAGCATGTGAGATAGTATCTTAAGGATTGAGCGCACTACTCAATGTGGTAGATTCCATTAAGAAATCATGGGAGAAGGAGTTAGAAGCTATAAAGATTGATTTTACAGATTGTGTTGCAAGCCTACCAACTTTGCAATAATGTATTAAGGTATAATCTTTTTTTAATACAGTTTTGTAACCCTCCTTACCTTTATTTTGTCATTGTTGTCAAAGGGGGAGAGATATATAGCAAAAAATTGATAAGAAATGATAAGGATTGATACTCTTAGGGGGAGTACTGTATTAGAGATAAGATTTTTGAGGAGTTATAAGGATAGTATATATTTTATACTATGGCCACAATTTTGAGATTTTGAAATTGTAGACTTAGCCAATTTTCTCATATGTTGCCACCAATGAAAAAGGGGAAGATTGTTGGAAATTTGGTTGAGTTGATTACATAGATGTTGTCATTATGGAAACATATGATCTACATGAAGATCGCATAGGTCAGAGAGCTGGTATGACAGAGCGCAATGCAAAATTGTCTAAGTATGAAACAATGTTTTTACCAGTGAACCTGGAGATAGTTTTTGTTTGTGATGTTGATTGGAGTAAGTTCAATGCTTGCACACTTGAACATAGAATCTATGATGACTATTTAAGACTCATCTCAGAGTGTAAGTTAGTGCGACATGTACAGAAGAAGTTATGATAGTTTTACTAAAGACAGTGTCAAGCCGACATGACAGAATATGAAGATAGAATTGGTAAAGAGTTAAGGGATTATTTTGTTTATCAAAATAATGACTTAACAATATAAAGGGAGGACATCCTAGATGTTAACCCTTGGATAAATTTATTTTTAATATGATAGCCGACTGGAAAGTTATTAATTCTAATAACTTGTATAAATGTAATTGTAAATTGTAAGAAGGATATAAAAAATGTAATGAAGAAGTGATATGATGCGAGATATATGATGCATATGTAATAGTGATAGTGAAAGAGAAGTGAAGAGATATTGATGGAAGCAGTATAAGGTTATGTACCTTAACCTTCTTTTGTAATTAGTGTATATTGTACATTACTTGTTTGGGCAGTGGGCTCATCTGGTAATCACATTTTGTACTACCAAATCCTAATAGGGTTGAGGCTTCTAAGAAGGCCTATAGTCCCTTAATCAAGACTGAGACACTGTATGCATGTAATAGACTCCTAATAGGGTCAACATCCTTAACATGATACTTTTGATTAGTGGATCTTTGTGGGTACCATCCCCACCGGGGTTTTCCCTTGGCCAAGGTTTCCTTGAGAACAAATAATGTGTTATGAGTTCTTTAGTTTTATTGCTATGCATGTTGTTTAGCTTCTTATGTTATGCATGTGTAAAGATAATATGTTATATCCATAATTGGAAAAAAGATAAATTTTGTAGAATACTGATTCACCCCCCTTCTCAGTATTCCCTATTTCTAACAGTTTATATATGTGGGAGAATGATATATCATTGGATATGTAAAGAGACATGATTGGAATCTATAATCGAGGTATAAATTTGTGTACTTCATCATAATTGTATTGGCATATCAGAGATGTTGTTAGTAAATTCATAATTTAGTGTATTATTTTCCACAGTAGGTTGTACTCCACCTTGGGTTGTTTCCCTTGATCTAATCTCAGGGTTATTTCCCTGAGGATTGTTTCCCTTTTTTTTTTCCTATTGGACCAAGAGACCAACTTCTCCTCTAAGAGGAATGCTCCACCTATAGTTCATTTCCTATCATCCACATTAAATTCCCAATCTACATTAGTATAAATACATAATGTAAGATCACCATCCTTAGGATACCATAGGCCATATGTCATGCCCAAAAATTAGGGAAAAAACACACACAATTTTTTTTAAAAAGAACAACAACAACTAGGTTATACACAAAGGTACACTTAAACTTGAACATAAAACATCAACCAACACACTTAACTCACAAGGGAATTCATGGCATGTGTTGGCTTGCCATCATCCCTTGATCATTAAGTGCATTAGTCCGACGAAACCCTAACTAGGGTTAAACATGAAAATAATACAAGGGGGGGTGATCCCTAATTCTATGAATTCTAATCAAGATAATTAAATAAGGGAAACTATATAAGGTCATCAAACTGATGTAGAACCTTCTATAGGTCATAAACTAATACAAAAACTTTTGGAGGTTAGAACTACTGACTCGGGTCTGGGTTTTTGCTTAAATTTTTTGGGTGTGTGCCTCAAAAGGTGCCATTTGTTTTGCCAATTATCTCTAATTGATTGGAGTATGTTTTGGCACATTTTCGAGAGCTGAAAGTTTCATTTAGGGCTCCAAAATCATCTTTCAGTGTTTTTTCTTTAGTTTTTAGAAAATTTTGTTTTGTAATAAATTTGAATTTATGTTTCTAATCTCAGATATTAGTTGGAAATTCATTCTAACTTAGTCGAGGGAATGTTTAGGCAAAAACTCACCTTTTTAGGTGTTGTTTTGAAAATTACCAAAAGTGGCAAAAACAACTATGGAAAAAAACTACCGAAAAGGGTAATTTTTGGTTTTCTTGATTTTCTAGGTTTTTTTGTTACTTGAGAGTTTGCAGCGAATTGTAGAGGCAGTCAATGATGATTGAAAAATATTGAAGGTTTCAAATCTGTGTTTATTTGTCTTGTAATTGAGTTTTATTGTTAACAGAAAGTGTTGTGCTACATCATTTGATATCAGAGTGGGAAGATGGCTAGGAGAGGAAGAGGAAGAGGAAGAGGAGGTCTCATGCCGATACAAAGATTGATGATGGATATGCAGAGGTAGATTGAATGAATCAGTGAGTGAATAGATAATCAATGAATACAAGGAGGGAATGAATCTGATGAAGAGGGAAATCGAAGAGGTGCTGACCAAAAAGAAGAAAATATATAAGAGAGGCTAGAAGAAATGAGCTATGAAGATATAGTTCTTAGGGATTTGGAAGGAAGGAGTGAAGCAATAAAAATTGACATTTTAGACTATGTTGGTAGTCTTAAGCCAGAAGAATTAATAGACTATCTAAACGAGATGGGGAATTTTTTTGAATGGAAGCCTGTGACAGAAGAAAAGAAGATGAAGTTTGCATGCACAAAATTAAAAGGACATGCAATGATACAGTGGGATCATCTCCAAAAGGAATGAACTAGAAAGGGAAAAGAAAAGATTAAGACATGGAGCAAGATGGAGAAAAAGCTCAAAGAAAAATTCTTACCCATGGATTATGCACAAACCCTCTTTTGTAGGTTCCAAAATTTGAAGAAAAACTTGTCATCAGTGCAAGACTATACAAATGAATTATACAAGCTATCCATACACATAGAGCATCAAGAAAATAATGAGAAGATGGATGCTAGATATATGAATGGCCTAAAATTCTCCATCCAAGATGAATTGAGCATGCATCATGTCAACAGTATGGAGGAAGCCTACCAATTATCCCTAAAGTTTGAAGAAAAGAAGAATAGGCAATATATCCAAAGGAATAGAGGTGGTTGAAGGGGTACCTAAACTTCATTTCAGGAGGTACTAATAATGGTCGGGGAGATTCTTTTCAAGGATTTGAAAAAAATAGACACTGGCAAAGATCCTCCAAATCAAGAAAGAGGAAGGGAGTTTTAGAGAGGACAAGGCTACGAAAGCAGAAGAGGTTGGGAAAACTAGAGAAGGCCTTTCACTTGTTTTAGGTGTAGAGAAGAAGGACACAGAGCCTTTGAATGTTCAAATTTTAACATGCTAGAAAGAAATTGAGGAAAGCCTAGAGTGAACCTAGTTCAGCCAGAATTCATAGAAGTAGGAATAGAACAAGAAGTCCTACCAGACATGGGAGAAACTCTCATGATGAGGAGATCGATGATCATTCCAGAGAAGGAAGAAGTCCCCATAAGGAGCTTTGATGATTTGTGGCTTAAAAAAAACATCTTTAGAACTAGATGCACTTCAGGTAGAAAGGCATGCTAAGTTATTATTGATGGGGGTAGTTGTGAGAATATGGTAGCTAAGGAAATGGTAGAGAAATTAAATCTACAATGTGAGAAACATCCTCATCCTTACTGTATTTCATGGTTTAAGAAAGGAAATGAGGTTACTATTGATAAAAGATGTCTGCTTAGGTTTACTATAGGAAAAAATTATAAGGATGAGATATGGTGTGATGTTATTCTGATGGATTCTTGTCATATTTTGTTGGGAAGGGCATGGCAGTATAATAGGAAGATCATGCACAATGGAGAGAAAAATGCATATACCTTCTGGAAGGATGGCTCTAAAGTGACTCTCTTACGACTTAAGGATGAAAGGAAGAATGAGATCATGTTGTTTACAAAGGATGTTGTTAAAGAAAAGAAGATGACAGGTTTCTACTATGCATTGGTAGTAAAAAGAGGAGAAGAACTAGAAGACATAATACCACATGATGCAGTAAAGATACTAGAAGAATTTTTTGATGTTATTCCAAATGAGCTACCTCACGGTCAACCACCAAAAAGGGATATACAAAACCATATTGATCTGATTCTTGGAGAAACTTTTCCTAATCAAGTAGCTTATTGAATGAACCAACCACAACATGCAGAACTCAACAAACAAGTAATAAAACTAGTTGAAAAATGCCTGGTTAGAGAAAGCATGAACCCATGTGTTGTGCCTACATTGTTGACCCCGAAGAAGGATGGAAAATGGAGGATGTGTACTAACAGTAGAGAAATTAATAAGATTACTATCAAGTATCAATTTCCTATTCCTCATATAGAGTATATGATGGATGAATTAGCACGGGCCAAATACTTCAACAAGATTGATCTACGAAGTGGATACCACTAGATTTAAATTCATGAAGGAGATGAGTGGAAGATAGATTTTAAGACTAGGGATGGCTTGTATGAATGGATGGTTATGCCATTTGAGCTTTCTAATTCACCAAGTACATTCATAAGATTGATGAATACTATCTTACGACCCTACATTGGTAAGTTTGTTGTAGTTTATTTTGATGATATCCTAATTTATAGAAAAACAAAGGAGAATACCTACAACACTTGAGGATCATCCTGAGTGTACAGAGGAAAGAGAAGCTCTATGAAAATTTAAATTTGTGTAGATTCATGCAAAATAGTTTGACTTTTCTGGGCTTTGTCATATTGTAAGATGATGTTCAGATGAACCTAGAAAAGGTCAAGGCAATCCTAGAATGGCCTAGTCCATCCAGCATAACATGGGTAAGGAGTTTTCATGGATTGGAAACCTTCTATAGAAATTTTATTTGAAATTTTAGCAGTATTGTAGCACACATAATAGATTATATGAAAGGAAGGGAATTCACATGGACAATAGATGCTGAACAAAGTTTCCAATTCTTGAAGAAAAAGGTAACGGAAGCTCCTATATTGGCACTTCCAAATTTTGATAAAGTATTTGAAGTAGAGTGTGATGCTTCCCATGTTGGAATAGGTGTCATTCTTAGCTAGATAGGTAAACCAACAGCCTTTTTCAGTGAAAATTTAAATGATACGAGGAAGAACTATTCTACCTATGATTTAAAATTTTATGCAATTGTTCAAGCCTTAAGGCATTGGAGGCATTATCTGGTCCCATAGGAATTTGTATTGTTTATAGATCATTTGGCCTTGAAATATGTGAACACAAAATAAATTGAATAGTAGGCATGCTAAATGGGTGTCTTTCTTGCAAGGGTATAATTTTGTTTTGAAGCATAAGTCTAGAAAGAAGAATAAGGATGCTGATGCCCTAATTCGGTGTGTTACACTCATAACTACAATGGAAACATAGGTCATTGGTTTTGATTATATTAAAGTTTTGTATGAGGCTGATGATAATTTTTGGGAAATTATAGAGAATATTAAAGAACCATGAGCAACTAATCTTTTAGATCACATTAGAGGAGAATACTTTATGCATGATGGTTACCTCTTTAGAGAAAAACAACTTTGTATACTAGCTGGTTCCATGAGGGAAAATATTATCTAAGAATTTCATAGTGGTGGTTTGGCTAGTCACTTTGGGAAGGACAAGATGATAGCCTTGGTTGAAGATAAATACTACTGGTCAAAACTAAAAATTGACTTTAATACGTATGTGGAAAGGTACAAAATCTATCAAGTGGCTAAGGGTCACTCCCAAAACATAGGATTGTATACACCTCTACCTGTACCCATTAAGCCATGGATAGATGTGAGTATAGATTTTGTATTGGGGCTTCCCCACACGCAATGAGGTATAGATTCTATTTTTGTAGTTGTTGATAGATTCTCTAAGATGGCTCATTTTATTGCTTGTAAAAAACTAATGATGCCACAAGGATAGCCAACTTATTTTTCTTAGAAGTTGTTAGACTCCATAGCATTCCAAAGACTATCACATCTAATAGGGATACTAAATTTTTGAGTCATTTCTTGAGGACCTTATGGAAGAAGATAGGAACACAGTTGTAGTTTAGTAGTGCCTATCATCCCCAAACTAATGGGAAAACTAAAGTAATCAATCGGATCTTGGGAAACCTATTACGGTGCATTTTTGGTGAAAATCCCAAGCAGTGGGACTTGGCATTGCCTCAGGCATAGCTTTCTTACAATAGTTATGTTAACAGATCAACTAGAAAATATCCTTTTCAGATTGTATATGCTAAGAATCCTCAGGGTGTTTTGGACCTTGTACAACTCCTTGTTCAAGATAGAAGGGGTGATGGGGAAGCATTTTCTGAACACCTTCAACAACTTCAACAAGATGTGATGAGTAAATTACAGGATAGCAATGAGCGATATAAGGATGTTGCAGATGTCAGTAGGAGACAAATATTTAATATAGGTGATTTGGTGAGGGTGTACTTGAGGTGTGAGAGATTTCCTACTGGCACATATCATAAGTTGAAATACAAAAAGATAGGTCCTTGCCAAATTCTGAAGAAGATTAATGATAATGCTTATGAGGTTTTTTTACCAGATGATCTAGATATTTCTCCTGTATTTAATGTTTCTGATTTATATGCATTTTATGTAGAACTATCAGAGCCAGATAGTAAAGATGAGGTGGATTGGTATCACCACCTTTCAAGTAAAAAGAAGGAAAAGTTTTCCCACATTCTGGATAAGTAGTCTACAGTCACCCGAAATGGTCATTGCAATAGGTACTTGATTTAGTGGGAGGGATTACCAGCAATAGATAGCACCTAGATCTCAGAGTGGGAAGTGATGAAGTTGGACCCAACAAAGTTGCAGCACTTCACAAACAACCACTTGCAGGAGCTTTGTTCCTTTAAAGAAGGTGAGAATGGTGTAGAACCTTCCGTAGGTCATAAACTAATACAAAAACTTCTAGAGGTCATAACTTTTGACTCAGGTTTGGGTTTTTGCTGAAATTGTTTGGGTGCGTGCCTCAGGAGGTGCTATTTGTTTTGCCAATAATCTCAAATTGATTGGGGTCCATTTTGGCACATTTTTGGGAGCTAAAAGTTTCATTTAGGGCTTTGAAATCAGCTTTTAGTATTTTTTTATCTAGTTTTTAGAAAGTTATGTTTTGTAATAAATCCGAATTTATGTTTCTGATCTCGAATATTAGTTGGCAATTCATTCTAACTTAGTCGAGGGCATGTTTAGGAAAATCCTTAGCTTTTTAGGTGTTGTTTTGAAAATTACCAAAAATGGCAAAACACAACTATGGAAAGATTGCCAAAAAGGGTAATTTTTGGTTTTCTTGATTTTCTAGGTTTTTTGGTTACTTGAGAGTTTGCATCGAATTGTAGAGGCAGTCGGTGATGAATGTAAAATATTGAAGGTTTCAAATCTGTGTTTATTTGTCTTGTAATTGAGTTTTATTGTTAACAGAGAGTGTTGTACTACATCACAAACTTAGGGGCTCCTTTGAAGTCAAACATTCCCCAAAATTCACTTGTAACCCTAATGGCCCCTAATGAAGACTAGGGAACCACTTAGGCTCAAGTGCAGAAATTGGAGTTAAATGATTTAGCGGGTTAAATGTGAACATGGTATTAACCTTAACGCAAAACCAAGGTTAATAAACTATAATTATTTAAATACAATATTGTTCGAATAATTGAATTAATATTATAATCCCTTTAGATTTAATCATGAATTAATTAATGCTAAAAATTCATAAATATTATCCTAACTTACCGATATCAAACATTTAATAATATTATAAATATTTAATCAAATAAATTTTAAATTTTAATATGGAGTAATATCTTACCTAGGCCCCACCTAGGGATTATAAGAGTATTAATCTCCCTAATAATATAATATGCAAGAGAAATACAAAGGCATTAAATTATTAAAAAAAAAATTTAATCCTTAAGTAAAAAAACAATAAGTATTCAAATAATATTAAAATATAATAAAATCAAACCCAATATCTTCAATCTCAAATAAATTAATAAAATAAAAGAAAGACCATAAATCATCTCCAATCTTTTAAAATTTTGAAAATAAATTAAAATCACATTAGTGTCCAAAATCATTTCAAAATCCCAATAAAAGATATCTTGGGATCAAAAGGCAACATTAAATAATAAATTTGAAATTCAACTTTTAAAAAAATGAAGAGAAAAGTCAACTTTATAAAAAGGTCAATAACCTTTCAGAATTGAATAAATTTTCAAAATAAAAATTACAATGATATATGGCTCCATTGGCTGAAATTAGGGTTTGGGCCAAAATAAAACATGGCCCAAAACCCTAATTTTATTATTTTGGGTTTACAAGTTGGGCCAAGGGCTGAGGAGATGGAAAAAGTAAGATGAGTATACACCCAAGTATACATGGGTGTATATACACACTCAAGTGTGTATATATTCTCATATATACTTGAGTATATACAATAACAAAAGGGCTTCAACAAAGGGAAAGATCCAGATTTTCCAATGCATCTATATCATGAACAACAAGGTAAAAAAAAGGTTGGGTTATTTCATCTTATGCATCCCCATTATCCTGTACATTAATGTTAGATTGTGCTTTTACTTCAAATTTAATATACTCTCTTAAGGAGAGAAACATTCGTTTAATCACTCTGTATATTCTAGTTATACAACAAAGATTAAACTGTTGTGATAATAATTCATTGATTAACTTATGTTGTGCAACAGAGGTTGAATAAATATTCACAATAGGGATTTAAATAAGTCTCTGTTAAGCTACAGAGATTTAAACCAGTCTATAAATATGTACAAGTGTTACCTCATTTTCTTTTTAACACCCTTGCTATTTTCTTCTTTTGTTTGTGTTGTCCAGATATGCTAAGGTTTTGGATTTAAATACTACTCGCATTTATGCCAGTATTTAATCTAATTAATATACAGTTTTCAATTTCATATATTTTTATTTACTGGAGTGATAATCCCTCTTTGATTTTTCTATAGACCTGCCACATATATTTTTCTACACAAATCATATCGTAAATGATTTGGTTCATTTTCTTTACCGAAAAATGGTGATATAATTATTATTTTTCAAAAATACAAATTTGTTTTAATGGGGATCTACCGGCTGCTTAAGCAGGCTAGCTCCCACATAGGAATAACACAGTGGCTGGGAAGGGGGACTGGACCATGCCGCTCCCCACTATGGGTTGCAGCACTACCCTATCCACCACTCCCATGGGGACAGTGGCTAGGGAAGTGCCAATTTATAAATGTTTATGTTAATTATATTGTATAATTAATATGCATGGAATTTATAATAAGATATGTACATTATATATATATATATATATATATATATATATATATATATATATATATATATATATATATATATATATATATATAGTTATATACCATTTTCTTTTACATAAGAATAATAGATGGAAGGGGTAAAACTATGTTTGTATATTTATATAAATATATTATTATTTTGAATATAATAATATAATAATATAATATATATATATATATATATATATATATATATATATATATATATATATATATAGACACACACACACACACACTTAAGAATATATGCTTACATGCATGAACTAGGAAAAGAGAGAATCAAATTTCTTTCTCTATAAAAAAACAAAAACAAATAAAAATATTGCTCTATATTTTGTTATATATCTATGTATAATACCTTGTATATATAAATGGATATATACATACATGAAAATGAATATACTTTTTTTGAGAACATGCACACAATGAGAAAGGAAAATTTATTTTCTTCATAACCCATTAACTATCATACTACATCTTTTGAAAATGAAATGTACAAAATAGAAGAATTTTCACACTTAGGATAATGAACCCTTTTAAATTTTTCTCTCGCATTTAGAATACTAAAACCAGCAACTTCACTCTTTTTTTTTTATGCAAGATCTCATATACTAACTTTGAAAATGAAATGAAATGAAATACAAGGAAGATATATATATATATATATATATATATATATATATATATATATATATATATATATATATATATATATATATATTAGAATAATGTACTATTCTTTCATTTCTTACATAGAAATAGCATTAAAACAACAACACTACTTTTTCCAATTAAGGCATATAAAGATAGAAAAATCATAATCTCTTCTTACTTCCAATACAAGGAGAAGATAGTTGAATGAAAGGAAAATAAAATATTACAAGCATATTTCATGCTAGGCATTTACATAGCCTTTAACAAACTTTCACATAAGGCATTGTAGCCATTCAATATTCAATAAACCCATAGGGTCAAGTCCAAACTCTCCAAATTCAACTTTAAAACTAGCAAGCTTTTCCATTATGAAATCTGCAAAACAAACCCAATAGACCATGGAGGCTCACCTCCCAAGCTAGGCCATTACATGGCCACCCTCGAGCTAGGGGAAACAAAGATAGATAGGGTTTTACAAAAACACTCCAATGCACATGTTAGTGATTTTTCTTGCTAAATCCTAAGACACAAGCTCTGAATGCCTAATTGGAACTCTATGATTCCTAAACTCCTGATTCTAACAAGAAAATAATAATTTACAAGGATAAAATCCTTCTTCACTTTGAGCTCCACTCGCTTAGGAGGGTGTACCTAGTTCAAACATGAATCTGCATTTATGATAACTTTTATTTGACATAACCTTTACTATGCATACAAAGATAGTGGATAGTTCTTAGAATGATAAGATATGGGAGTCAACAATCAACCGGTCTTATGCAAGATCCTTATTGCATAAGTGTTCTAAGGACTAGGAAAATGGCAAAGGTGACAAGGATAAATCCTTCTTCTCTTTGACCTCAAGACTCAGGAAGGCTAACCTATGATTCATTCTTCAAAGAATCACTAACTGCATTGTATCCTACAAATACAAACTATTGACATTACATGCTCTTCAATAGAAAGTAAATGTTCATTGATTTTTAAGATTTGATGATGAAAGATGCAAAGAAAATTAGTGACCAATGCCTTATCAATTGGGCAACAGAGTAAAATAAAAGTAAATCCATAGAAATCCTATGATTCCAAACAAATAAAACCCAAATGAAGTGCCTTACAAATCATTCTCTCACTCCTCTACCTAGACATCAGATTCACATACACTTTTAAACTCTCAGAATTGTGCCAAAGATTTGTTCACTCCTTGAGAGAAACTAAGAACAAAAATTCACAATCACCTTGTAACCAACATATTAGAGTGCCTTACAAAATAATACACAAGAATTCAATACAATACATATGAAGACATCACTAATAAAAGATTGGGATTTCACTATTTTTCATTCAAAAATATCTGGTTCATTACAATCAAGAAACCATGAAAACCAAAAAACAAGGGCTCAAAAGCCATAATACTACCTCTATAGTGCTAATTCCACCATCCTTGAAAATGGAGAGAAAAAGAAGAGATATAGGAAAAGGAATTTAGTTAAATAGTACTAATAGCTATCCATTTTATCCAAAATATCTCCAATATTCCTCCACACCTAATCTGCATTTGATCTCCAAACTGATTCTCACCAACTGATCAATCATTTCCAACTAATTTGATTCCATTCCTCTCCAAGAAATTAATACATTCTATTCTTTGAAAAAGCCATCGTGAATGCTTCTCAAAAAATGCATACTAAAAACATTTCATTTAGACTATAGAAAAGACTATTGAACTTATTTAAATTTGCCTTTCACTTTATTTCCAGCACTTTTAACTTTGAATGCACTAGAATTTTCCATGTGTCACTTCCTTGTCCTATAACCTGCCTTGGAACAAACAAATTTGATCTGGTTTTGTCATTTCTAGATCACTACAACAAACCCTAGAAAGAAAAACCCTTAATCATTTCAAATCATGGCTGCAATGACTAACTGATCCAAGTTTAAAATGTGATCATAGATCTTGTCCCTTTTTAGGAACATTAGATGATTCTCACTAATCATTAATCAGTTAACTAAGCTTTGAAAATCAATAGGCCACATTATCTTTGTCGGCAACCAATAAAACATAAACATCTCAGAACACCTGGCAACTGGACCCACTTTTGACCTCGACAAGCACCTTAACTCTGAATCATTTAGAGATCACATGACTGAAAGCTTCACACAATCACTAGAAGTTTATCCTAACCATGGTCCAATCATGAGAACATGTGACCAAAGAATTTTCATGATCACTGAATGTTTTCATTAACTCCAATATTATCAAGCGATCAAGCGCAAGCTGTAGATCTTTCCATCATCCTACGATCCTCGCTGAGTCTCAAATTCTTCAACCTTTACCCACATTTCATTATGAGAACACATGACTAGATTTCATCTCGAGATCATGTAAATGAAGAATTTGCATGGTCGTTGACTCTTTCCTTGACCTAAGGTTTATTCTAGAGATCTACCGCCAACTATTAGATTTTGATTGCATCGATGAAGTGTATATAGTCGAATGTGGACCTCTAATCAAACTACACATGCAACATAGTCATTACTCACATGATCAAATTATGAGAGAGAGTATGAATTACTCAATTCAAAATTCATGGTGAAGTGACCTGTTGCCTCCTATGTAGATGGGGTGTTTAATTACTCTCAGAATGAGAGCCAACAACCATAAGACCAGTACTACAATGGAGGATTTCCAAAAGCTATAATGATAAGAAAACTAAAATTAAACTAGAATGAGTGCAATTTAATCTAAAATGCTTTGAAGGAAATATGATATTAATCTAAAATAGCTTTGAAAGAAATATGAAGTACATATTATTCTAAAGAACTTGAAATAGAATTTAGATTAAGCTATGAGAAAATAAGAAAACTAAATATCATGAAAATGCAATATTAAACTAAATGAAAATTACATTAATATGCAATAAAAGCTTTGAATTAATGAGATTGAGACAAAAAAATGCTATTGTTAAATTACTCTCAAAATTGTTCTCCTTGAATGAAGAAATGAGGTTCATTAAATAGACAAGCCCAGGAAGAGAATGAAGGGGTTCTTGATTTGAAACTCCTGACTCTTCATTCCCATTTGAGACAAAAAGACATGAATTACTTAATTCAAAGAATAGAAATTTCCACATAGGGCGACCTTTCGAATATTGTGAATTATTAATTCAAAAAGGAGTGTCCATTCAAATAACAAGTAATTATTAATTCCTTTTCATGTATATTAGCCAAATGGGGTGGGTTTTATTTTAATTTAAAGCACTTAGGGCTTTTAGAATTAAATTAATTTATCAAAGGGGTAATTTAGCTAATAAAAGTTGAAGAATTTAGGAATTAATTTTAATATTTGATTAATGCAATTTAAGGTTTTTGCAATTGACATCAAGTCAAATTAAGTCAGGTAGGAGAGAGAAAATTTCCTAGGAAACTAGGACTTTGGAGATGTAAAATTGACAAAAATGCACCAAAATTGATTAAATTTATTAGGTGCCAATTTTGGGGTATTACATTTGCCCCTCTTTGAATTGATGTGTGAACAGCAAGTTGATTCAAAGAAAAGTCAGAAGTGACAGATGACGAGAAATTTGGAAGTCTAGGTTAGGTTGCCAAGACACTGAATAGATCAAAGCATGATTTTCTGAAGTCCAAGTTAGATTCTGAAGACAATGGTCTTGAGAGAACACAAGAATTAGGGTTAGATTTCCCCAATGCCCAGAATGAGATTCGGATGAAAACTTAGGACTATCTCTAGAATTAGGGTTATATTGCCCCAATACGAAGCTCAGTCCTCCGAGACCCAAGTTAGATTGCCCGGATAATGGTCTAAGAGAGATTTTGATAGCCATCTCTAGAATGAAGCTTAACTCCCAGGAATTAGGGTTAGATTGCCCCAATACCCAAAAGATTTCAAGAACCATCTCCAGAATGAAGCTTGATTCTCGAGGATCCGAGTTAGATTTCTCAGATACCTAAAAGATAGATGACCGGATAGCAAGATGTGAGACACCGAGATGCCCCTAGCAATGAGAACTGATGATTTAGATCAGACTGATTCAATAATTGATTTGACAAGATTCAAATGATGCAATCATCTTGCCCCCTTGGGAGTGAAATCAAAAGATGACATATCAAAAGGATGATTGACAACAAGAGGTTGCAGAGTAGAAGAAATTAAACTAGATTCGAGAAGCTATAGAAGCAAATCAGAGCAAAGCAAAGGTCCTGTTGACCAAGTTTGACCATGGTTGACTAGATTTGACTAGAGTTGACTTTGATGAAAAGAGAAAAGATCTTGAGAACATGATGCAAAGATGAGGGTTTGGCAGGAAGATGATGCCAAAAGGCTGACTGCACAAGCGTCCAATCCCAAAAGGGTTCCAAAATTTAAAATGCGATTTTGAGCTATCTAGAGAGGTTAGATTTTGATTTCAATCCTAAAAATGGATTAAGAGCAGTCGATTTAGCCAAGGGTGCAATTTTCATGCAAAATGAAGCACTTTTGAAAATTAGGTCAAAAGCTATATAAGGCCCAGAGGGGTCATTCTTAATTCATTATTCACCTTTGTGTTCTTGTGATTTTGAGCTTTGAGAGAGAAATGGAGGGTCTTCCATTGCATATGCATCAATTTGAGCACTCCCAACAACAAGCTCGGCCAACAGAGTATGACGCACCTGTAAGTAGTTGATAAACCTCCTTGCATTTCAATTTATATCTCTTTTTAGGTCAGTTTAGGGTAGATTTAGCAACTTTAGGTCATGTTCTTCCAATCTCATGTGAGGAAGTAGTTTCCTCACACTGGCCTAGATCTCCCTTCACGTAAGGAAGTAGTTTCCTCGCATGAGTTAGGACTTCTTCGCATGGGCTCTGTCTGGAAGCTCACACAAGCTAAAAGCTGGTCCCGCGTGAGATTTCTCCTACTCACGCAAGGTCAAATCCTATCTTGCATGAGGAAATAGTTTCCTTGCATGAAAAGCTGCTGTAGAGTTTGAATGCTTTTGTCAAATTTGTGTAAAATTAGCCAAGTAGAGTGTCGCAGAGTCATGTCTAGGATAGATCCCTTGCAGCATTTGCTGTTGTTGTGTGGTAAAACCATCATTTTGAGATATTGATCCAATGTCATCGCTTGCTTTGCAAGTTCACTTCCCTGACATTTCCTTCAGGACACACCATCCCATTATCACTTTATTAGTGTAGAGATTGACAGATGTAGAGAGCGCCCACATTGAGGGACTTGGATTATCATACTTGCGTGATCTACCTGACATTCAGGTAAATCATGGTCTTCTTGGTAAACTCATAGAAAATTTCCATTCAGAGACAAACACTTTCCACTTTTCAATGGGGAAGATTACTATGACTCCTGAGGATGTATACAGGATTCTACGGATACCCATCCATGGTGGTCGAGTAGAGTATGACACATAGCCTTGATAGAGTATAGTAGCCTAGAGGACTATATTTAGGGATAATCTAGTGATGGGCCAGGCCATCTCCTAGGAGGATCTGATGCGCAGATATGGTGATGCTCACCCATTAGCCATTGTACTTGCTATGTTCTTGAGCTACTACCTTGTTCTAGATCAAGGTCAGCATGGTCTAGAGTACGGTTGGAGATGATGTTGTAGAGGATTCTGGCCAGACCAATGGTTAGATTTAGATGGGGTGAATGCATGCTCTCATAGATGTACCATGAGCTCCATGAGATTGCATATCAGGGTACAAGGATGATGGTGGAAGGTGTCTTGATCTTATAGATCTGGGCCTAGGAGCATCTCCCCATTTGCAGGCCCATATATCATGATACACGACAGGCTCTTGAGCTTTATATTTATAGGTATGCAAGCCCGATGACCCAACCTCTACTGGGTAAGATGGAGCAGTGGAGAGGACAATTAGATGACATGGTAGCTATAGTCTACAGACCTTGGGTTGCCACTGAGCCCTAGGATGATGCTCGGAGAGAGATTTCCTTCATGTTTGTGTCACATCCACTGATTGGATGGAGTGTCACTATTATTGAGAGATTTCTTGCTACACATGTCCTATGCTAGTTTGGTAAGCAATAGGACATATCACATGAGTACTACCCCTATGCCCACTTCATCGATGAGGAGAAGAAGGGGTGGCATGCGAGACTAGATCTAGGGCAGTGTGTGATAGAGGCATGCATTCCTGCTAGATGATGGGACTACATGGTGGATGTCACCAATGTAGGGGTGATGCCTGCATATAGGGACCAGTTGATAGCACAACCACATCTAATATTCATAGATCCTATTGGTATGGGAGCACAGTAGTAGCCTACACAATAGCAGTAGGTACCAGATCAGCAACCACTAGCCTAGCAGGCACCAGCTTAGTAGCCTACACAATAGTAGGTTGCACAATAAGGACCACTAGGACATTAGTAGAGAGTGTTGAGACCTTGATCAGGATAGACTAGCATCCCTACTAGGACTATGGGCATAGATGTAGGAGCTAGGAGTAGTGGGGCCTAGCAGAGATCTACTAGGTAGCGAATAGGTGATATGTCATAGCCGACACCATCGAATGATGATACTGATATGCCTAATATTCCAGCAAGAGTAGGTACACCATAGCTGTAGGAGGCTCTCAGGAAGAGCCATGAGAGGGTGAGATAGGTCCAATAGAAGAAGGATGACTATCACACTTGAGTCATCAGAGAGGAGACTCGAGTAGCTAATAGGGATGCTAAGATTAGGCAGCTATGAGAGGAGCTGGCATGATCGAGGATTGAGATGAGATATGAGGCTACCTAGGTAGCTTATTACTATGCAGCTTACTATGGGGTCGTGCTGGATCTATTAGAGCAGGTACCACCATTTTTTGATTATGCTAGAGCTCTGTAGGTACCTCCACTAACACCTCCATAGGCACCACCATAGGCACCACCATAGCAGGAACCATAGGCACCCCCACAATAGGAACCTCCATAGCGACTGATGCCTCTTCCAAAAAGACCATTGCCACCACCTCCTCCAGGTGGTGCGGGACCTAGTTAGCACATTTTGATATACTTGTACATTGTAGCCCAATTTTGATACTATGCTCAAGTTGATGCAGTGCAAGGTAGGAGGATCCCTGATGGAGATGTCCTAGCCCCCAGCAAATAACCACACAATAGAATATAATAACAATACAGAGATATGGATCCACACAATGCCAATACTCATAATAGAATCATTATATTTTCATCCAACATGCCCGGTTGTAAGGCCTTCCGGGTTACGGCCAAATACAATGCAATTACAATAGAAAATATACAAGATCTCGCAAGATCCAAACCAAAACCCTAGCTAGCCTAGATCCACACACTGGTAGGAACCCCCAAGGAAGATCTAAACTTGTGCTCGCAAGCCCACCAAGCAATCTCCTTGTTTCCCAAGCCGCAGCTACTAGCTCTCCTCAAAAATTGCTCCACATCCACCTCCTCTTCTCCCAAGTGAATGAATGAATAATGACTTCCCCCACAACCCCTACTTATACCAATCTAAGCCACAGGTCGGCCCTGAAAATAAATTAAATATAAATACCGAAATTAAATGCCACAAGTCGGCCGACAACAACAATTAAATTCCCAAAATAGATGTCTTAGTAAAATTGCGATATCTCCTAGCTCTGGATGAATTAGAACTCGTGCTTCAAACCACAAGTAGAAATATAGGCCCTCTTCAATCCCTAAAATTTTTATTCTCTAACTATTTATGGAAAATTACTTATACAGCCTGAAATAGGCACCAAATTCCTAAGCAAGGCCGAGCTCCCCAAGGCCATGCTGAGCAACCAAGACCATGCCAAGTTTCATTAAATACATCAAAACCAATTACCCAAGACCCAAGTGGGTTTATCCAACTCTACCAAACCCCTCACATATGAAAAATAAGTCCACACAACTCCATCAAATCTCCCAAACATGCAAGATAGCCAACTACCCTGGGATGCTCCTGCATCACGAGTAGCACCTTCTCTTTTGTACATGACATTATTTCAAGATATATATGAGATCGACAGTTTGATATCATCGTACTTGTTAACATATTCCTTTGATATTGATGTTTTATGAGATGTTTCTATATGCTTAGATGTATGGATAAAAATGTATGAAATGCACATGTTTCCTTTTATGAATATGAATATGCACATGATTATTTTTATGATGATGCAATGATAGACGGATAAAATGTATGTATATGTGTAATGTATGATTTGAGTTATGCTTATAGTGGATGCACATGTATATGTAGATGCAAATGAATTTATGAATGAAAAATGGAAATGAAATGAAAATGCAATGGATATGTAATGTATATGGTACTAATCATCTCATGCAGGATTGTCACAATATATGACAGGTACTAATAAAAAAGATTACATTTCAAAGATCAAGAGCGAGGACCAAACACTTGTGCAGCCAAGATGAAACTGGGACAAAAGATGAGAACCTTTGATGAATAGAAAGAAATCAAGAGAGTAACAAGATATCATCTCAAATGCAAGCTTAGCGTGAACATGCAAGCCTAAGCTAAAATGCAAGCCTAGAATGAAAATGCAAACCCTAGGACTTGGTTGTTGGACTCACTGTATTTATCATCATTGAGTTCATTTAAGCACAGGACAATTGAAAAATGCCATACAATCCTCATTAACATTGTAATCATGAGAATATGAATATGACATAAGTCTTAGATTTGTCAGAATGAGGTGTAAGCATTAAGGCACAAGAAGCCAGAATGACCTGAACACCTATTCCTTTTGATTTAGCAAGTTAACATAAGCATCAAAGCACAATTGCTAGAATGACCTAAATGTTCCTTGCAAACAAATACACCAGACATGTGAGAGTTCCTTCTTTTTCCAATGAGTGCCCACAGTGACCCTTACATTCACTTAACAGGATGAGTGTTTAGTAATTTTACTTGTAGCAGAAAGAAGTCACTCAAAATAGATAAGTATAAGAACCAACCTCACCAAAGCGTCCATACAAAAGGAGTTGAGGTATGCATGGCCATCCAATATGAGATGAAGGCTCTTATAGATGGACACCCCTCTTATATGAATTTATTAGATCATTGGAACTAAACCAACAAATAGAAAGCACAGGAAAGATCATGCACCCAGTCTTCACGTTTCTCAGTCGAGAAAGGCATCTTAGATTCACTCGAGGGGAATTGATAAAATAAACAAACAAAAAAGAAAAAGAAAATCTCAACATGCTCCAAAGGAACACAAAGTCAATTTTTAGTTCAGTTTATGTTTGTGTTCAAGCGGATTGAAGTCGAATAGGAAGCGCACAACATTTGAAGTCTCGACGGGATAGTGATAGCAGGCAGACATAGTGAGAACCACTGGTGACTATCACGAGAGATGGAGTCTCAAGAAGATATCAGAACATAGATCAAGTATTAGCAGGTGAATGCAGTGAGAACCACTGGTGACCGATACAAGGAAGATTCTCAAAAGAGAGACTAAAGCACGAGTGAAACATCAGCAGGCAGACACAGTGAGAACCACTGGTGACTGATGTAAGGAAGAGATCCCAAGAGAGGGGTTCAAATGAGAGCTAAGTATTAGTAGGTAGGCACAGTGAGAGCCACTGGCGATTGATACATGAGAGATTCTTAAGGAGAGAAATCTCAGAAGTAGCTAGGCATCAGCAGGCAGACGTAGCAAGAATCGCTGGTGACTGATGCACGAACAAAACTTCTGAAAGTGATAGGACAATGCCCCCTAGACCAGGAAGGTGCCCCTAAGTGTGAACTGGTTCCAATCCATGAAGAGTCAAAGAAAATATTGAAGACAACTGAAGGCAAGTGCATGAGCTGGCAAACCAAAGTAGGAAATGAACTAAAAGTAAGAAAGTGAGAAAGCAAACTAAAGTAGGAAACTAATAGCCAAGTGATGTTGAGATGAGATGTAGCTTCAGGAAATAAGAGGTGCTTGTTTACCAAGTTTTCACCATCTTGGCAGAGATTCTATTTTTTCTACCATGATGCCTGTTTACTAGGTTTTCATTAATGGCACATTTTCTTCTTTTTCAATTTTTTTGTACTTTTCTCTTTTTTGATTTTTTTTTTAATCTTTTCACTTTTTTTAGTATTTTTTCAATTTTCAATTTTTTTATATTATTATCAAGGCGCCTGTTTACCAGGTTTTCACCAAGATAATAGATACATCAAAGTGCCTGTTTACCAGGTTTTCACTAAGATGATCATTTTTTTAGGACATTTTGCAATTTTTAGGATTTTTTGCAATATATCATTTTTTTAGGACATTTTGCAATTTTTAAGATTTTTTGCAATATATCATTTTTTTAGATTTTTTTCAGGACCAATAAGTATGTACATGAGCACACAAAGAATGCCTCAACTATATAATTTCTTCAAGTGAAGAGCGTTGATAGGCTCTTTGAGCTGTTCTCCTTCAATGGTGGAGAGTCGATAAGCACTAGACCCAAATGTTGCAGTAATGACATATGGACCAAGCCAGTTTGGTTCAAATTTCCCTTTCTGGACTCACTGCTACTGATTTTTGGGGTTCTCCCTCAAGAAGAGGTCACCCACTTGGAATTCTCTTTCTTTGAATTTCTTATTGTAGGCTTTAGACATCCTCTTTTGGTATGCTCTTAGATGATCGAACGCCACCTTCCGACATTCATCAAGTAACTCAAGATCTTGAAGCTGGGATATTTTGTTTTCTTCATCAATGATGAGGCCCTTTAGAGAGATTCACAATGTCAAAATTTTGACCTCAATAGGTAATACTACATCTGCTCCATAAACCAAGGTGAAGGGAGTGGCCCCCATTGGTGTTTAGATACTTGTTCTATAGGCCCACAAAGCCTGATTAATCTAGAGATGCCAATCTCTACCAGATTTATGAACTGTTCGGTGCAAGATTTTTAGAATTGTCTTATTAGAATCTTCTGCTTGTCCATTACCCTAAGGATAATAGATAGATGACCAATGTTGAATAATTCTAAATTTGGTGCATAAGTCTGTCAGGTCCTTATTTTTGAATTGTCCCCCATTGTCAGTGATAATAGATGAGGGTATACCATATCTGCAAATGATATAGTTCAGTATGAACATAGCAATAGTCTTGCCATCAGCTATAGCTAAAGGCACTGCCTCAACCCACTTGGTAAAGTAATCAATAGTTGTAATGATAAACTTATGCCCTCTTGAAGAGGAAGGATGTATCTGACCGACCAAGTCGAAGGCCCGTTGCTAAAATGGCCAGAAACTAATAAGAGGACTAAGCTCATTAGCAGGAGCATGAATCAGATTCCCATGAAATTGGCATTGCTTGCAGGTCTTAGCATAATGAACAACTTCTTTTTCCATGTCCGGCCAGTAATAACCAGCTCTAATAAGTTTCTGGGTTAATGTCAAACCATTAGAATGAGACCCACAGATACCTTCATGTACCTTAGCTAGTGTACATTTGGACTCATCGGGTTCTAAACACCTAAGGAGGGTACCATCTTGACCTTGTCTATACAAGTCATTTGCTATGAGGACATACCATGAAGCAATATGAATTAGGTGATGCTTTTCATTCCTGGTATAGGTGTCTGGAATGATCTAGTTATGAAGGTAGGAAAAGATATGGTGGTAGTGGGATGAATCATGTCCAATGACTGAATAGATCATCCTGGATTCAGGAATATCATAGGCATGGTAGTGTAATGCCTCCACCAAGAATTCATGTTTGAAGTTATTTTCTAGAATTTGTAACATTGAAGCAAGAGTGGCCATAGCATCAGCTGCCTTATTGTCTGCCCTTGGAATTTGTTGGAAAGAAATGTGTGCAAAATACTATTTGAGATCATCCACCATTCTTTTGTAAGGTATTAGCTTTTCATCTTTAGTTTGGTAGACATAGTTGACTTGGTTGATGATTAACTAAGAGTCTCCAAAGACCTTGAGCTCATCCACATGCCATTGAAGGGCTATCTTCATTCCATTAATGAGAGCTTCATATTCAGCTATGTTGTTTGTGCAGGGAAACAACATTTTATACACTTTTGGCAATGAGTATCTTTGAGGTGTAACAAATAGAATGCTTGCACCGGATCCTTGCTGAGTGAATGATCCATCAAGGAACATGCTCCAAGATTGATGTGTGAGAAGCATGATGGACTCATCTAGAAATTCAATACTCAAAGGCTGGTGATCTTTCAAAGGAGCTTCCACTAGCTGATCAACAATTGCTTGTCCCTTAATAGCTTTTCTTTCCACATACTCAATGTCAAACTCACTAAGTATCGTCACCCATTTTGCTAATCTACCCATGAGGGAAGCCTTGCTTAGTAGGTACTTTAGTGGATCAATTTTTGCAATAAGCCTTGTGGTGTGAGCTAGCATATAATGCCACAACTTCTAAGAAGAAAATACCACTGCTAAACAAGCCTTCCCAATGATAGAATAATTCATTTCATAGGAAACCAATGTTCTTCTGATATAGTATATGGCTCTCTCTTTGTTGTTCTGATCTTCTTGAGCTAGGAGAGCACCCAAAGATGTGTTTGTTGCTGAGATGTACAGTATAAGTGGCTTCCCATGAATAAGAGGCATTAGTATAGGTGGATTAGCAAGATACTGTTTTATTTGAGTAAATCCCTTGTCACATTCCTCATTCCGTTCATAAGTCACATTCTTATGCAAAGTTTTAGTAAATGGTTGTGACTTGTTGGCCAACTATGAAATGAAGCACCAGATAGATTGTAGCCTTCCCTATAATCCTCTCATTTGACTGATATTCTTGGGTGGAGGCATGTCCATAATAGCTTGTACATTTTTAGGATCCACTTCTATGCCTTTAGCTAAAATGATATAGCCTAAGAGTTTCCTAGAAGTAACACCGAAAGCACATTTCTTTGGATTAAGTCTGAGATTAAATTGTTCCATGTAGTCAAGGATGGGACCCAAATCTGTGAGATGAGTTCTTCACTACATGCTTTTGGCTAAAGTATCATCCACATAATCCTCCATCATTTTATGCATCATATCATGGAAAATAGTAGTAACAAATCTCTGATATATTGCTCTAGCATTATTAAGCCCAAAAGGCATGACATTCCAACAAAAGGTGCCCCAGGCACATGTGAAAGCAGTCTTTTCTTGATCTTTTGGGGTAATTTTTATTTGATTATAGCCAAAAAAGCCATCCATCAAGGAATACATCTCATATCCTGCTATCATATCTACTATCATATCAATATTAGGTAGTGGGAAGTCATCTTTTGGATATGCCTTATTTAGATCTCTAAAATATGTACACACACAAATGGATTTATCATGTTTAGTGACTGGAACAATGTTTGAAATCTATTCTACATAATTAATAGTTCTTATGAAGCTAGCCTTAGGAAGCTTTTCTATCTTTGCTTTAACCAAAAGTGCTATGTGTGGATGCATCTTTCACAGCTTCTATTTAACAGGTTTTATTCCTAGTGCAATGGAAAAATGGTGCATGATTAGATTGGGGTCTAATCCAGGCATGTCAGAGTAGGTCCATGCAAAGTTTATTTTCTTTCTTTGAAAGAAGCTTGTGAACTCTTCTTTTTCTTTAGTAGACAATGATTGTGCTAGATGAATAATCTGTGGAGTAGCCTCTGTACCCAAATTTACTGGTTGTGTTGGCTCAATCAATATTGATGACCTCTCTTGAAAGTGGCTCAGAAGCATATCAAGTATCTCATCCTTGGGCACCTCAGAGAGGTTTTCACCCTTGGATACATCTTTTATTTTTACTATTTTTGGCTCTGATACTACCATAAAGTGGTTTTCACTATCAAAGCATCTATTTTTTCTTCTTTTAATTTTTTTACTAAGATACTTGATATCCACCTCTATCATGTTGACACTGCTTTCACTGGTGGAAGACATCATAGGTTCAATAGCATGGAGGTAACATGCTAGATCATAATCATTCTGGAATGTTAGGACTTCATTGGATTTGTAAGGGGAGTTCTAGTTTATCAGATCGGGATGACAAAGTGAAAGGGGAGTAGTGACTGGTTCAACCGCGTTCATGGTATAACCATCAAAAGCACTGATGAGAAAGTCAAGACCTAAAGCGATCTTGTCCAAAGGAGCATTTGAATCCCTATAAAATCTTTTGTCGGAAGTAGAGGACATGTTAACATTAGTGGCATCTAATTCGTGCGGCCTAGCACTAGACCCTTCACCTACTTCAAGAGGTCTTTCATACATGTGAATAGTATCTATGTCTACATCATAAGTAGTATTAGACAAAGATTTGAACTCATATTCATGTGAGTCAGTACTTGATGTGGGAATTTCATTAGTACTAGCAGCATCATCAGACCCATTATTATCCCTTGTAGCATTAATAGCTTGTTGAAGTTGTTATTGTTCAAAATACTTTTGAAAATGTGGTGGTCTATATCGTTCACCTTGAAAATTAGGATCATCATTTAGTGTTGCTTTCCATTCCTCATATGTGAATTGATACACTAAAGAAGTTTTATCAGAATCATTATTAGTATCAGTATCTGTCTCTACCATATGGACAGGTATGATAGGCTCATCAGGTTCTGCAAAGAGTGCCACAAGATCCGGAGGAATAGGATATGGAAATGTATCTTCATCAAAGCTAGCCTTTGGATTCATTTCTAGAGTGGCATCTTCAATTTCTTGTTCAGGTTCAGGTTCAGGCTTAGGAGCTGACACAAATTTCTTGGTTCCCAAATGAAAGGGAGTCTTTTTAAAGCCTAAGCCACTAGTATCTTTTGTGCGATGACCCATAGCTTCAATGGATTTTAGTAAGCCATTATCATTCTTTCCTATAGGACCACTCCCCTTATAACCAAATCGCTTCATGAACTTGAAGGGTTCACTATATGGTTCTTGCTCTAAATCTAGAGGTGAAGTGGTTGTTTCAGCTGTTTCTTTTCCCTTATAGATCCAAGCTCTGATAGCTCTCTCTTCATCCTCATCTTCTAAAGGCATAGAGGCCCTTACAAAGATGCCATCATAAACTATTTGAGGAGGAGCATTACAAAGTTTTTTATTCTCGGGAGGTCTCCCATAAGAGTGTGGAGACAGAGGTAGAGAAGCTAGTGATAGCATAGGTTCAATTCGATATTCTCCCATGCCTGTATCCTTAAGTCTCAAATTTTGTTCCATTTCTTTCAGCTTATCATCATAAAACTCAGTGGATTCTCTATTTTCCAAAACAAAGCTATTTGCAGATTGCGCAAGAGTGTTGCAAGAGAAATTGGTATTAGCAGGCACAATGACTTCCACCCCATGGAATGGAAACTTAATGCATTGATGGTACGTGGATGGGACAGCCTGCATCTCATGAATCCAAGGCCTACAAAACAAGATATTGTAGGTAAGAGGAATATCAAGCACTTGGAAAGAAACATCTCTTTCAATAGGACCTACGTGAATAGGTAGCACAAATAAGCCTTGGGACTTGCATTCTTCCTCATCATAAGCTTTGATGGTAATATTTTTGTGGGGGTCTATACAATTCTCATCATAACCTAACTAAGTGAGCAGTTTAGTGGAATAAATATTAAGACTAGCACCATTGTCTATGAGCACTCGACAGATGCGTTTAGGACCTATCATGACCTCTATATGAAAGGGAGAGTTGTGTGGGTGACTCAAAGTGTCATGCCCCGCAAGGGAACTGGGAAGAGAACAAAGATTCTCTTTGTAAAGAAAACCTAAGCAAAAATTTATTTATTTTTTTAAATTTTCAAAACAATAATATGAACAAAACCTAAACTTAGTTTCCTCCAAGGTTCCCTTTTATTTAATGCATGATTCATTTAAGGCCATTAAGCAAACTAAGAACAAGATAAAGTTCTCAAAACAAATTACATCATATCTTTAAGAAATACAAAATATTTTCATTTCAACTTTCCATTTAAACATCTATATTCCTAAGTATCCTTTATCAACAATATAACTTTTTAAAATCAAATAAAACTCATCTAAATACATTGCACATATACTACATAACTTGGAATGTTACAAAATCCTTTTTCTTTTCCAACATACATCTTAAACATAAAGTTCACATTTCCCTTTTCCCTTTTTCCTAAGTCTACCCATACATCATTTTGAATCACATCAATGATTACATTACATTCATCTCCTCATGGGAGGTAACAATAATTTTACAAAATGAAATATAATTACAAAGCCTTCATTCTTTAAAACTGGTACATAAGCAAGCATGAATCTCCAAACACTGCATCCGCCAAAAGATACCTCGATAAAAGATTTACCACCCAACCATGTGGATACCTAAAAGGCCCACTCCCCCGTGCTAGGAGATAAACACCAAGCCCACAAAGAAGTAACTTACTAGGTTTTTACAAAGGGTTGAATAACAATTCCACAAATGAGGTTCACTTCACAAGGGTTCTAAGGTTTGGGTAGAAAATCTCAAGCAACAACCTAAGTGAGTGTCATCGCATAGCCCTCACCCCTTGGGTTGTCCTGGTACTAGCCACACTGGGCCCCGGCCCCCAAGTAGGCACATGCGGAATCGAATGCCTTTCGTATAGACAAGCACCATTCGATCGTACCTATGCATAGGTACCTTCTCCCACTCCCATCCATAGCCTTTACTAGCACTAATGACATGGGTGAGGCACATTTAATCTTTTTAATGTTTTAACCCATTCCCATAAGTTTAATTAAGTTTTCACTTGTTAAATAACTCTTCAGTCGGTTATCCTGGTCTAGCCACTTTAGGGCCTCGGCCCCGCACTGAGAGTCACTCACTTAGGGGTTCTTAGGTTTCCTACCCTTAACCCACATGTCACAATCACATCACAAACATAGTAAAACATATCATAAACACATTTGTAAGACTGCATCAAAGAGTAGAAACTAATAAGATAGTTTATGAACGTTTAGGGAAATTAGGAACGTTTAAGGATATTTAGAATGTCCTGATCCTTTAGACAACCCTAACCCTAAACTACTTCCTAAACACATCCTAACCCTATTAAGGAATCTAAATGCACTGGACATAACCTCTACCAAACACATTTAAGGTTTTCACAAATTTCCATAGGCCAAAATAACGCTTCTTAGATTTCAGTCTAGGCCTGACATTTGACTAATCTTGAAATTTGGCTAAGTCTGGTTTTATGAAAATCTAAAATCTAAAAATCACAAATTTATAAACTAAACTATACTATGAAATTCCTACTAAATAATAACTAAATTTAATAGAAATTTCAATATTCCAAATTTAATATTCACTAAAAACAAACTACCACAAAATAATAAAAGAAAACAAAATAGATTTAAAGTCATTTTTAAATAGGCTATTTAGTATTTCATTATTTTATTTTCCTCCTACAATCTCTCCTTATTTTTCTCCTATATTTCCTCCTTATTATTTTCCTATAATTTTTCCTATATTTCCTCCTTATTATTCTCCTATAATTTCTCCTATATTTTACTAAAAGTTTAAATGATTTTACTAAATGTTATTGACATTTTATTTTATTAAATTTTTTTAAAAATACAAATAAAACATAACTCAAATGTTTTATTGAAACATATATATTTCAGAAACCAAAATAATATTTATATTGTATAAACGTCACCAAATGAATTCATATTAAAATGTTAAAATGTTTGTATTGATAGAATATTAAATGACGGAATAATATAATAATATAGCATTTGTATTACACTAATACAACATTTGTATAATGTACAGATGATTGACAAAATAATATCATACTACACACACTATTACCAATAATGCAATGATGTTTCACATATTATAATAATACATTTAATACTTCAACATTCTGTAATAATATGTTATTGCAGAATACATTAATCTATCAACCGTCTACAATAATATACTATTACAGAACACATTAATATATTCACCCTACACCATACAATAATAATACGACATTACACCTATGTTTTGCAATAATAACACACATACAAAAACTTTCAACCAATCTAAAAATCATATTCATACTATTAAATTAAGCCTATTTCTCAGGATGGAATCCAACCTGGAGTCCTGCGGAATCCGGTTGATGAAGATGAATCCTTCCTCTCTGTCTCTTTCCAGCAAGCCTCAAACTCTTCCTGGATGAACTCTCCAGCCTTTATTTTCCAAAATCCAAATGCCAAACTTTTCTGAATCTCCCCAAATTTTTCTCTGGCCATCATAATATATATCTCTCTCTCTCTATATATATATATTTTCCTACCCCCCCTTACACAAGAAATCTTCCGGTAAATAAAATGGAGGTGGTGGTTGCATGGGTAAACCAATTGTGCAACCATCCCAACCTCTCACCCGTTAATAATATAGTTAATAATATGGTTAATAATATGGTTTGTAAAACCATTCCCGTAAGGGGTAATCATATTTTATTTAATAAGGTTTTAATTTTATTTTTTTTGTCTCCTAAATTTAAGGATGACAAAATAGAGAATATATTCTTAAATATTAATTTCCTAACTTACTTAGCCATGGTAATAGAATTTACCAATCCTATTTACCACTAATAAGAATAACATAAGAATAATTTCCTTCACACAAATAATTAATTTATTATATAATAATATATATTAATATATGTATTCATAGGCATATGTGTGCACCCATATGCTTATGGTACATATACCATAAATCATACACATTATTATTAATATTAAATATTAAAATAACATTATTATAAAATATATTATTTATTATTAATGATATTAAATCTCATGATTTAAATCACATACCAACTCGTTCACACTAGTATGCATATACGTAACTTTTAATAATGATAAATTACTAAGTCATACCTATCAAAAATCTACTTACAACTTTGAACATGCCATGAAGACAAGACCTAGCTACCAGATCCACAAATCAACCAACTACAAGATCGCATAATGCCTCCACACAAGGGACTAACTCGACACCTCCCACCTAAGGGTAAAAGGATCAAAGGTGAGGTTTCTTCCTGTGGAACCTGGTGATATCTCCGTAACAACAACAACGATCAAGGATTTTGAGAGATCGCTTAGACCTGTGAAGCCAGGTGGAGACGATACCCGGTACCTGCAATCCTGCATCACCAAGAAGAGATACATACATATACATATGGATATACAAATCAAATATATGCAAGTAGATGACTAGGATCGATACATTGTGTGGACCTCAACTGAGTGAGTAACTACGACTTCGTCCTGAGTCATAAAAACACATCAGTCACATATCCATGCAACATAGAAGATCATGATAATGGTTAGTATTTAAATCATTGGGTTAGATCCATAAGACATATAAAAATAGATGATTTTCAAATCTCATAAACACATAAATGATATAACCATAAATGAGCATATTAATCATCTGATAAACATAACATCATCCATAAAGCATAAACGTAAATGTATAGTCCTAACCATCACAATAGAATGTCCAAATCAGAAAGTCCAAGTATCAGCATAGGAGAGGTATTACACAAAGAGTGATCATCTTCTTTAGAGAAGGATAAATAGTGAGGAGAGGTCAAATGAACCACCATAGATTGGAATTGGTTGAGATCAAGATCCTTGGGAATGTTTTCCTCAGCAAGGGCCTTATCCAAAATCTACCTGTGAGCAGGTGAGATCTTTAATAACTCAAAAATGGTAATCTGAGCTTTGGTTCACTGGAGTTCATCTAAGATGCTATAACTAGCTGAGCTAGCCATAGGAATAGATTTCAACTTCTTGTTGGCAGGGCCAATAGCAGTCTTATCTGCAATTTGCTTCAGAGTGGATGTGGAAGTATCGGGTCTCTTATCCGTAGTTTGCTTCAGAGTGGACGTAGAAGTATTGGGACCTTTCAAAACAACTCTTCCTCATGATCGGGTGACAACATTAGCACAGTCTTGAGATTGTTCAAATTCAAATGAACAAGATGTAGAACTACACAAGATAAAAGGAGCCTTAGATTTAGGAGCATTGTCGCTTCCTTTGGAAGTGATCATGTCACAATACTCTATCCCGATAGGTTCGATCATACCAATAACATTGTCATTATTAGTATACATGTAATTGACTTTAGCATTGGTATTCTTGGCATTTGAAGACTCACACTTCTCATGAGGAGGGAAGGGATCCTTAAAAGCTTGATGGTCCAAATTCTTATTATGGTTCTCCACAAGGATGTCACCATTGTCAATAAGATCTTGAACTTTATGCTTCAGTTGGAGACAAGTAGAAGTCTTATGACCAATGTTTTGGTGATAGTCACAGTAAGCATTATCATTCCACCAATGAGGTCATGGTTGTGGGTCATAAGTACACTTTTCCAAAGGAGTAAGAACCTGATTCCCTATAAGAGTTTTATAGACCACATCAAGAGGCTCTCCCAAAGAGGTGAATTCACACTTGGGTCGAGAGGCCCAAAGTTTGTTCCTAGAAAATATTGAAGTTTTCTGATTATCCATTGTGGTATTTTCAACAGCCTTAGCCTCTTGTATACTGGAAGTAAGATTAAAAATAGGCTTTGAAGGATTTGCAGTAACTTTATCCACCACTCCATCATTTACTACATCTCTGTTCTTATTGACAGTCTTTCCTTTATCCTTTTTTGTGGAGAATCCTTGTTTATTGTCCTTATTCAAAGTTAATTCTCCCTTCTTGATCATAAAGGCCTCTATTCGCACTGCTTGTTTGATCATACTATCAAAAGTTAGAGGACCTTGCAATTGCACTTGGTATCCAAAGTATGGGACAAGATTGTCCAAGAAAATATCAATTCTCTGACTCTGGTAGTTTGTGAGGACACCTCATACATAATTGTCTCCACCTTTGGAGAAATGTTAGAAAAGATTCTCCTTGTCACTATTTTAAATTGCAAAGATCCCAGATGTTGACCGAATGCTGAATATTATGCAAGTAGTGCTAGAGAAAAAGATTAGCCATTTCATCAAAAGTCTTAATGCCAGTAGGCAATCTAGAAAATCATTCCTTAGCTGGTCCACCCAAACTACAAGGAAATAAGCACATAAGATAAGTTTGATTGTGCATAAATTCCATAGACAATGTGCCAAACTCCCTTAAGTAATCTTGGGGATTGGTTGCAGCCAATTATTTGTCATATTTAGGGAGTTCTACACCTCTGCAAAAAGGTGGCATATGAAGACTTCTGTCAAAAGGGAAAGGACAAATGCTTTCCATCATGAATTATTGAGTGGGTTTGTCTTTATTCTTTGCAAGTTGACTAATCTGATCTTGCATGTCTCAGACCATCTTTTACAACTTTGCGGTCTTAGTTTCTTCTTCCTTAGCTATGAGTGTTTCAACTTGATAGTCTCGGGGTAACTTGTCCCCTTGTTTAGCTAACTCAAGGAAGTATTTTTCTTTCTCCTCTAGGAGAAGGATCTCCATAATTTCAATAAGACCCTTATTAGCTTTGGCAACATCTATATCCTATTGATTTATCACCTCATTTTCATTCCCAAGAATCTCATAAATGCTCAGAATTTGATCTTGTTTCTGATCATCTTGGTTTTGATCAAATGGAGGAGGGTGATAGAAGTATGTAGGTTGTCGATCACCTTGAGGTTTTCTTCAAGATTGGTCATCATTGTGGGACTAATTTTGGTCATGTTGAGATTGACCATGAGGCTGCTCATTCTGAGGTTGAGCATGACGTGGGTCATTAGGGGATTGACCATGATATTGATTGTTTTGAGATTGATCAAAGGTTTGACTATACTTGCCTGGTTGGAAATCAAATGAATCTCCCATCTTGTTGTAGGATTGTGCAGTACATGAAGACTCAGTGAAATGATATGTCCAGTGTCAAAAGGGTGCAACCATGGTAACCTTTGGTGAATGAATAGGATCAAAATATTTAACAAATTTAGGTGAGAAGATATCATCAACAGTATCACTAGGTTCAATGATAGAACTATTCTCAGTAGGATCAATAGGTACGATAATAGGATTAGTCCGAGGAAGAGGTCTTCCAAAGTTGTGAAAAAATGAGTTGTCTTGGAAGAATGAGTTATCTTGTTCTTGAAATGAGAAACCAAGTTGCGCTTCAAACCATGGATTAAAACACTCTTGAAACACCAGAGGTGATGGTTGAGATGGACTATCTTTTGAAGTATTCAATGAGGAAATTGAGGATATCTCCCAAAGTTTAGATTTTGCAACAGATTCAGGATGATCTATTTCTTGATTAGGAGGTTTACTTCTACCTTGATCAGTATTCTGAATGGGATAAGTCTTGCCACTTCTAGTCATGACAGTCATAGATGAAGATAAAATGAGAGAAGACTTAGGATAATGCTAGACTCTATCTCTAAGAACAACGCAAAGGGGATAAAGGCTAGAACAGCCAAGATGCGAGATGGACCTGGTATGAATCATCAAAAGAGATGGCTAGAACAACCAAGATAAGACTATCACAACATGAGATACAAAAGGCATAAAGAGATAAGGTAAACCAATTAGAGACAACATGAGTCAAAGAAAAGATCGATCGATTCCTACCTTGAGACAACTAGTTTCTGATAGTGAATGACAAGAAAATAGAAAAATAGACCTCAGACAAAAAGTAGATCAGATAAAAAGTCAAACAGTCAATGGTAAATAGGTCTCTATTTTTGAAGACTGGGCTATAGTCTCATGCAAGAGAGTACCAGGCCACGCAAGAGAACACAAACCTTTGCATGAGAGAAAAAAGTCTCACGCGAGAAAGTTCTCTAAAGAGTGAAACTTCATGTAGGAAAAGTCCAAAATCTGACAATCTGACATAGTTTTTGAGGTTAAAGTTGAATTTTGAGGTACAACCTAAATTGATGTTTGACAAAAAATCCAGTTTCCTGACAGGTTTGAAGAATAGTTTAATCAACAATCTCATTTTGGGGTTTCAAGCATTTGTTTAAAGACACAAAGGTTTAAATCAAGCAGTTGTTATACAAGAAGTAGTTGTTAACAGACCTAACAAGGACAAAGCAACTTGATAGCATCTGGGGAGTCTTTGTTTGATAATGATTGGACAATGTTTAAGACTCGATAACAAACACATAGCTTAGTCCTACAAAAAAAATGGTGATAAGACAAAACATTTGCCCCATTGCTTATGCGCATTCGTGCACCTCACACAGCCATGTCACCTCCTAGAGGGCACCCATGTTTTCCATGTTTCCAAGGACTCAATAGTATAAGTTCAAAGGTTACCCTTATAGTAGGGGCTAGTGTTGCAACCACCTTCAAGCATCCAGGTGTATGCCTATGATGGGAATCTACGAGAGAGATTCTTCCCCCTCCCTACCCAAAGATTATGACTCCTTTCAGAGGTGAATCGAGTAGGCCACTAGCTAAGGAAAGTTTTTAATAGGCTTCTTTCATGCTAACCTTTGGTGCCCCTGATACAGGGTTAGGGCCTCGCAGCCACACCAACACCCGAAAGTCATACACCCCTACAAGCAGGGCTAGGAATGGTGCCACTCAGTATAATAGACGGAGCCTTCTCAAGATGATAGTCAAAGTCTTGAGAAGGAAGCTAACGTGGTTTTTGAGTCTTTAGAATCAACAAAATGTTCTTTATTAGACTAAGGTGGAATCACCAGTGATAGGTGCGTACTCACTTGGGTCATTCCCGGAGGTTCAACTTCTAGCAGGCCCTTTAAAGGTGACACAACTTGGCTTAGATCCGAGGGTTTGATTTTTTGTTTCTCTCAAAGAAGAAAAGAATACTTCTCTACCTCATCACTTCACCCAAACACATCAAGAAGATTCATCACTGAGTTAGCTTCACTCCACCACATCTACAAGCTTTCGGGTTTCTGTTTCTCTCAAAGAGAGAAGAGCATAATCCCCTGGGGAGTAGAAGCATAAATATTCACTACCTTTCTCCGCTTCCCCAAGAATTTGTCATATTAGTAAGATCATTAGGATTTTGGGTTCATTCATGGTCATCACCTCTATGTAATGAAGAGCCAAATTCCCTACTCACTATCAAAATCCTCAAAAAAATTTAATGGAGCCCTATTTAGACTATTTGAATGAAAACAAGAAACAAACACAACATTTTAGCAAGTCTTCAACTATCATCCTACAATCAAACCATTAGCATGTTTTATGTTCTTGGTCAAAAATCCTACAAAAAAATGTTATGCTATGAAAATAATAGAGAAACAGTGAACAACAGCAAATGGGAAATTGTCAGAAATTTGGAACAGGAAAGACAAAAACTAAAAATTTTAAAACACTGTATCCAAATCTCATGTGAGGAAGTACTCCATAGCGTGAAAGAAAGTACAGGGTGCCACGTGAGTATGTATCAGCTCACACGAGAGAGTTCTATAGGGAGTGAAGCTTTGCATGATACACTTTGGATTCTGGGACAATAATCCATACATAGACAGTATGGACGCATGACAGAGCTTAAATTTCTTGTCAGAAAAAAATTGAGAATGAGGCCATAAATTGATCTTTCTGCCCCACGGTGGGTGCCAAAATGTATATAGTCGAATGTGGACCTCTAATCCAACTACACACATAACATAGTCATTACTCACATGATCGAATTACAAGAGAGAGTATGAATTACTCAATTCAAAATTCATGGTGAAGCGACCTGTTGCCTCCTATATAGATGTGGTGTTTAATTACTCTCAGAATGAGAGCCAACAACCACAAGACCAGTACTACAATGGAGGATTTCCAAAAGCTATAATGATAAGAAAATTGAAATTAAACTAGAATGAATGCAATTTAATCTAAAATGCTTTGAAGGAAATATGATATTAATCTAAAATAGCTTTGAAAGAAATATGAAGTGTAGATTATTCTAAAGAACTTGAAATAGAAATTAGATTAAGCTATGAGTAAATAAGCAAACTAAATATCATGAAAATGCAATATTAAACAAAATGAAAATTACATTAATATGCAATAAAAGCTTTGAATTAATGAGATTGAGACAAAAAAATGCTACAGTTCAATGACTCTCAAAATTCCTCTCCTTGAATGAAGAAATGAGGTTCATTAAATATACAAGCCCAGGAAGAGAATGAAGGGGTTCTTGATTTGAAACTCCTGACTCTTCATTCCCATTTGAGACAAAAAGACATGAATTACTTAATTAAAAGAATGAAAATTGCCACATAGGGTGACCTTTCAAATATTGTGAATTATTAATTCAAAAAGGAGTCTCCATTCAAATAACAAGTAATTATTAATTCCTTTTCATGTATATTAGCCAAATGGAGTGGGTTTAATTTAATTTAAAGCACTTAGGGCTTTTAGAATTAAATTAATTTATCAAAGGGGTAATTTAGCTAATAAAAGTCAAAGACTTTAGGAATTAATTTTAATATTTGATTAATGCAATTTAAGTTTTTTGCAATTGACATCAAGTTGAATTAAGTCAGGTAGGAGAGAGAAAATTGCCTAGGAAACTAGGACTTTGGAGATGTAAAATTGATGAAAATGCACCAAAATTGATTAAATTTATTAGGTGCCAATTTTGGGGTATTACATGAAGCATATTCAATCTCCCAGTCCTCATCCTTAACTCAACTTCATCTAGAAATATAGTGACCAAAGCATGTGCTAGATCATTGAATCTTATATTTGACCCTGGTTAGATCCTAAGAACATGTGAACAAAGCATTCTCATGGTCACCACATGTTTTCTTAACCTTGAGTTTTATCTAGAGAACACACACTAGCCGTTGATCTACATCTTTCATCTATGGTCCACACTAAGTCTCAAAGCCTTTAACTTAACTCACCCTCTATCGAGCGATTCAATGACTGAGAGAATCTCATAATCACTAAATGTTATCCTTAACTGGGATTTGATCTAGAGAATAAGAGACCAAGGCATTCTCTTGATCACTTGATATTTGTCCTAACCCTGGTTAAATCATGAGAATAAGAGATGATTGTGCACTTAACCACCCGCAAGGTCACTGAATGCTAAGAACATAACTGCTAGGATCATGAGAACATGAGACCACATAGTCGCGTAATCATTGAATAGATACTTAACTGCTCGAACTTGGAAATAAGACATGTACAGAAAGGAGACTTCAATAGCCCAAAAAGGTAATGAGAAAATAGAATTCTCCAAGGGTTTTGGACTTAGACAAATTTCATGAAGCCCTAGGACATGGATAAAACTGTATTTCTCAGACCTTAAAATTGCCATATCTCTTTGGTTTTTATACTTAAGCACATGCAATCTGGAATGGAACTTGATGACACCTTGACCTATCCTAGGCTAAGATCACAAGCTATGAAACATCATATATCTTCTTTGTAGGTCAAGACAATTTTGTAGCAGGACATGACAACTTTCTTAGGGTTTTAGCAGGAATAGACCATTTTCATTAGATTTTGCATCTTTCAGGAAAATGGGCTAACAACACATTTACATAAAAACTAGCAAGTAAACAAGAACAAAAAATTCCCTTCCCATAGAGATTCACATAATGGGTCACCTTTGACCCATAATAGGGGTGAAGGTGGAATCTACCCAAATAGGAGAAGCCATTTCTACATAAAAGTAACATGCCTTCAACAAGGCCAAGAATATACACACAATTCCTTCACAAGGCCATAGCAACAACCATCAAACCTTCATTATCCTTCACAAGAACAAAAACCCTTATGATCCCCAAGTGAAACTCACAAGAATGGCAACATGGATGACCATACATCCATGCCTCATCTCCTTGCTCCTTGAGGAAGGACTCTAAACTAGATGGGTAATCCCAACTCTAGCCCTTCACCCATTAAGGCTCTCTTTCCTCCCAAAGGTGAGTTTGGCCTTACACACCCCAAAAATGTAACACTAAAAAAAATAAAACCAGCAAGTATACATTTACTAAGAATCTATTAAAACACATATGAAGCTATGAAAACTTACACAAACACATAGAAAAAAAATCCTTCATAATACAAAAAGAAAACAAGATCGTTCAAGATCACCAACCTCAATCCAAGCTAATGGAAAATTGGGTTGAGAAGAGCTCCCTTCGTATAAGCCTCCTTCCTTGATAAGCCAAACCAAAAACTTGCTAAGCCCACAAGTCTCCAAAAATTTGAGAGTGGGCAATCAACCTACCAATTTTCCCTCCAACCCTCTAAAAAGATAAACCGTAGCTAACGTCAAAGTTGATTGGACACACTCACCTAGGGTTCTCTCTCAACAAGAGGGAAAATTCAAAATTAAAAAGAGGAGAGGACTTGGCACACATCCCAAATTAGCCACATTTCAAAAGGGCATCCTTTGAAGGGGCAAAAATGGTCAAAAAAATCTCATTGGTCAAAATTTGACCCTCAACCCAAGGTACACCTATGGGGTAGTCCATTTTTAACCTTAACCAACCTTTAGGGTCAATTTTTGCCTCTCAAAAGTCCACCTAGAGTTGACTCACGAAAATATGAAAAAATTCCCACTCAAGGCTCTTTAACCAAGATACCTAACCTTGCTATTCTACAAGAAGGCTCCAAAATGGGAGACAACTCACATAAAATGCACTTGGCCATGCCAACTCACAATACATGTGTCAATTGACACCACAAAAGGGTACAACACATCAAAATACACATGGCATGTCAAGTGGACATACATTTAAAATAAAAATGAACATATTCAAATAATACAACCATGCATCCCTTTACAATAATAAACGTTACAACGAGGTTAATTTCTCCCCTTGGAGATAACATCAGTTTAACAAGATTTTACAAGTATCCATATTTAATTTCCCCCTATATAACCATGGTCTTACCTACACACTTGACAAAATATTAGTAGCTCATGCATAGTCAAATAAAAACACACACACACCAACACACACACACACATATATAATACATCTCAAAAATCACATTCATTAGATCATAAAATTTCAACTGCATCACCTGATATTTTACATAAATTCCAACATTACATTCTTTAATTTTAAAGCATATTAAATCAATAATAAAATGATGTAAGTTAATTACCCTAACATAATAACCATGATCATTTCTTATAATATTTCTTAACATAAATTTTAAAAAAAAAGCATCATAATCAAATCAAAGATTCATCAAATACTATAATCAGGACCTAATAATCAAGCATTGAAGTAAACTCCTAAACCATCATCACATAATCATAGGTCATCACATAGTATCAAAATATAATGTCTCTATCCAAATAGTCCAACATGATAAAATAAAGTGTCAACATGAGTCATGAGGTGAAAATAAACTTCTATGAAATGATGGCATGGGGTGAGGCCTCACATCCTCCCCGCTAGGCATGAACTTCATCTAGGAGTTCATAAAAAATATGAGGATACTAAGCTCTCATCTATGTTTCATCCTCCCATGATGTTGTAACCTCATCATAGCAATCCTACTAGACCCTAACCTAGTCTAGCTCTCAACCTCGAAGGACCAACATCCTGCAAGCCAAAATATGTATGGGCTCTAGTGTTAGCTACCCTTCCGACTCCACCTATAAAGCATACCAATAAATAATGTGAGACTCATCATAGATATACTTCCTTGAAATAGAAACATGAAATACATTGTGGATATGCGACATGCTAGGTGGTAGATCTAGTCGATATGAAACTAGACCTATCCTCTCTAAGATCTCAAAAGGTCCAACAAAATGAGGTGTGAGCTTAGAACTCTTTTGAAAATGGGTTGGGCTCTTATGCGGTCCCACTCTCAAGAAGAATCTATCACCAACTATATAGACATGATCAATCCTCTTCACATCTGCATACTTCTTGTGTCTATCCTGAGCCTCTCTAAGATGTTGGCTGATCAAGTCTACCTATTGCTCCATCTCTCTAACCAACTGCGGTCCCATAGCTACTCTATCCTCAATCCTATCCAAAATCAAAGGTGTCCTACAAGGTCTACCATACAAGGCCTAATAAGGTGGCATACCCAAAGATGAATGATGCCCATTATTATAGGAAATCTCCACCAAGTGCAAGTACTCCTCCCATCTGGTGTGGTGATCCATCACATACATATGAAGCATATCCTCTAACACTTGATTGACCCTCTTTTTCCTACCATCTATCTTAGCGTGATAAGTTGTGCTAAAATTGAGCCTGGTGCCGAAAGCTAACCACAACTCTCTCCAAAAGGAAGATGTGAAAATAAAATCTCTATCAGATATAATCTTACAAGGAACACCATGGAGCCTAACGATGTCTTAGAAGAATGCATGTACCATTGCAGGTGCTGTGAAAGTAGTACAAATGGGTGAGAAGTAGGCTACCTTAGTCAACCTATCCACTATCACCATAATAGTATCATGGTGATGAGATGACATAGGGACACCAACAATAATGTCCATGGATATAATATCTCACTTCCACTCAAGTACCTCATGTGGCTAAAGAAGCCCACTTGGATGGTGGTGCTCCCCCTTAAATCTCTAAAACTCCAAGAATCTAGCCACAATCTTTGCAATGTGCAATCTCATACACAACCAATGGAGGAGCTACCTGAAATATGTATGTAACTTCTTGATTTTGGGGTGCACTGCATAAGGAGCTCTATGAGCCTCAAGAATAATGAAGTCACACAACCCACTGGAAGAAGGTACATAAACCCATCCTCTATGATAGAGAAGACCATCCGAATCTAGGGTATAATATGAGAAATTCCACTCAAGGGGTCTGTTAGTGTTTGAACCTGCAGGTTAGTCAATTACTCAAATAATCCCAATGGCTATAACCTAGCAAGTTACAAACTACTAAGGTATTAAGGTTAAGACCTTCTTCACTTTGAGTAATATATACTTAGGCGGGTGTACCTCTATCAATTCAATGTTCAACTGAGCTCTGAATTGAGAACTTGCTCCTTCACTGCTTTTTTACTGCCTTCAAAATTCAACTCAATAAGTTGCTAAAACTCTAAGTATAACCCAAATTATCCTAATACACAACATCATGATATGGACTATATAAATAGCAACACGAAACAATGGCTTAAGGATATTCATCCTTCTTCCTTTTAGAGTTAAACTCAGGGAAGGGTTAACCTCATTTATTGCTTCTTCAAAGCATTGAAATACATATTTATGAACTTGTCACAAAATGTCTCAAGTCTAGAAATTATGCATATAAAGTAAAATTTTAGTCAATTATATCTTGGATGGTAAACCAATGTAAATGGATCTAAAACCAGTCCCTTATCCATTGGGCATCAGAGTCGAACTCTACCTTCACATATATCTATTAAAATGAATACAATGAAACTCAAATGACATGCCTAACATATCATTGTTCCCATTCCTACACCTGTCATCAAATCCACATATAGATATTTAATTCCCAGAGACCTCCCCTAAGATTTTACTCTTTCCTTGAAAGAAACTTAAGCTCAACCCCTACATTCACCTTGTGAAAGATGTACTTAAACTCTCTTACAATCTAAATATATAAAGAAACTAAAATACTCCACATGCAAAGACAATCAAATGATAGTAACAAAACTCCAGTGTATTGTATTAATTGATCAAATGCATTCATACAGTCTTCCTTGATTTCAAGAAAATAAGGTTCTATATTCTGGACCTCTCCTTTACAAAAACATTTTCCAACCTCTATCTTCAATAAAAACTGACTATTTATACTAATCAACCATCCTGGAATCCTCGAAAGGATACAACAAGCTTCAGATGGCTGATAGAAATTTGCACTAGAAAACAAAAGAAAATAAAAAATAGAAAGATATTTGATAAAGACAGCGAGGCATATTTTTTCAATTCTAGACAACTTCCGCAGCTGGCACCTTTGTTTGTAGATATTTTTAGAGTAGTTACCAAGTTTTTTATATGAATGATGACCGCCATTACAAGCTAATTTACATCATTCTCTATTTGAACATGCTCTCCCTCAAATTCTGGATCAGGTGCCAAGTGCAATCTATTCTTCTTCCTCCTCTGTCAGCGGGATAACCGGTTTTTTCTTCTTTGTTATTAGCTTTTCCCAAGCTGCCACATCATCATCAGATGGCCAGTCGTAACTCTGCAGCTCCTGTAATAAGTTGACTTGCCGTTCCCATGTAGAATCAGTCACATTTTTAACTTCTGCTGTAAACTTAATACAGTCACTTTCAACTTTGAATAAATTATCAATTATATTGTTAGTTCTTTCCACATCCAAAGCCTTATTATCTTTTAGAAAGGCGTCTTTCTTGATTACCAACTGACCCATTGAAAACTTCCAATCTTCCAGCTTGACCACATTTCCATTGTCATCATATACCAGGGGCAAATACTTGCTGTAGTCTTTATCAAACATGGCTAACCTAGCCTTTATTTGGTTTGACTTTCCTTTGAAAAACTTTGACACAACACTTATTAGGCCAATCCTTTCAAATACATCAATCACTACTTTTGGGATATCAGGCCTGTGTTCTTGTAAACTGTCAAGTTTATCAAACAAAAAATTCCTCCCAGACCAAATACTATAGAGTGGCTCCAAGGTGGCTAAATAGTCATTCACCTTTTGATTGGTCTGATGTAATAGGCTGACTGATTTATGAACTGCATCCATCTTGTCCTTTATTTTGTCTTGCCTGTACTGCACTATTTTGGCTATAGTGTCCAGGGATCCATCCAATTTCACCTTTTCCAAGTCTTCACCAGGTCCCTCAGGTGCTTCCAAATTTATTTGAACAGGTACCTCAACTTGCAAAGGAGGAGGAGGAATTATTTTTGAGGCTTCTTCAAGTTTGACCTTTATTTCTGCCAGCTCATCTTCCAATTGTTTGATCTTCATCATTTTCAAATCTCTGTCCTTGGCTACCATGCTTGAAATTTCAAACAATTTAGCATATCTTTCTGACAGCTGAGCTATCTTGGCTTCATTCAGATTAGCCCAATGAGTTACTGCCTTGGAGACTTCAAGGTCTGTTGTATTTTGTACAGTCCATATAATCTTATTCCCCTCCATCTTATCCTCTATACTCAATAGAGATGGCTTTTGGGTTTTGGGGGCCATAGACCACATTGCAACAGCTTGGGACTTAGGGTCATAGCCACTTCCTCTTATCATGTCACCAATGTGAACCTCATATGATAGGCTACCCTCTGGTTGCTTTCTCAATTGATCAATGAGGAATGTAGAAGTCAGATCCCATCCTGGGGTTAACAACATTCCACTTGATTTAACCAATTCTCTAGCTTCGTCCACTATTATAGGATCAAGGCTAGGATCATATGAAGCAAGAGCTCTCAAAGTTTCTTCACTTGGCTCCATACCTTCAGGCAGAGCTTTCTTTATTTCTTGCTGCTTGTTCCAAATGAGAAAACTCTTGAACTCAGCAGTCTTAATAAATTGATCATCTCTCAAGAATTCCTCCTGATAGACCTCTTTGATATCCTTCTCCAACCACAAGGACTTTTCTCTGCTTTCTTGCTCAATGGCCATTTTCTTGCCTGCTCTTATTGCTTTCCTCAATTGATGATGATATGGCCTATCACCTGGTACAAGAGCAGATGCTCTATCAATTTCCCTTCTTTGTTTTTCATGCCTTGAAGGCTCACCTTCCTCAATCCTCTGTTTCTTCAATGGTGGCTCTGAGATATCCTTTATTTCTGTTTGATCTTGAGTGAGATCAACAACTGGTGGTCCCTCAACCTGTGGAGGACTATCTTCTTCTTGTGACTCATCAGTGAATTCTTCCTCATCAGAAGATGAATAATCTTTCCTTTTCTTCTTCTCTGGCTTATTCTGATCAATCAAGCTTTCCAATTGATTCGCCAAAGTATCATATTTTTCAATCATCCCATCAATCTTCTTCAAATAAGGAAGATCGGGGAAAAAACCATCAAAAGGAATTTGAGATGCTTTCAATTGGTTGGACAAATATACTAAATCAAAGAATTTGTACCATCTCCTCTTAACCTCATCTTCATCTAAAATGTTTCTAATCACATCTTCTTCATCTAAACCCTCATGCTCCTTGATCACACCAATGTTTGGGATGTAAGTCATCCTGGCAATCTTGATGAAGCCCTCAGGATCTATGTGCCTACAAGCACCAGTAACCATTTTGAATTGTTGTAGCCATGCACTAATTTGAGGAAAAGCCCTCTTTCCTATCAGGAAGTCACCTGCCCTGAATTGCCTGGGTGTGAATGTACCCTTTCTGTGAGGGGCCAGAAGCTCTCTATCTTTACACATCAGTTGCCAAACAAATTCCAAACAAGCCACTCTCAGAGGCACATACTTCGGTAATAAATGTGGGGGTTGGGGACAACCATAAACTCTGATAATTGTGGAATTATCTCCTAAGTAGAAGTCACCCCAATTATGATTTCCATCCCACTTATCCACATACTGCAGTGGTCTTAAAAGCCTAAGGACTCTAGGAGATAGCCTGGTGACATTTATGCCTAGCATCCTGATAATTGGAAAGACAATGAAATTCTGAAAAACACAAAAATCTGCTTCATTGGAGGTAGAATTCCATATTCTCACCCACAACTGCACTGGATTGTGCTGATCCTTGAAAGTGAACCTTGGTTTTAACATGTTTAAATCAAAACTGTTGATGTTGAAAAAAAGAATCAAATGCATTAATAAAGAATAATGCATGAATTCAATAGGACTTTTACTTTCTTTGACAGACATCAGCCCTTGATGTATCCTATCAATCACATACTGAATGTAATCATAGTCAGTGTTTACCAAGGAATTTTGAATATCCAAGATAATCATCAGCAAGTCAGCTGGTAAAAACTCTGCATCCCCATCAATTCCCAAAACTCTACATAACGCATAGCAAGTATATCTCATATAATGATGGAGGGATTTGAACTGGTATGGGGCATTCATGTTAGCAGGAAGGAGGGCTATATATTTATCCTTTTTTGGCATATGTTTAACCAACTGGTCTTTTACTGACCCTATATTGCTTCTGTATCTTGCCTTTTCTTTGTTCAAATCAATCTCAGTTGAAAAGGATGTGTATAGACCAAAAGCTTTCATAAAAGATCCCCTATCAAAAGTAACTAAGAGTGATTGGTCTTCTTTTCTAATTGTCCTTGAGATAGGGTCATAACTTCTGGCTAGGGCAACAATTAAATCAACATCTAGGAAAACATCAGGGACAACCATTTTTCCCAATCCTAACACCCAACCATTACAGACAGGAACATGCTTATTTTTATTGGTGTAAAAGAAGTTGAAAATAGTGTAACCTGAGAATTCCGGAGTGATTGGGTCTCTACACTATTTCAAAAGATGTTCAAACACATCATCAACAGCCCTCTTGTTCTGACTGGAGCCTGGCAACAGTTTCAAGAATTCATCTAAAAAATTTGGTTTATTCTTGTCCTCACCAGTTTTGGACTTGGCCTCACTACTAGAAGATGCTGCACTCTTCTCAGGTTGACTCATCGTTGCTACAGAAACACCATCAATTCTCTGTATCTCAAATGCTTTATGCTCAAAAATTCTCTAGACAAATAGAAACTCTTAACAACTGAGACTGAACAAATAAACAATGAGCTTCAACTTATTTATCGATATGAATCCAAGGTGTCCAACTACCATAATTAATGCAAATCTGCTCAATTGATCCCATATTCAATTTTATGTACCCTCAGATTTCAAATTTCAAGCTCGCCATGTCCGAATGTTGACAGATAGATTAAGTTACTTGAAAATGAGGTGAAGAGGCAATGATCATGATTCTGTACTTTAAAACTGTTTGCATCATGCAATCTTTCTTCTTGAAGCTGATTTGATGGCTTACTGGTTTCATGTCCAGATTGACAAAGTACTTTATCTATGTGGCAATGGTTCCTTTTCTTTTCCCTTTATGACCTTTTCCATTTGAGCCCATTTAGCGAACCGGCGACTATTGGCTTCTCTTGGTCGCTGAATATAATGCTAACCCTAGCTAGCAACCAGAGAACTGGCGACCACTGGCTTCGTGAGTTCTCTGAATCCCTGTTTAATCCTGGTTCAAATTTGGAGAACTAGCGACTACTAGCTTCGCGGGTTCTCAGAATCCTATCCTTAACCACCCATGCATTTCACGAATCAGTGAACAAAGGGCTCCCACTTAAACAGTTAACTGCAATTACCATTTGGGGAACTAGCGAACAAAGCCACCTCCCATTCTCTTAATATTATGACTGACAGTCAATTTTCTTGGAGATCTAGCGAACAAAGGGTTTGCGCATTCTCTTAAAGATATACTTAACCGCTTGATTGTCTGGAGAACTGGCAAACCCCTTTAATCTCTGATTCGCTGAATCTTTCCTTAATCATCACTTTATACTAGGATTCCAGATTGACTGTTGATCTTCATCAATCGATGGCTATCGCTAGTTCTCTGAATAACAAAAACCTTAACCATTTAATTTTGAGAATCAGCGAACAAAGAGCATTCGCTAGTTCTCCAAATACTCCATATCATTGAAAATTTCATTTCAAGAATAAGCGACTGAGACCTTAAAACTTATCATCCATTGATTCGCTTATTCGCTAGATTGTTTTAACCTTTATCCTTTTATTTAGAGAACTGGCGACCACTGGCTTCGCTAAATCGCTAAATTCTTTAGTATGTCACCAACTTATTCTGAGAATAAGCGAATGTGAGAAAACTTATCTCCACTGAAATCCTTTGGGCAAACCATCAGAACTGCCAAATTTAGAGGATAGCACTATATGTATTTAGTCGCTCATTCGCCAGATCAAATATGCAGGACCCACAGATATTTTGAGATTAAAACAGGGCCGTTGATCATGAAAAAAATCCACGGTATTCACTAATTCTCTAGTTGACACGACCCTTGACCGCTAGATTCTGAGAATAAGCGAACAAAGTGTTCGCTGAATCGCTAGATTGTTTAACAAGACCGCCAAAGATTGCGAGAACTGGAGATAACCCTCATTCGCTAGTTCTCGAAAAGGAAAATGAAACCGCCGAAGCACTTGGAGACTTAGCGAACAAAGTAATCAAAAAGCATGGCTTTAATGCATTCACCAATTCGTTGGATGTTTGTGATAACCGCTGGAAGATCTAGAGAACTGGCGACTGATATTAATAGTGAACATAAATTTGACTCATTTGCTGAATCGCCAAATTGTTTTGAAATTTGATAAGACACTTCCCGATTCGGCGAACACTTGGGGAAAATAAGCATGTGCACAAATAGCAACTTAAGTGACTTAAAGGTAACCAAGAAAAAGAAACAAGAGGGCCACATGAAGTTTAGAAACGAATTGGAAACATTTTGAAAGACAAGACCTAGGGTAAGGGTTTTTCTGAACATGTCAAAAACCATTTTCATGACACTTTAAAAACCCTAGTCCAGGTATAACACTCACATGGAGACTTAAACTAGGAATTGGACACAAACCTCAAAAAACTTTTAGGATACCCAACAGTGGCTCTATCTGAGGATGCTTGATTGTAAGATCATAGCAAGAAACCATGAATCTCTGGGAGGTAGACCACAAAACCTGAACCTAAAATGAGAAGTAAACACACCTATACATATAATACAAGGCTACTGTGCATGGAAAAAGAACTTTCAACTGAAGAAAAATTTCAAAAATTGTCCATGCACTGGCAATTCTTGCTCTTCACCATCCATACCTTGCAAAAAATAAGAATCTTTGCCATGAATCTGACAAACAATGAAGGGACCCATCCATAAGGACTCAAATTTTTTATGCTTCCCTTTGTCTTCATATCTAGCATTCCACTGAAGAACCATGTCACCAGGCTGAAATTTTCTCACAGTAGCCCTTTTATCAAAAAGATATTTCATTTTTTGCTGCAGTTTTATGTTATTTTTCTGCCCTTCCCTTCTTATCTCATCCAACTCAATCAGCTAAACCATCCTATCTTGCAGTGGGTTACTGATTTCAATATCTTCCTCTTGCATAAACTTGTAGATGGGAAGGAGATTATTAATTGGCAATCTTGTCTTTGCACCATATACCATTTCAAAGGGGGACTTCCCTGTGGCTTTTTTCTCAGAAATTCTATCAGCCCATAGTGCTAACTTTAACTTCTCATGCCAACCTCTTTTATTCTTTTCCAAGGTCTTCTTCAAGATTTGCAAAATGCTCTTATTGCTAGACTCAGCTTGTCCATTGGCCTGTGGGTGATATGGGCTTGAATAAGACAAGATAACTCCCATTTCATCACAAAAATTAGTGATTTCTTGAGACCTAAAACTCATTGCATTGTCTACAACCAATTTAATTGGGACACCAAATCTTGTGATTATGTTGTTCATCAGGAAATCAATTACCACAGCACTTGTTGCTCCTCTAGTGGGAATAGCTTCTATCCACTTGGTAAAGTAATCAGTAGCCACCAAAATGTGACTATGTCTTCCACTAGACTTTTTAGAGAACTCTCCAATAAAATCCATACCCCACATTGCAAAAGGGGCTTCTGCAACAACTGGATTTAAGAACAATGCACCTGAAAATTTTAGTTTCTTTGAGAACCTTTGACAGGGTTCACACTTTCTAACATAAGAGTGAGTGTCTTTAAACAATACAGGCCAATAATATCCTACCCTCAAAATTTTATGAGCTGTTGACCGAGCAGAATAATGCCCTCCACACATTCCAGAATGCATTTCTTTTAGCACCTTCTCTGATTGGTGTTCATCCAAACAAAAGAGTAAAATGCCATCATTGTCTTTCCAGTACAAATCACCTTGAATGAGGACATATCTTTGAGCCTATAATCTCAAGCTTCTTCTCTAATTATCATTCAATTCAGGTGGACATTTAGCATTTTTAATAAAATAAACAACATCCTTGTACCAAGGTTGCATCTCAATACTAGTAACTGTATCAACATTAGCAGCAACATTGTTTATCTGGATAAGGTCCATGTTTTCCTCAGTCATTAACTTGGCAAGTCCCAATCCTCTTACCAATTTGGTAATATGAATCTCAAGGTCAAACTCTTGAATCCTGTTTATCCATTTACATCTCTTCCTTGTGACTTCACTCTGTATCAAGATATCCTTTACTGCAGCATGAGGTACATAAGCATTAACCTTTGCACAAACCAAATACGGTTTGAAAGCCTTGACTGCTTTCACAAGTGCATAAGCTTTCTTTTCCATTATTTCATAATTTAATTCAGCAGACTGCAAAGACTTGCTGAAAAAAGCTATAGGATGTTCATATCCTTCTTGATCTTTCTACAGAAGGACAGCTGCAATAGTATGGAAAGATGCAAAAGAAAATAGAGAAAAAGGTTTTAAATAGTCAGGTGATACCAAAACAGGAGCTTCTTGAATTTTTTGTTTAATTTTTTCAAAAGCCTACTGAGCTTCCAAGCTCCATTCAAATTTCATTCCCTTTTTAAGGAACTTTACTATTGGCTTGACCAACTCTGCAAAGTTAGCAATAAATCTTCTCACAAAATTTATCTGCCCCAAAAATGATTGCACACCCTTTATATTCTTTGGTGGAGGGGCCCTTTTGATGGCCTCCACTCTTTCAAGATCAATCCTGACTCCTTTTAATACTATGTGTCCCAGTAGTTTTCCTTCTGTCACTGCAAATTGACATTTCCTGGGATTCAAGGACACACCAAACTCTAAGGCCTTGAGAAAAATCTTTTCTAAATGAGTACAATGATCATCAACCCTTTTGGAAAAAGCAGTGAGATCATCTTGATATACTACCATTAAGACATTGATCATTTCTTTGAAAGCAACAACCATGGCTCTCTGAAAAGTTGCCCCAGCATTTTTTAGACCAAAAGGCATGCGAACATATACATAAGTTCCCCAAGGAGTTGTAAAGGCTGTCTTGAATTGCTCTGATTCTTTGACTAGCACTTGGTTATACCCTGAGAAACCATCCATCATTGACAGGAGTTCACATCCAGTCACCCTATGCAGCATGGCCTCCATATTAGGCAATCCATAATTATCCTTGAGTGATGCCACATTTAGGTTCCTAAAATCAACACAAAGCTGGATGTCACCATTCTTCTTCCTCACTGGTACAAGGTTTGAAACCCAAGTTGAGTGCCTAATTGGTTCAATAATACCAGCATCCCTCAGTTTTGTCAACTCAACTTGCATTTTGGTGGCCAGTAAAGGATTAATGGGTCTCTGCTTTTGTCTAAAGGGCGTGGTTTCCTCCTTTAGAGGAACTTCATGCTGAAATAAATCAGCTCTATAAGCTTTGAGGTCATCATATGACCAAGCAAGCACATGTTTTTACTTTTTCAAAAGTCTAATCAAGTTGCCTCTGATCTCCCTATTCAGTTTCTTTCCAATGTATACCATTTGTGGGGAATTTTCTGATCCTAGGTTTATCTCCTCTAAGTCTTCCAATTTTGTATTAGACTTTTGGGACAGAAAACCATCATTTATTTTAAACATTCCCTCCAGTTCTACTAGTCCTTTGGGTATATGATTAGAAGGCAATTGAACTATTTCATTTCCCATGATGCATTCTTTTCCTTCAATACATTCCTGTACCTCATTGAAATCTATTTGTTGACCCTCATATTGATCCAGGCCTTGAAGGAATCTAAGGATATCAAGATCATCCTCAAAAACTTGCCAATTGTACACATTGTCAGGAACTACAGGCCTAGTTTTAGTTTCCAACATGGAAACACCAGAGAGGGTGATATCATTGTTTTTCAAAGCAACATTAGCAAGAAAATCTGCCATGATGTTATTTGACCTCTCTACCCAGAGCAAATTAAAAGCTTCAAAAAATTCTAATCTATCCCGGACAGCATGCTTATACAACTTGAGTTTCTCATCCTTGGAGGCATATTGGGATCTTACTTGGGCTACAATCAATTGGGAATCACCGAGGACTTTTAAACATTTAATACCATGCTTTATGGCTACATCTAATCCCAAGATCAGGGCCTCATATTTAGCAGTATTATTTGTACAACTGAAAGTCAACAAAAAGGAATACTTGAAAGTATTACCTGATGGGGAAATGAAAACAACACCAGCTCCTAATCCTTCTTTGGAGCATCCACCATCAAAAAACATTTGCCACAAGCTATCTTGTTGCATCATCAACTCATCCACAATCGGGTCTATGTTTTTCAACTGAGGTATCACTTCTTTAATCACAAAATTGTTCATATTAATATCTACAAAACAATTAAGGGCTTCCGGAGCAACCATTTCCACCATAACTGAGGAACGGGGCTCCCTGTACAACTTTACTTCAGTCCCATTCACTGGAATAGTGGCATAAGATAAATCTAGTTCCAACTTTCCACCCACTGCTACAGCCCATTGTCTTGACAATAACATGCCATAGTGAGGCTCTGTATCCACAACAACTACATCTATTTTGTATGTAGCTTCTGGGAATGCAGCAATTTTTACCTCAATTCCAACCAAAGTCCCCACAACAGGCACTGCCCTATTATCCATTGCATAACACCTGCCATTAGAAGTGTCAACTTGCAATCCTAATTCTTTCATTACATGATATGGCATCACAGTTGTGGCAGCACCAGAGTCTATCATACAATTTTTTAGCAATAAATCATTCACAATTAGAGTGACATAAAATGGATTGATGGAAGAAGGTTCTTGTGTTACAATTGTCCCAACACATACATTTGAGATGGGAATAGGCTTTTTTATGGAACTCCCTTCCTCTTGTTTGGTAGGCGCAAATCTCTGCTCATTTATAAGAGCCAAGGCTGATGTCTTGTGCTCTTCTATTTTCAACATTTCAAGCAGAGGGATGGACACTTTCATCTGAGACAACGCATGTCTCATATCAAATGTAGGGGAATCAGCAGGAGAATCAGATTGATCCTTTGTCCTACCAGTTTTCTTTTTCATCTTGTCAACACTAACTTCCTCCCCTTTCTTCTTTTCACCCACAAGTTCTTGATCCTTGCCATCTATAACATTGGGTTTTGGGAAACCCTTATCTTGAGGACTACCTTTGATGAATACTGATCTAGGAATTCCCTGTTCATTATCCACCTTTCTGTTCCTGAAATTGTATGAGGATCTTGCTTGTGTTATGGCAGCCATAGTTAAGTTTTTGATTTCCTCTTCACTGGGCTTCCTCCATTGCTTCTCATCTAATCTAGATCCTACCATATGATTTTTATAATCATTGTTATCAAATTCTTCAGGATCAGATTGAGTAAATATTTGTTGCTCATAATCAGAGAAAATCTTTCTCTTATGATCAACATCTGGGCAGCTTGCTTCATCATATGATGACACAAAATCCTCTATTGGATCTATAGTAAACATGTTAATGGCAGGCTTTTCAGATTCTTCATAATCTCTTGCACATAAGTTATCAGCCCCTTCTCCTAAGGCTTGGGCCACAGCACACTGGAAAGGTGAATGAGGCATATTACAAGCTACACACCAAGGAGTGTTTTCTACATTGTGTGTTGTATTTTTCTTTAAGGGATCTGGGGTATCTCTCCCTTTTTGTAATTCATTGCTATCGAGAACAGGTCTCCCATCCTTCCAATTAGTTTTGTAAGGCATGTCTCTCAAATTAGGGGCCTTGTCCTGCCTTTGATAAGGGGGTCTTGCATCTTGAAAGTTTCTACCACCTTTATCAAATCTTATTGGGAACTCCTTGTTAGCACCCGGTCCTTTATCCATCCTATCCTCCTCTTTAAAAGGCCTTGCATGTTGTGGCCTGGTCTCTTTCCACAATTTACCCTCATCCCTCTTGTACATTTGGCCAGATGCCTTTCGGTTACTCTCAATATTTATGGCCAATTTAAATGCATCCCTAAGGGTGCGGGGATTTTTATCTCTTAGGAGATAAGACATTTTACCATCCATGGAATTGAAATAAGTTGTCATGCAAACTGCATCATCCAACCTCAATACCTGGAACAATTTGTACATAGCCTTTTGAAATCAGCTATTGAACTCTGACATGCTCTCATTATAATTTTTCTTGATATTATTGAATTCATTAAGCATGTAACTAGAATTCACATGTTCAGCATACTACTCTTTAAAACTCCTGACAAATTCATCCCATGAAGCAATACTGTTCTCAGGTAACCCTCTGTACCAATCCCTAGCATCTTCAATCAATGATTGAAAAAAAAGTTTCATAATGACATCTTCATGTTCGATCTCATAGTCATTAACTTTATCTGTGAAAAACTTCAAATGCTCTTCACAAGTAATAACATTATTCCCAGTGAATAATGGGATCTTCTTCCTAATTTCATTAGGAATAGCATTGGGTTGACCAGGAATACCATCAAAAAACAAAGGCCTATATCTATCCAAATGAACTGGTCATCTTTGGATAGTAAGTTGATTTGAAGGGGTTGTTGCAGCATTTTGACATGGCACATTTCCTACTGTACCTCCAGCTATAAAGGGAACTTGACTAGGAAATTGTCCAGATGGATATTGTCCAGAGTGAAAGGCTTGAGTATTTGGAATTGAAATGTTAGGTTGAGTGGATGAAGTTGTTCCTATGGTAATAGGGATAGAACTACTAGCAGATGTATTCATGTTAGCATGTAGAAGGGCAATCATCCTCTTCATTTCATCTGCAGCAGCCTCTAACTCAAGTTTCTCAAGTTGCATAGCCAAATCCTCCTTTGCTTTCCTAGCTCTATCTAAATCTATACTCGCTTGAGTAGGCACATCAGGAATGGGCACAACCTTCTTCGGTTCATTTATAACAACACCCACCACCTTTTTTTTTCCCTTATCAGGGATTTCCTTGGGGGCAATTTTAATCTCCTTATTTTTTTTTATTTCAGAGGGATTCAATTGTCTTAAAACATGGCCTGTTCCCTCAAATTCACTTTATTGGGGCCTGGTATCCTGAGCTTGCTTTCTCAAAGCTTGCATATCACCAAACAAGTCTTTATCCAAACCTTGTACATCCTGGTTTAGATCACTAACATGGGTCTCATTTCTCTTGGTTCTCTTGAGGAGTTCTTCCCTTTCCAGAAGCAATTCACGAAGCTGTTGTTCCCTTACCTTCATTCTATTAGCAATTTCTGCTAATTGTTCACGTTCCTTTTCTCTCAAGGCAATCACTTCCTCTCTTAACTTCTCAGAATCATATGAAGCTATTTCAGCGGTAGAGGTTTCATTTGGTTGTTCAAGGGTTTCTCTAGCAGGAAAAAAACCTACTTCTGTGACTACTTCTTTCTGCATATAGACCTCTGGTGTGACCCTTTTGACATGCTCAGGATCGTCAGAAGACAAAGAAGTTTCATGAGGAAGTGGAACACGAAATCTTTCTCGAGAAGGAGCCTGGGAACTAGCATTATTTTGGCCTCTCCTAGACCATTGCTTTCTGCTTGGTGTGTGGAGTTCATCACCTATATTATCTTCTGGATGATCCTTATAGTAAGACCTAGTGTTCCTTGGTCGACTCATGGTAAATGACAACAATTTTATAAAATTTTGCAACTATTAGCAACTGGTAACATAGATTTCTTTAGAGTCGCCACCCACTACTCAAGCGGGAATAAAAAGTTATTTCTACTGGTCTACAAACATACAATAGACAAGATTTGCACTAACCTATTGCAGGCTATCAAAATAAGTCCCCAGCAGAGTCACCAATTTTGTTAGTGTTTGAACCTCCAGGTTAGTCAATTACTCAAATAATCCCAATGGCTATAACCTAGCAAGTTACAAACTACTAAGGTATTAAGGTTAAGACCTTCTTCACTTTGAGTAATATATACTCAGGCGGGTGTACCTCTATCAATTCAATGTTCAACTGAGCTCTGAATTGAGAACTTGCTCCTTCACTGCTTTGTTACTGCCTTCAAAATTCAACTCAATAAGTTGCTAAAACTCTGAGTATAACCCAAATTATCCTGATACACAACATCATGATATGGACCATATAAACAGCAACATGAAACAATGGCTTAAGGATATTCATCCTTCTTCCTTTTAGAGTTAAACTCAGGGAAGGGTTAACCTCATTTATTGCTTCTTCAAAGCATTGAAATACATATTTATGAACTTGTCACAAAATGTCTCAAGTCTGGAAATTATGCATATAAAGTAAAATTTTAGTCAATTATATCTTGGATGGTAAACCAATGTAAATGGATCTAAAACCAGTCCCTTATCCGTTGGGCATCAGAGTCAAACTCTACCTTCACATATATCTATTAAAATGAATACAATGAAACTCAAATGACATGCCTAACATATCATTGTTCCCATTCCTACACCTGTCATCAAATCCACATATAGATATTTAATTCCCAGAGACCTCCCCTAAGATTTTACTCTTTCCTTGAAAGAAACTTAAGCTCAACCCCTACATTCACCTTGTGAAAGATGTACTTAAACTGTCTTACAATCTAAATACATAAAGAAATTAAAATACTCCACATGTAAAGACAATCAAATGATAGTAACAAAGCTCTAGTGTATTGTATTAATCGATCAAATGCATTCATATAGTCTTCCTTGATTTCAAGAAAATAAGGTTCTATATTCCAGACCTCTCCTTTACAAAAACATTTTCCAACCTCTATCTTCAATAAAAACTGACTATTTATACTAATCAACCATCCAGGAATCCTCGAAAGGATGCAAAAAGCTTCGGATGGCTGATAGAAATTTGCACTAGAAAATAAAAGAAAATACAAACAGAAAGATATTTGATAAAGACAGCGAGGCATATTTTTTCAATTCTAGACAACTTCCGCAGCTGGCACCTTTGTTTGTAGATATTTTCAGAGCAGTTACCAAGTTTGTTATATGAATGATGACCGCCATTACAAGCTAATTTACATCATTCTCTATTTGAACTCACTCTCCCTCAAATTCTGGATCAGGTGCCAAGTGCAATCTATTCTTCTTCCTCCTCTGTCAGCTGGATAACATGTTTTTTCTTCTTCTTTGTTATTAGCTTTTCCCAAGCTGCCACATCATCATCAGATGGCCAGTCGTAACTCTGTAGCTCCTGTACTAAGTTGACTTGCCGTTCCCATGTAGAATCAGTCACATTTTTAACTTTTGCTGTAAACTTAATACAATCACTTTCAACTTTGAATAAATTATCAATTATATTGTTAGTTCTTTCCACATCCAAAGCCTTATTATCTTTTAGAAAGGCATCTTGCTTGATTACCAACTGACCCATTGACAACTTCCAATCTTCCAGCTTGACCACATTTCCATTGTCATCATATACCAGGGGCAAATACTTGTTGTAGTCTTTATCAAACATGGCTAACCTAGCCTTTATTTGGTTTGACTTTCCTTTGAAAAACTTTGACGCAGCACTTATTAGGCCAATCCTTTCAAATACATCAGTCACTACTTTTGGGATATCAGGCCTGTGTTCTTGTAAACTGTCAATTTTATCAAATAACAAATTCCTCGCAGACCAAATACTATAGAGTGGCTCCAAGGTGGCTAAATAGTCATTCACCTTTTGATTGGTCTGATGTAATAGGCTGACTGATTTATGAACTGCATCCATCTTGTCCTTTATTTTTTCTTGCCTGTACTGCACTATTTTGGCTATAGTGTCCAGGGATGCATCCAATTTCACCTTTTCCAAGTCTTCACCAGGTCCCTCAGGTGCTTCCAAATTTATCTGAATAGGTACCTCAACTTGCAAAGGAGGAGGAGGAATTATTTTTGAGGCTTCTTCAAGTTTGACCTTTATTTCTGCCAGCTCATCTTCCAATTGTTTGATCTTCATCATTTTCAAATCTCTGTCCTTGGCTACCATGCTTGAAATTTCAAACAATTTAGCATATCTTTCTGACAGCTGAGCTACCTTGGCTTCATTCAGATTAGCCCAATGAGTTACTGCCTTGGAGACTTCAAGGTCTATTGTATTTTGTACAGTCCATATAATCTTATTCCCCTCCATCTTATCCTCTATACTCAATAGAGATGGCTTTTGGGTTTTGGGGGCCATAGACCACATTGCAACAGCTTGGGACTTAGGGTCATAGCCACTTCCTCTTATCATGTCACCAATGTGAACCTCATATGATAGGCTACCCTCTGGTTGCTTTCTCAATTGATCAATGAGGAATGCAGAAGTCAGATCCCATCCTGGGGTTAACAACATTCCACTTGATTTAACCAATTCTCTGGCTTTGTCCACTGTTATAGGATCAAGGCTAGGATCATATGAAGCAAGAGCTCTCAAAGTTTCTTCACTTGGCTCCATACCTTCAGGCAGAGCTTTCTTTACTTCTTGCTGCTTGTTCCAAATGAGAAAACTCTTGAACTCATCAATCTTAATAAATTGATCATCTCTCAAGAATTCCTCCTGATAGACCTCTCTGATATCCTTCTCCAACCACAAGGACTTTTCTCTGCTTTCTTGCTGAATGGCCATTTTCTTGCCTTCTCTTATTGCTTTCCTCAATTGATGATGATATGGCCTATCACCTGGTACAAGAGCAGATGCTCTGTCAATTTCCCTTCTTTGTTTTTCATGGCTTGAAGGCTCACCTTCCTCAAGCCTCTGTTTCTTCAATGGTGGCTCTGAGATATCCTTTATTTCTGGTTGATCTTGAGTGAGATCAACAACTAGTGGTCCCTCAACCTATGGAGGACTATCTTCTTCTTGTGACTCATCAGTGAATTCTTCCTCATCAGAAGATGAATAATCTTTCCTTTTCTTCTTCTCTGGCTTATTCTGATCAATCAGGCTTTCCAATTGATTCGCCAAAGTATCATATTTTTCAATCATCCCATCAATCTTCTTCAAATAAGGAAGATCGGGGAAAAAACCATCAAAAGGAATCTGAGATGCTTTCAATTGGTTGGACAAATCTACTAAATCAAAGAATCTGTACCATCTCCTCTTAACCTCATCTTCATCTAAAATGTTTCTAATCACATCTTCTTCATCTAAACCCTCATGCTCCTTGATCACACCAATGTTTGGGATGTAAGTCATCCTGGCAATCTTGATGAAGCCCTCAAGATCTATGTGCCTACAAGCACCAGTAACCATTTTGAATTGTTGTAGCCATGCACTAATTTGAGGAAAAGACCTCTTTCCTATCAGGAAGTCACCTACCCTGAATTGCCTGGGTGTGAATGTACCGTTTCTGTGAGGGGCCAGAAGCTCTCTATCTGTACACATCAGTTGCCAAACAAATTCCAAACAAGCCACTCTCGGAGGCACATACTTCGGTAATAAATGTGGGGGTTGGGGACAACCATAAACTCTGATAATTGTGGAATTATCTCCTAAGTAGAAGTCACCCCAATTATGATTTCCATCCCACTTATCCACATACTGTAATGGTCTTAAAAGCCTAAGGACTCTAGGAGATAGCCTGGTGACATTTATGCCTAGCATCCTGATAATTGGAAAGACAATGAAATTCTGAAAAACACAAAAATTTGCTTCATTGGAGGTAGAATTCCATATTCTCACCCACAACTGCACTGGATTGTGCTGATCCTTGAAAGTGAACCTTGGTTTTAACATGTTTAAATCAAAACTGTTGATGTTGAAAAATAGAATCAAATGCATTAATAAAGAATAATGCATGAATTCAATAGGACTTTTACTTTCTTTGACAGACATCAGCCCTTGATGTATCCTATCAATCACATACTGAATGTAATCATAGTCAGTGTTTACCAAGGAATTTTGAATATCCAAGATAATCATCAGCAAGTCAGCTGGTAAAAACTCTGCATCCCCATCAATTCCCAAAACTCTACATAATGCATAGCAAGTATATCTCATATAATGATGGAGGGATTTGAACTGGTATGGGGCATTCATGTTAGCAGGAAGGGGGGCTATATATTTATCCTGTTTTGGCATATGTTTAACCAACTGGTCTTTTGCTGACCCTATATTGCTTCTGTATCTTGCCTTTTATTTGTTCAAGTCAATCTCAGTTGAAAAGGACATGTATAGACCAAAAGCTTTCATAAAAGATCCCCTATCAAAAGTAACTAAGGGTGATTGGTCTTCTTTTCTAATTGTCCTTGAGATAGGGTCATAACTTCTGGCTAGGGCAACAATTAAATCAACATCTAGGAAAACATCAGGGACAACCATTTTTCCCAATCCTAACACCCAACCATTACAGACAGGAACATGCTTATTTTTATTGGTGTAAAAAAAGTTGAAAATAGTGTAACCTGAGAATTCCAGAGTGATTGGGTCTCTACACCATTCTAGAAGATCTTCAAACACGTCATCAATAGCCCTCTTGTTCTGACTGGAGCCTGGCAACAGTTTCAAGAATTCATCTAAAAAATTTGGTTTATTCTTATCCTCACCAGTTTTGGACTTGGCCTCACTACTAGAAGACGCTGCACTCTTCTCAGGTTGACTCATCCTTACTACAGAAACACCTTCAATTCTCTGTATCTCAAATGCTTTATTCTCATAAATTCTCTAGACAAACAGAAACTCTTAACAACTGAGACTGAACAAATAAACAATGAGCTTCAACTTATTTATCGATATGAATCCAAGGTGTGCAACTACCATAATTAATGAAAATCTCCTCAATTGATCCCATATTCAATTTTATGTACCCTCAGATTTCAAATTTCAAGCTCGCCATGTCCGGATGTTGACAGATAGATTAAATTACTTGAAAACGAGGTGAAGAGGCAATGATCATGATTCTGTACTTTAAAACTGTTTGCGTCATGTAATCTTTCTTCTTGAAGCTGATTTGATGGCTTACTGGTTTCATGTCCAGATCGACAAAGTACTTTATCTATGTGGCAACGGTTCCTTTTCTTTTCCCTTTATGACCTTTTCCATCTGAGCCCATTTAGCGAACCGGCGACTATTAGCTTCTCTTGGTCGCTGAATATAATGCTAACCCTAGCTAGCAACCGGAGAACTGGTGACCACTGGCTTTGCAAGTTCTCTGAATCCCTGTTTAATCCTGGTTCAAATTTGGAGAACTAGTGACTACTAGCTTCGCGGGTTCTCAGAATCCTATCCTTAACCAGTAATGCATTTCATGAATCAGCGAACAAAGGGCTCCCACTTAAACAGTTAACTGCAATTACCATTTGGCGAACTAGCGAATAAAGCCACCTCCCATTCTCTTAATATTATGACTGACGGTCAATTTTCTTGGAGATCTAGCGAACAAAGGGTTCGCGCATTCGCTTAAAGATATACTTAAACACTTGATTGTCTGGAGAACTGGCGAACCCCTTTAATCTCTGATTCACTGAATCTTTCCTTAATCATCACTTTATACTAGGATTCCAGATTGACCGTTGATCTTCATCAATCGATGGCTATTGCTAGTTCTCTGAATAACAAAAACCTTAACCATTTAATTCTGAGAATCAGCGAACAAAGAGCATTCACTAGTTCTCCAAATACTCCATATCATTGAAAATTTCATTTCAAGAATAAGCGACTGAGACCTTAAAACTTATCATCCATTGATTCGCTTATTCGCCAGATTGTTTTAACCTTTATCCTTTTATTTAGAGAACTGGCGACCACTAGCTTCGCTGAATCACTAAATTGTTTAGTATGTCACCAACTTATTCTGAGAATAAGCGAATGTGAGAAAACTTATCTCCATTGAAATCCTTTGGGCAAACCATCAGAACTGCCAAATTTAGAGGATAGCACTATAAGCATTTAGTCGCTCATTCACCAGATCAAATATGCAGGACCCACAGATATTTTGAGATTAAAACAGGGCCGTTGATCATGAAAACAATCCACAGTATTTGCTAATTCTCTAGTTGACACGACCCTTGACCACCAGATTCTGAGAATAAGCGAACAAAGTGTTTGCTGAATCACTAGATTGTTTCACAAGACCGCCAAAGATTGCGAGAACTGGAGATAACCCTCATTCACTAGTTCTCAGAAAGGAAAATGAAACCGCCGAAGCACTTGGAGACTTAGCGAACAAAGTAATCAAAAAGTGTGGCTTTAATGCATTCGCCAATTCGCTGGATGTTTGTGATAACCGCTGGAAGATCTAGAGAACTGGCGACTGATATTAATAGTGAACATGAATTTGACTCATTCGCTGAATCGCCAGATTGTTTTGAAATTTGATAAGACACTTCCCGATTCAGTGAACACTTGGGGCAAATAAGCATGTGCACAAATAGCAACTTAAGTGACTTAAAGGTACCCAAGAAAAAGAAACAAGAGGGCCACATGAAGTTTAGAAAGAATTGGAAACATTTTGAAAGACAAGACCTAGGGTAAGGGTTTTTCTGAACATGTCAAAAACCATTTTCACGACACTTTACAAACCCTAGTCCAGGTATAACACTCGCATGGAGACTTAAACTAGGAATTGGACACAAACCTCGAAAAACTTTTAGGATACCCAACAGTGGCTCTATCTGAGGATGCTTGATTGTAAGATCATAGCAAGAAACCATGAATCTCTGGGAGGTAGACCACAAAACCTGAACCTAAAATGAGAAGTAAACACACCTATACATATAATACAAGCCTACTGTGCATGGAAAAAGAACTTTTAACTGAAGAAAAATTTCAAAAATTGTCCATGCACTGGCAATTCTTGCTCTTCACCATCCATACCTTGCAAAAAATAAGAATCTTTGCCATGAATCTGACAAACAATGAAGGGACCCATCCATAAGGACTCAAATTTTTTATGCTTCCCTTTGTCTTCATATCTAGCATTCCACTGAAGAACCATGTCACCAGGCTGAAATTTTCTCACAGTAGCCCTTTTATCAAAAAGATATTTCATTTTTTGCTGCAGTTTTATGTTATTTTTCTGCCCTTCCCTTCTTATCTCATCCAACTCAATCAGCTGAACCATCCTATCTTGCAGTGGGTTACTGATTTCAATATCTTCCTCTTGCATAAACTTGTAGATGGGAAGGAGATTATTAATTGGCAATCTTGTCTTTGCACCATATACCATTTCAAAGGGGGACTTCCCTGTGGCTTTTTTCTCAGAAATTCTATCAGCCCATAGTGCTAACTTTAACTTCTCATGCCAACCTCTTTTATTCTTTTCCAAGGTCTTCTTCAAGATTTGCAAAATGCTCTTATTGCTAGACTCAGCTTGTCCATTGGCCTGTGGGTGATATGGGCTTGAATAAGACAAGATAACTCCCATTTCATCACAAAAATTAGTGATTTCTTGAGACCTAAAACTCATTGCATTGTCTACAACCAATTTAATTGGGACACCAAATCTTGTGATTATGTTTTTCATCAGGAAATCAATTACCACAGCACTTGTTGCTCCTCTAGTGGGAATAGCTTCTATCCACTTGGTAAAGTAATCAGTAGCCACCAAAATGTGACTATGTCTTCCACTGGACTTTTCAGAGAACTCTCCAATAAAATCCATACCCCACATTGCAAAAGGGGCTTCTGCAACAACTGGATTTAAGAACAATGCACCTAAAAATTTTAGTTTCTTTGAGAACCTTTGACAGGGTTCACACTTTCTAACATAAGAGTGAGTGTCTTTAAACAATACAGGCCAATAATATCCTGCCCTCAAAATTTTATGAGCTGTTGACCGAGCAGAATAATGCCCTCCACACATTCCAGAATGCATTTCTTTTAGCACCTTCTCTGATTGGTGTTCATCCAAACAAAAGAGTAAAATGCCATCATTGTCTTTCCAGTACAAATCACCTTGAATGAGGACATATCTTTGAGCCTATAATCTCAAGCTTCTTCTCTGATTATCATTCAATTCAGGTGGACATTTAGCATTTTTAATAAAATAAACAACATCCTTGTACCAGGGTTGCATCTCAATACTAGTAACTGTATCAACATTAGCAGCAACATTGTTTATCTGGATAAGGTCCATGTTTTCCTTAGTCATTAACTTGGCAAGTCCCAATCCTCTTACCAATTTGGTAATATGAATCTCAAGGTCAAACTCTTGAATCCTGTTTATCCATTTACATCTCTTCCCTGTGACTTCACTCTGTATCAAGATATCCTTTACTGCAGCATGAGGTACATAAGCATTAACCTTTGCACAAACCAAATACGGTCTGAAAGCCTTGACTGCTTTCACAAGTGCATAAGCTTGCTTTTCCATTATTTCATAATTTAATTCAGCAGATTGCAAAGACTTGCTGAAAAAAGCTATAGGATGTTCATATCCTTCTTGATCTTTCTACAGAAGGACAGCTGCAATAGTATGGAAAGATGCAAAAGAAAACAGAGAAAAAGGTTTTAAATAGTCAGGTGATACCAAAATAGGAGCTTCTTGAATTGTATGTTTAATTTTTTCAAAAGCCTGCTGAGCTTCCAAGCTCCATTCAAATTTCATTCCCTTTTTAAGGAACTTTACTATTGGCTTGACCAACTCTGCAAAGTTAGCAATAAATCTTCTCACAAAATTTATCTACCCCAAAAATGATTGCACACCCTTTATATTCTTTGGTGGAGGGGCCCTTTTGATGGCCTCCACTCTTTCAGGATCAATCCTGACTCCTTCTTTTGATACTATGTGTCCCAGTAGCTTTCCTTCTGTCACTACAAATTGACATTTCCTGGGATTCAAGGACACACCAAACTCTAAGGCCTTGAGAAAAATCTTTTCTAAATGATAACAATGATCATTAGCCCTTTTGGAAAAAGCAGTGAGATCATCTTGATATACTACCATTAAGACATTGATCATTTCTTTGAAAGCAACATCCATGGATCTTTGAAAAGTTGCCCCAGCATTTTTTAGACCAAAAGGAATGCGAACATATACATAAGTTCCCCAGTGGAGTCGCCAATTTTGTTAGTGTTTGTAACTTGCTAGGTTATAGCCATTGGGATTATTTGAGTAATTGACTAACCTGCAGGTTCAAACATTAACAGGGTCTCTGTGACTGAACCAACTAAAAAACCTCAGTTTAGAATCCATCCTCAAGAAGGTGCTGCAAAATACATCCTCTCAAATCAGTGCTAGAAGACACAGATGAAATCTTGTGACGTCTCCTACTCAAGGCATCTACAACCACATTATCTTTACCCTTAATGTAATGAACATCAAAGTCATACTCACAAAGAAACTCCATCCACCTCCTCTTTCTAGCATTAAGATTCAGCTGAGTGACAATGTAATACAAACTTTGATGATCTAAGTGAAGCTCGAATCTATGATCCAATAGGAAATGTCACCATCTCACTAAAGAATGCACCACTTCTGCAAGCTCAAGGTCATGGGTAGGTTAATTAAGCTTGTGAGTCTTGAGTTTCCTAGACTCATATGCAATAGATTGACCCTCCTGCATAAGGACTACTCCAATACCATCCAAAGATGCATCTGTGCAAGCCACAAACTCTACTGAAGGATCTAACACTGCAAGGATTGGTGCAGTAGTGAGTTCTCTCTTGAGCTCTTGAAAATCTCTCTCACACTTCTCTATCCACTTAAACTTCTTTCCCTTTATCTGAAGGGAAGTGATGGGATGAGCCACTCTAGAGAATCCCTCAAAAAAATGTCTATAATAGTGCACAAGAGCCATGAAGCTCCTGACTTCGGTCACACTGGTAGGTGCTAGCCAATCAATAATCACTCTAATCTTAGATGGGTCAACAAAAATCCCATCTCTTGATATCACATGGCCAAGGTAATGAACCTTTGATCTGAAGAAGGCACACTTCAAAAAATTGTTGAACAAATAATTATCCCTCAAGCACTGCAAAACCTATCTCAAATTCTCCTCATGCTCATCTCGAGAGTAGATCAAAATATCATCAAGAAACACTACCACAAATTTATCTAAGAAAGAGTGGAATACTCCATTCATGAGACTCATGAATAGAGTTGGAGCATTCATGAGTCCAAAAGGAACCATGGTGAACTCATAATGGCCATAACATGTATGGAATGTATTCTTGTGGATGTCACTCTCCATAATCCTCAACTGATGGTACCCTGACTTCAACTCAATCTTAGAGAATACATGGGCACCCTAAAGCTGATCGAACAAGTTAGCTATCCAAGGAAGTGGATGTCAATTCTTGATGGTCACCTTGTTCAACTGTCACTAATCCATGCATAACCTAAGAGACATGTCCTTATCCTTAATGAAGATGATAGGTGCACCCCATGGTGATACACTAGGATGAATATTCCCTTTCTCCAAGAGCTCCTCCAATTTATTCTTGAGCTCATTAAGCTCATGGGTAGTCATCCTGTAAGGTGCTTGAGATACAGGCTCTGCTCCTAGCATGAGGTCAATATGGAAATCCACTACCCTAGGTGGTGGCATAAGAGGTAGCTATAAAGGGAAAACATCTACAAACTCCTACAAGATAGGATGGTCATCAAGGGGAGGCTCCTTCTCAACCTCCTCCTCTCTATCACTGATAGTGATGGAAAATAGTTGACAACCCTTTAGCATGCACCGCTTAAGCTACATAGAAAAAATCACATGAAGAGATATAGGTCTATGAACTCTTGAGATGATTGAGGACACACCAAAATGGTCCACACACTCAACCCTCTTCTATCTACAATCCATCTTTGCGCTATGGGCATTGGTGCAGGAGCACCTAGGTTCTTGGCCAACCTAGCTACTAGACACCTAGTTCTGGCTTGTAGTGACCTTGGCCAAGTCACTATCCTTTAAGGACTTTTGGTTTTTTTTCTTAGTATAGTTAGTTTTTTTGAGAACCAATAAGGTTCTTAGATAGTTTAATTAAGTCCTAGTGATGATCTCATTGGACTAAGGACTCAACAGATATGGCTTGCATGGCATTAGATGTTGGCAATAGGTCAAAGACATGATTTGACTGTGAAAATGTGTTAAATAAGTGACATAAAGTTGAGAAAGGGCCCTAGTGGTCTTAGAAGATTCTTGAGATTCTTTTTAGACCTCATGGCACAACTTTGACAAAGTTGTCAAGTAGAATGTAAAAGTTATCATGACAACAATTTGTCTTAAGCATGTCCAAAGAGTGAGAGTTAGTTATAGGTTTAAAACCAACCAAAATAGGTTGACTAAACCTATATATGTATTTTTTCTATCAAGACCTAAGGTTGGACGTTGGTTTTTGTGAATACTTTTCAGATTTTCATCTCCTATTGTGACTGTATTTGCTTTGATTGGAATAGAGAGCTTGGTCATCCTTGATCATGGATTGAACTAGAGAAAAGGCTTTACCTAATTTGATTCTATGTTTTTTTAGTAGTAGCTTAGAGATTTACTTTTTTTTAATAGTTTTCTTTTAAGCTTTGTAGTTTAAATCCTCCTTTAAGACTAGCTTGCTAGATTGTTCATAGTAGAGGCAATAAAAATGGCTCTAACTTAGGTTTCCATGGTTGGTTTTGTATAGCCACCTAGAATATGTTAGAGCACTATAAATACTATGTAAATATTTATTTTTATGCTTTAGGTTGTAGGGGAAATATTTTTAAGAGAAAACCCTAGGCGAGCCAGAGCTAGCCCGGTTAGGGATTTTGCTATTGATCCAGCAAATGGGAGAGGGCTCAGGGATTGGAAATGACAATCTAGCTCCAGAAATGATTTCTATGATGATCAAAGACTCTATCCTATGAAGGAGAGCTCTTGATCAATTTGGCAAGAGGTGAAACCATCAAACCCTCATTAAAAATAAGTGAGGCCTAATTAGGCCTAAAAATAAGGCTAAAAGATTGGAAAGGGTTGTAAGGAGAGCTTGGAGACATAAGGGTTTTTGAATCCTTTGTAACTTTGAAAAGGGTATCAGGAAATATGATGTTTTTGACCACTTATGAAAAAAGTTTAAAATTTAAGCCTTGAAATGTGATTTGGAAGACCTACAAGGACTTAGTAGCCTTTTGGACCAAGTTTAGGAGATTGACTTGTAGGAGGAAGCTGCTACATGGTGGAACACCTCAAATTGAATCAAACTAAGACAAATTGAGTCTTCTATTATTCCTATTACCTGGAATCAATAATTGGAGTGAAGGAATGAATTCCTTAGTTGAATTCATATGAAGAGTTGTGAGATCAAGAGTGAGTTATAACACTTGGTAGTGAGATCTTGTGGATTAGAGGAGATTAGGAAGAATCCTTCAATGTGAAGGGTCTAAAGAACCCATAGATAAGTCAAGAAAAGGCCTAGGTAAGTCCAAGAGGAAGTAGGGCTAGTTTGAAGAAGACGTCCCTATCAAATTGGTATCAAAGCCACTGAAAGGATTTGGTAAAGGTGTATGTCAAAAAGAAGTGAATCCATTGGAGATAACACAATGGTGACCAATGCTAAATTGGCTAGAGAAGTAATTGAGTAAAAAGAAAGAAACAAGATCCTAGAGGAGACTGTGGAGGCTTTGAAAGACAAGCTTGATGAAGTGGTAGTGACCATTGGTAGAATGCAAGAGAAGATGGTAGTTGAAGATGAGAAAGGTAAAGCCTTAGCTGATGAAGATTATGTACTTGAACTTGATCCACCTATCCAAGAAGAACCTTTTCTAAAAGCCTTCAAGGCATTGGGAGGTAAAGCATTAGAAGGGATGCCCCTATTCACTAACAAGATGGATTGAGAGTTATTGATGAAGTGGATTGAAGGGATGGAGAATCACTTTGAATGTGAAGGTGTCTCACAGGCACAAAGAGTGAAGGTGGCTAAATCAAGGCTAAGGGGACCAACCCTGACATGGTGGAAGTTCCTTCAGGAAGAGAGGAAAATAGAAGGGAAAAGACCCATTGCAAATTAGAGAGCTATGGTCACAAATATCAAGGAGAATTATCTGCCAGAGGATCATGAGATCCAAAAGCATAAGAAAAGATATAATCTCAGACAAAAAGAGATGGATGTGGATTCTTACACCGAGGAGTTTCAAAAACTCTATTTGAGGTCCAAGGTTTAAGAAGAGGAAAATATTTGGGTTCCTAGATACTTGGGTGGTTTAAGGTGGAGTATCCAAGAAGAGATTAGTCTTTGGACTCCTACTACTGTCCATATGTGCTTCCAATTATCACTAAAAGTATAAGAAAATAAAAAAAAAGAAGCAAGACTCTAACCCAAAATGAAGAGGTAGAGGGTGAGACTCTAGAGGTCATAGAGGTGGTTATGGTGGTAGGAGAAATGAACCTAGAAGTCAGGGAGACTCCAAGATGGTTGAACAAATTAGTGAACCAAGTGCAAGAGGGAATTATGTAAGAGGTAGAAGATTCCAAAGTGGTAGAGGAAGATCAAGTGGATTCAGCGAGGGATCACACTTTGCAAGCATGAAGTGCTATAATTGTGGACAACTAGGCTATGCTACCTATAGGTGTCCTGAAAAGGCTTCTAGTTCTCAAGGAGAGAAGAATATATCATATCCTCAAGAGGAAGAAAGTAGTGTGAAGTCACCTGGAGTGAGCTTGGATTTAGAACATGGAGATAACCTCATGTTTAGGAGAGTTCTACTCAAGGAACCTATCAAAGAAGAACCAAAGCATAGGAGGGCTCTTTTTAGGATCAAGTGAAAGATCCTTGGTAAAGTGTGTAAGGTTATCATTTATTCAGGTTCAACTAATAACATCATATTAGAGGAAGCAGTCCAAAAACTCAATCTTCAAAGGATACCTCACACTCATCCTTATAAGGAGACTTGGCTCAATAAGGGGAAGAATGTTCTAGTGAATGAACAAGCATGTGTAGGCTTCATGATAGGTGGCTACCAAGATAAGATGCTATGTGACATCCTACCAATGGATGCTTTCCATTTGGTACTAGGAAGGCCATGGAAATATGACTGGGATGTAGTTTACCATGGAAAGAGAAATGTGTATAACTTCAAGAAAGATGGAGTGACTTATAAAATTTTGTCACTTGTGGAGGAAGGAGCTGCAAGTTCAGTTGATTCTAATGTACTCTTGATGAGTGGGAAGGAGCTCCTACATGAACTCAAGGAAGCATAAGGAATCCTCTCTATAGGTGTCCTAACAAGGCTTCTAGTTCTCAAGGAGAGAAGAAGATAGCATATCCTCAAGAGCAAGAAAGTAGTGTGATATCACCTAAAGTGAACTTGGATTCAGAACATGGAGAGAACCTCATCTTTAGGAGAGTTCTACTCAAGGATCCTATCAAAGAAGAATTGAAGCATATGAGGGCTCTTTTTAGGATCAAGTGCAAGATCCTTGGTAAAGTGTGTAAGGTTATCATTGACTCAGGTTCAATTGATAACATCATATCAGAGGAAGTAGTCCAAAAAATCAAGCTTGAAAGGATACCTCACACTCATCCTTATAAGGTGACTTGGCTCAATAAGGGGTAAAATGTTCTAGTGAATGAACAAGCATGGGTAAAATTCTTGATAGGTGGCTACCAAGATAAGATGCTATGTGAAATCCTACCAATGGATGCTTCCCATTTTCTACTAGGAAGGCCATGGAAATATGACTGGGATGTAGTTTACCATGGAAAGAGAAATGTGTATAACTTCAAGAAAGATGGAGTGACTTATAAAATTTAGTCACTTGTGGAGGAAGGAGCTGCAAGTTGAGTTGATCCTAATGTACTCTTGATGAGTGGGAAGGAGTTCTTGCATGAAATCAAGGAAGGGGAAGGATTCCTACCTATAGGTGTCCTAACAAGGCTTCTAGTTCTCAAGTAGAGAAGAAGATAGCATATACTCAAGAGGAATAAAGTAGTGCGAAGTTACCTGAAGTGAACTTGGATTTAGAACATGGAGAGAAACTCATGTTTAGGAGAGTTATACTCAAGGAACCTATCAAAGAAGAACTGAAGCATAGGAGGGATCTTTTTAGGATCAAGTGAAAGATCCTTGTTAAAGTGTGTAAGGTTATATAACATCTATTCTTTAAGGAAGTGGTATGGATTCATGGCTTACCAATCAACATAGTATTAGATAGGGATGTAAAATTCATGGGGCATTTTTGGAAGAGATTAGGAACCAAACTTTCTTTTGGGTTAGCCTATCATCCTCAAATGGATGGCCAAACATAGGTTATTAATAGGTTTTTGTGAAAAATCTTAAGATTTCTTACCACAGAGTATGGACAAGTGTGGGACCAGGTGTTACCACAAGATGAATTTTCTTATAATGATAGCATAAAAAGGTCAACCAGCAAGAGCCCATTTGAAGTGGTGTATGGAATTCACCCAAGAGGTGTGTGTGAGCTTAGAGAACTTGGAAATCAAGGGGGAGTGAGTTGAAATTCTGAAGACTTTTCACAATCCATGCAAGAGGTCCATGAACAGGTTAGAAGGACATTGGTAGAAGCCAACCAAAAGGTGAAAGATAAAGTTGATGAAAGGAGGAAAGATATTTAGTTTGAAGTGGGAGATTTTTTGATGGCACACATAAAAAAATCAAGGCTTTAGAAGGGAATACCCATAAAGCTTCAAATGAGGAGAGTTGGACCTTGTAAGGTTCTAGCCATGTATGGCTCAAATGCATATAAGATAGGTCTACCTAGTGAACTATCTATCTCTCCGATTTTCAATGTTCAAGATTTGGTTAAATACAAAGAGCCTAATGTGAAAGATGAAGAAAATAGTCCAGATCTTCATGTTGATGTTAAAGACCTCAAAATACCAGTCCCAGTGAAGCCTCAAGCTAAGAAGATACTAGACTCAAGGGTCAAGAAACAAACTAGGCATGGACTGTACATGGAGCACCTTGTGAAATGGAAATCTCTACTTGAATAAAAGGCTCAATGGATTGAAGAGAATATCTTCAAGAAGTTAGGTATTGATGTGAAACTCTTTTCTCCTAATGGGAATTAGTTTCTTTTTGCAGGAGAGTATGGTGCAAGAGCACCTAGGTTCTTGGCCAACCTAGCTACTAGACACCTAGTTTTGGCTTGTAGTGACCTTGGCCAAGTCACTATCCTTTAAGGACTTTTGATTTTGTGTCTTAGTATAGTGAGTGTGTTTGAGATCCAATAATGTTCTTATATAGTTGAATTAAGTCCTAGTGATGGTCTCATTAGACTAAGTAAGGACTCAAGGGATATGGCTTGCATGCCATTGGATGTTGGAAATCAGTCAAAGACACTATTTGACTATGAAAATGTGTTAAATAAGTGAAATAAAGTTGAGAAATGGTCATAGTGGTCTTACAAGAGTCTTTAGAGTCCTTTTAGACCTCATGGCACAACTTTGACAAAGTTGTCAAGCAAAATGTAAAAGTTATCATGACAACTTCACAATTTTGCAAAGTTGTCATGAAAACAATTTGTCTTAAGCTTGTCCAAAGAGTGAGAGTTAGTTATAGGTCTAAAACCAACCAATATCAGTTTAATAAGCCTATATATGGCTTATTTCTATCAATACTTAAGGTTGGACGTTGGTTTTTGTATGTAATTTTCAGATTTTCATCTCCTGTTGTGACTGTACTTTCTTTGATTGGAATAGAAAGCTCAGTCATCCTTGATCATGGATTGAACTAGAGAAAAGGATTTACATGAGTTGATTCTATGTTTTTTGATTATTAGTTTAGAGATTTAATTTGGTTTAATAGTTTTCTTTCAATCTTTGTAGTTTAAATACTCCTCTGAGACCAACTTGCTGGATTGTTCAGAGTAGAGGCAATAAAAATGGCTCTAACTTAGGTTTCCATGGTTGGTTTTGTATGGCCACGTGGGATATGTTATAAAAATATAAATACTATTTAAATATGTATTTTTATGCTTTAGGTTGTAGGGGAAATTTTTTTAAGAGAAAACCCTAGGCGAGCTAGAGCTAGCTTGATTAGGGAGCTTGCTATTGATCCAGGAAATTGGAGAGGGCTCAGGGATTGGGAATGCCAATCCAGCACTAGAAATGTGTTCTATGATGATCAAAGACCCTATCCTATGAAGGATATCTCTTGATCAATTTTTCAAGATGTGAAACCATCAAATGTGAGTTGGAAGACCTACAAGGACTTAGTAGCCTTTTGGAATAAGTTTATGAGATCGACTTGTAGGAGGAAACTAATACATGGTGGAACACCTCAAATTGAGTCCAACTAAGAAAAATTGAGTCTTATCTCATACCTATTACCTAGAATCAAGAATTGGAGTGAAGGGATGAATTCCTTAGTTGAATTCATATGAAGAGTTCTGGGTTCAAGAGTGAGTTATAACCCTTGGTAGTGAGATCTTGTGGAGTAGAGGAGATTAGGAAGAATCCCTCAGTGCGAAGGGTCTAAAGAACCCTAAGATAGGTTAATAAAAGGCCTAGGTAAGTCTTAGAGTAAGTAGGGCTAGTTTGAAGAAGATCTCCCTATGAGGCATAAAGCCAATCCATGCCAATAACAACATTGTAGGACCCGAGTGGTGTGATATGTAGGTCAGCTATGGTGGTCATGTCCCCAATTTTCATCTGACATCCTCTCACCAAGGAACTAATAGACACCCTAGCACTTGAGGCTAACTCAACTTCCGAACTCACATCCTGCCTATCTTCCACTAGCCTGTAACGATCTGCTACAAAATGAGTAATGAAAGAATCTATAGCTCTTGAATCAAATAGAATAGAAATTATACTACCTCCAATCCTACCTATGGCCTCAATTACTATATCTTGATGCTCAACCTAGTGGTTATCAACCATTGCAAACACTCAGTGAGATGTGCCCATGCCACCTACTATTGGCTCTTAAGTTTCAGCCCTTTGACTACCTGCTAGATGACCTAAGGGACCATACCTAGAAATGTGCCCCATAGAACCACAAGTGTAACATGGGCCTCTAGCCTGAATTTGAATCCCCTAAGGTTTAGACTACTAATGTCAACTTGTCATACTAGATCCACTGAATCCACCTCTAGAGGACTGTTGAGTCCTAGCTGGTGGTGCGTACTGTGACTGAGATCTCTGATCCTACCAAGGACCCTACGAATGCCACTGCTTGGGCTTAGAGCCTTATTGTCCCTATGGAGGCCTTTGTCTTTGACTCTACTAAGACTTTTTTTGTTGCGAAGGTACTTTGAATGATCCTAATGAGTTCTTCTGATTCCCTTTCCATTGGGATCTCTGGAAACCATAAGAATGTGGTGCAAGATTGAAGTTATGTGACCTATCCTAAGCATCGTGAGACCTATTGTGGATCTCCTCTACAATCATGGCCCTCTCAATGGTGTAACATAAATCTCCAGGAGGTACCATCCACACTCTGTCAGAAATAGCATGGTTCAATCCCTTAATAAAGTGGTTGACCTAAAGTTTCTTGTTCTTCATATAGTCCACATAGGGAAGGAGCTCAAGACACTTTTTCTTGTACTGTGCCATAGAAAGACCTCTTTGTTGAAGGTCATGGAACTCATCAATATGATGTTGTTTGAAATGATCTAACATGTATCGGGCTTTGAACCTCTCAAGGAATGTCTCCCATGTGAGGGTGTCTATAACCAGGTGGTTCTTATATTCCCCCTATCTCCACCAAGTTGAGGTTGTCCCTCTAAGCATATGCACTGTCAAACATCCCTTATAGTTTCTCTCATAAGGGCACAACCCAAAGCAATTCTCAAGGTTCAAAAGCCATCCCATAGCCTTTGTACCATCCATAGATACTAAAAAAGGTTGTGGATGAAGGTGTAGGATGTCTCTGATCTAATCCCCCAAATCTTAAGGTGCTCTATGTACTCTCTCAGGTGAGTGCTCTAGCATGTGTACTAACTCATGCTCTAAATCTGCCTATCCCTCAACATGTCTAGAAGGAGGGCTCCTACTCCTATCTTGGACCTCGGCCTTTTGACCTCCTAGTGGTAATCTATCCATAATGATGCCAATGAGATTCTGAAGGGCATTCTGGTGGTAATCTATCCATAATGATGGCAATAAGATTATGCATTCGGTGGTGATGTAGGGGGAGGTCATGGCTCATCACCTACACCCTCTACTAACTACTCAATATCCACTGTTGCCTCACAAGAAACCCTAGCACTTTTGATGCAAGAAGAGGATAGGAGGGGACATGGAATGGCACACCCTACCAGGTCCACCTTGCAGAACAAAATGTAGAAGAAACAACACAACAGAGTGAGAGAGAGAATGCAGATCACTTTCTTATATTATCTTCAAATTGATTCATACATGCTGGGCTATAAGGCCTTCTTAGTTTTAGCTAGATATTACAATCAAGTACAAAATTCCTCAAACATGTGAGGATCTATAGATAAACTCCAATCTTCTAGCTTCTATCTCCTATCAAAACTGACTCCCTAAACTCTAACCAAACACCTACATTTATATAAGAGGCTACCAAAACAAGTCAGCCTTTAGATCCATAATCAACAGAAGGAATGACAAAATCTAGGTCCACATGCTTCCCAATGATGGATACCAACATTAAATCCATGACCCAACTTAAATGCACAAGTCGGCCTTAGAAGAAATCCAAAACAAACAACTCCGTAAGCAAGGAAACTGAGCACTAGACAAGCATCACTGAGCACTAGGGAGATTCACTGAACATGACAGAGATAACCAACCAACACCGGTGAACAAAGGAAACTGAGCAACACCAAACAACCTTGATCAAAGAAGGAATTGAGCAACACAAACAAACTTAAATATGTTTTTGGTGACACGGGATTGCCAAGGACCCAAGATGCTCTTGCATCAGACACCTGGGGTTATTTAAAAATTATTCTCTGAATCATTCAGTAGGTATGATCTAAGATGCATCCAATTCAGACTGTGAAATCCAAGAAATATCTTCAATCAGTCTATTCTTCCACTTTACTAGATATTCCATGTAATGTTTTCCTCTTGTACTTCTACCAATTCTTTGCTCCAAAATATGCTCAACTTCTTCATTCTACTTGTTAGGATAATTCATCTGTACTGTCATGTCTTCTTTAGGTTCATGAAACTCATACAAATTAGTATTGTTGAATATAGGTGAAATATCCATGTCATCAGGTAGCTCAACTTCATATGCATTTCCATTGTCAAATTTTCTCAAAATCTTGCAACATCCAAACTTCATCTTCAGCTTCCCATATGTTCTAATAGGAAATATTCCTTTCTTCAAATGAACCATCACTTCATCACTAGCATCAAATGTCTTATGTCTCCTTGATTTGTCGGCTCTATCTTTGTATTTCTGATTACTCTTTTCTAGGTTAAGCCTCACATCTTCATCCAATGTCTTCATGTACTCAGCAAATTTTACTCCTTCAACACTTATTTTTCTTTCATCAACAATGTCTCTCAAATCAAGTATACCTCTCAGTTGTTTTCCATTTACAATCTCAAAAGGTGTTTTTCCAGTACTCCTATTCACTAAATTATTATATGCAAACTCTGCTTGTGCCAACATAGAATCCCAATTACTCGGTGTGTCTCCAACTAAACATCTTAAAATATTTCCCAAGCTTCTGTTCACAACTTTTGTCTGTCCATCGGTTTGTGGGTGAAATGTGGAACTATATTTCAACTCAGTATCCAACTTTCTCCAAAGAGTCTTCCAAAAGTATCCAAAAAAATTACTATCTTGGTCAGAGATAATACTCCTCAGTAATCCATGCAATCTAACAATTTCCTTAAAGAAAAGATCTGCTACATGTACTGCATCTGATGTCTTTTTACAAGGTATAAAATGTGTCATTTTAGAAAATCTATCCACAACCACAAATATATAATCATTACCTCTTACTGTCTCGATAAGCCAAGAACAAAATCCACACTGATGTCAACCCAAGGTTTCTTAGGTACAACAATAGGTGTATACAATCTAGTATTCTAACTTACTCCTTTTGAAACTTGACAAACTCCACAACTTTTCACAAATTTTTGAGCATCTTTATGCAACTATGGCCAAAAGTATTTCTCCTTAAGCAAGTTCTATGTCTTATCAATTCCAAAATGTCTAGCCAAACCACTACTATGTTTCTCTTTTATCAAATTAGTTCTCATTGGTCCTCTTGATATACACAATGGAATACCTTTAAACAACATAACTCCTTGCATAAAATATTCATCCCATTTATTACTATGTTGATCTTGAATAGGAGTTCTGCACTTTCTCCATGGCTCAAAAAAATCAGGATCAAATTCATAAGAATCTCCCATGTCGTCAAAGCCTAGAATTCCAATTTTCATCTCGGTCATCAAAGATCTTCTTCTACTCAATGCAATAGCAACTTGGTTAGTGAATCCACTCTTATGCTTTATCACAAATGTATAACTCTGCAAATACTCAATCCACTTCATATGTCTGATTCAACTTATTATGAATACCCAAATACTGTCAAGCCTTATGATCGGTATACAACATAAATTCATTCGACATCAAATAATGTCTCCATTTCTTTAGTGCTTGAACAATAGCATAGAATTATTGATCATACACAAAATATTTCCTTCTTGCCACATTCAACTTTTCACTAAAGAAAGAAATAGGTTTACCTTCTTGACTCAACACAACTCCAATTGCACGTCCACTTGCATCACATTCCACTTGAAATACCTTATTGAAATCAAGCAATGCCAAAGCAAGCAATGGAAAAAATTTCTGCTTCAAAGTCTCAAAAATTTTATCAGCTCCATGTGTCCACTTGAATTCTCTTTTGTCTCCTCTCATAGTCTCGGTCATAGCATTACAAATTGAACTGAAATTCCTTATGAATTTTTGGTAAAAACTTTCCAAACCATGAAATGATCTTACCTCACTAGCACTCATAGGTATAGGCCAATTCAAAATAGCTTCAACCTTTTCAAGATCCATTTTCAAACCATCAGCTAAAATCACAAATCCCAAATACACAATCTCTTCTTTCATGAATGAACACTTTTTCAGATTTATCAGCAACTTTTCTTCTTTTAATCTCTAGAAAACTTGTCTAACATGCAACAAATATTCTTCTCTAGTCTTACTGAATATCGAAATATCATCAAGATATACAATCACAAACTTACCCAAGAATTTCTTCAAAACTTCATTCATCAACCTCATAAAAGTACTCGATGCATTAGTTAAAACAAAAGGCATAACCAACCACTCATAAAAACCTTCTTTTGTCTTGAAAGTAGTCTTCCATTCATCACCTTCTCTAATTATGATATGATGATACCCACTTTTTAAATAAATTTTGGTGAAATACTTTGCTCTAATCAAACTATCCATTATATCATCCATTCTCGGTATAGGAAACCTATACTTCACTATTATCATGTTGATTTATCTAGAATCGATACACATTCACCATTCTCCACTCTTCTTTGGTGCCAATACCATAGGTACTACACAAGGATTCAAAATCTCTCTGATCAGAACTTTCTCAAGCAACTCTTGAATCTGTCAGTTCAATTCTTGATTCTCGGTAGGTGTCAACTGATGAGGTACCTTATTCAGTAAACTAGCTCTAGGCATCAAATCCATACAATGATCAATGCTTCTCTTTAGTGACAAACCATCAAGTACATTATCAGAAATGATTTCACTATACTCGGTGAGTAACTTATCAATCTCCTTAAGGACACTATCCTCTATTTTCTTACTCGGTTTGTTAGGAATCACAACAAAACATACATCATTCTTCTTCAAATCCTTAACAAACTTTCTTCCTTCCATCAAGAAAAATTTCACAGATGTGCAAACATTACTAACAGGTTCTTCCATCAAAGGTAACAATATTTTTCTTCTTCCATCAGTGAAAATAGTATATTTATGCAATCTCCCATCATATATAGCATGTATATCATATTGCAAAGGTCTACCCAACAAAATATGATAATAATCCATAGGCATGATATCACATAACACCTTATCATATTACTTTCCAATTTTCACATTCACATAACATTATTCCCTTACCAAGAGTGTATGCTCATCTTTGATCCATGAAATCTGATAGGGCTTCGAATGTTCCAACATTTTCAACTACAACTTTCTAACCATTTCCTCAAATGCTAGATTCTTCAAGCTACCATTGTCAATGATTATCTTCCAAAATTTTTCATAAAATCTACATTTGGTCTTGAAAAACCTTTTCCTTACCAGATCTTCCTTTTTACTTTCATTCCAAAGTGCTCTCCTTACCATGAAATTATTTTCCTTCTCAAGTTCATTCGGTGACTCTTCTTGCACTAAATCATTCTGATTATTACCGACCTTCTTACTTGCATGTGTACACTCAAATGATCTATGTCCTTCTCCACAATTGTAACAAGTTCCTCAGAAACCACTTCTATTATAACCACCTTGATAGTTACTGCCTCTTCCTCTAGATGAACTTTCACCTTTCCACTCAGTCTTGCCTTTATCAAGATTTGTCTTTTCAGGTTCAGATCTATTATTTTCACCATAAGATCTATCTCTTCCTCCAGGGAATCTACCACCTCTAGCTCTTTGTCTTTTCTCATGTCTCTTATTCAATTTCTCCTCATCTTTCAATTCAAATTGATAAGCCTCTTCAATATTCTCCAATTTGACCAAACTGATTTCTTCTTGGATGGAAACTCTCAAACCATTCAGGTATATAGAAATTCTTTCCACATCATCTTCATCATGTCCAGATCTGATATCTAATCTATATAATTCCTTAGTATACTCCTTTACCAGGCTATATTTATGCCTTAGACTTGCATTCACCTAACTAGGTTAATTTGATAATGACAAGGTAAGAACTTTCCTTTTAATTTATTCACCATTGTATTCCATACCTTGATTTTGTCTTTGCCTTTCCTCTTTCTATCCAGCTGTAGATGTTCCCACCATAAGGATGCATGGCTTTTCAACTTTGTGCTTGCAATTTTCACCTTCTTCTCCTTAGGTACATTTTCATACTCAAATTACTTTTCCATATCAATGATCCAATCTACCAATTCATCAAAATCCAACTTTCCACCATACTTAGGAGGATTAAAATGTGGTGTAGACTCCAGACTTGTCAAAGCCTTCAAAAATATTTCTCCATCCTGATCCATCATAGGTGTAGGTTCTGCATCACCTTGTTCCACCTCTATTTCATCATCACTAACATCTTCAAGATGTCTTCCTCTTCTCTGGGATGTTTCAACAACTTCTAATCTGGCAGCAAGATGTCTCAACATGTTTGCCAATCCTAGATCTGCATCTCACCTCCAATGAACCATCTTGAAAACCCTCTGCAATTGTAGGTCAGATCACAATTTGCTACCCCACAAAAATTCAACTAGGGCTTCACAAGAAGGAATGTTCAAATCTAGATTCACAAACTTAGATCCATATCTCACCTTGCTTTGATACCACCTGACACAAGTAGAGGATAGGAGGGGCCATGGAATGACACACCCTCACTAGGTCCACCTTGTAGAACAACACACAAAAGAAAACACAAACAACAGTGAGAGGGAGAATGTAGGATCTTTCTTATATTATCTTCAAATTGATTCATACATGTTAGATTGTAAGGCCTTCCCAGTTTTGGCCACATATTACAATCAAGTATAAAAGTCCTCAAACATGTAAGGATCTACAGATAAACTCCAATCTTCTAGCTTCTATCTCCTATCAAAACTTACTCCCTAAACTCTAACCAAACAACTACATTTATACAAGAGGCTACCAAAACAAGTCGGCCTTTAGATCCACAATCAATGGAAGGAACAAATAGATCTAGGTCCACATGCTTCCCAATGATGGATACCAACATTAAATCTGTGACCCAACTTAAATGCACGAGTCAGCCTTAGAAGAAATCCAAAACAAACAACTCAGTAACCAAGGAAACCAAGTGCCAGACAAGCATCACCGAGTGCCAAGGAGATTCACCAAATGCCAGAGAGATAACCGACCAACACTGGTGAACAAAGGAAATTATGCAACATTGAACCAACTCGGTCAAAGAAGGAACTGAACAACACAAAGAAACTCAAATATGTTTTTGGTGACATAGGATTTCCAAGGACCCAAGATGCTCCTGCATCAACTTCACCAATGGAAATGACCACCACATGTAACTAGAGGCATCCTACAAAAGTGTAAAACAAAATATAAGTTGAAAATGCAATGGGTTTAAGTTCCTAGAGTTGAAATTGTGCTTTGATACCAAACTGTCATACCCAAAAATTAGGGCAAAACACACACAATTTTGTTTTAAAAAGAACAACAACAACTAGGTTATATGCAAAGGTACACTTAAACTTGAATGTAAAACATCAACCAAAACACTTAACTCAGAAGGGAATTCATGGCATGCACTGACTTGCCATCATCCCTTGCTCATTAAGTACATTAGTCTGACGAAACCCTAGCTAGGGTTAAACATGAAAAGAATACGAGGGGGGTGATCCCTAAGTCTATGAATTCTAATCAAGACATTTAAATAAGGGAAACTATAAGGTCATCAAACTTAGGGGCTCCTTCGAAGTTGAACATTCCCCAAAATTCAATTGTAACCCTAATGGCCCCTAACAAAGACCAGGGAACCACTTAGGGTCAAGTGCAAAAATTTGAATTAAACGATTTAGCAGGTTAAATGTGAACATGGTATTAACCCTAATGCAAAAACAAGGTTAATAAACTATAATTATTTAAATACAATATTGTTTGAATAATTGAATTAATATTATAATTATTTAAATACAATATTGTTTGAATATCCTTAAGTAAAACAACAATAAGTATTCAAATAATATTAAAATATAATAAAATCAAACCCAATATCTCCAATCTCAAATAAATTAATAAAATAAAACATATAGAGCATAAATTATCTCCCATCTTTTAAAATTTCAAAAATAAATTAAAATCACATTAGTGTCCAAAATCATTTCAAAATCCCAATAAAAGATATCTTGGGATCAAAAGGTTCAAACATTAAATAACAAATTTGAAATTCAACTTTTAAAAAAATGAAGAGAAAATCAACTTTATAAAAAGGTCAATGTTATCATTATTTTCACTCATCTTTGGAGGCCTAGTTACTAAGTGAGACTATTGCACCCTAGTTTGAATTATTAGTGGTCTTTCTTAAAATTTATGTTCATTTCATTGCAAGGTTCATAAAAGAGAAAAGGAAATGATCTACATCCAAGCATTGCATGTATAAGTACCATGTCTTTAGTGTGCCATACAAAAGGGAAAGAACTGAGATAGACCATTTATCCAATCTCACACAGGCCATGAGCATAGCCACTATCAGAATTGCATAAATGAGTACATACATATATAATGAATGTAAATACAGGGGTACTAGACATTTCCTAGTAATGATGTCTTGATCAACAATGTTTCCATGTGCTCCTGAGACCCGGGACCTGCAGATAAGAGAAGAAAAGGGGGTTAGATCCAATGGATCTAAACAATGTATGGTACCACAATATTCACAAAGATGCATATATGTACTTAGTCATACACCTCTGGGAGGGGCTGTGCTCAAGGCTTGTGCATTAAGGAGGCTCTAGAAATAAAGAGATACCATTGTTTTCACTAATTTGTTTGTTCCATGTACAGATATAGAAGATGTTGATTCACTATGTTTACCTCATTTAGATAATCAAAGTACTGAGAGGATGGTCTTCCCAAAAGACCATCCTAGAATTACAATGATTGTCTGTACAATAACAATCCAAAGGTGATAGAATCTAGATGAATGATGTTTCCTTGTGATTTGGTCTCTATTGGGAAAACCTCAAGGGTCCTCAATAAAGACCACATCATAGGCCAAGAGCACCCATGATCACAACAAGGAAGCAACTAGATGAAGTAGTATCAATGGAGCAGTCAGAGATCACAAGGTAGATTAATGAAGCATGGTCAAGAACTAGCATAAGGGAGGGCTTGCAGGGTACATCAAATAATCATCAAAATAGAGAATAAGGTACACAAATCTACATGGTTCTAGGTACATTATGGCATGAAGATTGTTTTAAAAATACATTTTAAGGCTGAAGAATGTAGCCAATATAGTGGGCATCCAAGGCATGTGGCATAAGAAAATCTTGATGCACCCTAGGTATCACATCAACAGTGAACATCATGGTAAGCATGGCATCAACAATAGAAAAGAGGAGTTGCAATTGGAATAAATAAGATAATCATGGCATGGTGAATTAATGCCTTAAATAGGGTAATGAGATGGAGTCTTAATGTGAGTACTAATTTCCTTGTCGACCAACATTTTAATCATCATTGTTCAAGCTTATCAGCATCTAAATTCAACATCAAAATAAGTAACATCAATAGAGCCTCCAAAGAATGTAGCCATTGCATGGAGTTCAACATGAAGCTTTGAGCTATGAATCAGTGGGCTTGAATCAATAAATTAAGAATGCAATGCCATAGGAGCATGGGCTGGCATATATATACCATAGTAAGCATGAAGGAGACAACAAACAACAAGGATTTGATACCAGCAAATAACATGTTCATGCATGGAGATCAAGCTCGCACATGCTAAGCTCAAGCACAATAAAAATACAACACATGATAATAATATTATCCAGTCAAAGCAATGAATCAAAATACAAATGGTTCCTTCTAGCATGATGTGATACAAAGGGAAAATAGCAGCCAAACAAGCATTCTATGCAATTTAGGGGAGCCAGAGAATGGCGAAAATAAAGAAGAAGTTCATGGGCCCCATGAATGTTCAAGTAGGAACTAGCATACAATAAAAACTCATGGGTACCATGAACAAGAAGCATTGAACCAAGAAAACAATGATTCATGGCACCACAAAACACAATAATACAGGGTATCATTAATAGAAAATACATTAATAGATATATCGAATGCCAACAAGTAGATATGCAGCGTGAGCCTTCAAAACATAAAAAATGGCACCAATTGATAGCATGGATACCAGTGGAACATGGGACCTAGCCTTTACCCATGAGCTATGTATAGAAAAAGGTAATTAACACATTCAATAAGCAATAAATGAAACATTTGTGCGATAAATGGTGGCCCACAGGTACCATGTATAAACAAATGAGACATTGGGAGGATCCACGAAAGGGGCTTTCAATATCAATACCCAAGGCTCGTGGACACTATCAAAAGCATGATCAAATAAGCATTGATGCCATAGTAGGTCTCATAGTACCATTCATAAGGCCGACAATCTTTCTCAATAGAAAAGTAATACCAAATAATAAATGCACAATGGCCTAGTATTTCATAGGGCATTGAATCTTCATCAATGCAATAGCCAGTGATCAACAATGGGTGTGGGCTAGCTTAGTGAATATGGTTTCATCAAGTGTGCCAACGAACAGTCACAAATTAAAAAATATGCTAGTAGGCATCAACAGATGAATAGGAGGAGATATGGCATAAGGGCTCGGGTGCCATGAACAATGACAAATACACAAATGATCAATGCCCTTGAAAATGCAAACAGGATGCCACAATTTTGAAATCAAATTTAGTAAGAAATGGATCAAAATATAGATGATGCCCTAGATTATGATAAGACTAGGGCCCTCAAGTAAAAGAGAAAAGAGCCTAATTTCATTCAACAAAATGGAAATCAGTAAGTAGTAAAACACAGACTCATAGGCTACTCAAAAGGCAAAGTAGTCCATGATGCTAGGAGTCTAGCTCATTTGCTGTGTATAAGAAGACAAAAGGATTAAATAATATGCTCCAAATCTAGGCCATGCACAACATAGAAAAGGTGAATACGTTGCTAATAACATATAGAACATAGTGCCCTCAAGGATATAGAGATAACAATAGAGCCATAATACATGAAGCCCTCGAAGGAGCCGAGCACACAATAAATCAAAATATAGAGATAAACACTGGCATATGCCCTCCTTTTTCAGAGGAAGAAGTAACACAAAATGAAATGCTAGAAAAACCCAAGTGCCTACCTCAACAATGATGATGCCACAAAGATCAAAAGGTAGAGTTTCCAGATCCAACTGAGTTGCAAAATCCAAGTCCAGTTAAAAGTGGAAACTTTCCTCATACAATGAATATTGATGTATGTTAGGGATTTTTCTTGTAGGACATAAAATGATGTTTGAACTTGTTTTCCTTGAGACTAATTCCCACAAGAGAAAGACCTAATTGCTGAGGATTGGGTAAGATCCTCTTCATTTTTGAGCTCCACAGACTCATACAGGTATTACCTTTTAATGATGACTGTCTTTGCAGTATTCTTATGAGTGGACACTGACCAACTTCTAGTCTTCTTAATGCATAAACCTATAGAACACTTTGCATATGACTGTAATCACTTTATTGCAAACTTTAACCAGACAAAGTGTGACTATGAATGAAGCAATAATCAGTGCTTTAAGGATTCTCATCCTTCTTCCTTTTAAGGAGGGAAAATCTAATATGATTCTCTCTTTACAAAATTAGGAAATATGAACTAAATGCCTTGGGTACAGTCCAATCTATCAAGTGCAATAAACATGAAAATAAAAGGTATTGATAAACAATGTGAATGTTTCAACTTCTTCCCTAAGATCGATGAAAGATACAACTTGTGAGGAAAAAATACCAAACCAGTGTCTAATCCTAAGGGCAACAGAGTCACAATGCAAATCAACAAGTAAACCCTAATAGAAACACAACAGTATGCCTTACATAGTACTACAACTCCAAATAGGTTTCCTTACAAACCATTGTGTTAACCAAATATTGTTATCATCAAAGATCCATACAAATATATTTACTCTCCAAGATGAAATATAAGCACATTTAATTCTTTCCTTGAAAGAAGCTCATAAAACAGTCAAGTAGGTTGCTTTACAACTGGTATATTTCAAATGCCTAACATGAAAAACATACAAGAGTAAATTACATAAGCAAAGAGACAACAACAATATATGGCAGAAGTTGAAGTGTATTTGTATTAAAATCAACTTGCCACTTACATTCACAATTCCATTACTTAGAAGACCAGACACAAAGCTTGGCAATCTGCTCCTAAGCAATCCGGTTCTATTTTCTATATCTTTTCAATATCTACTCCACTTTTTCTTACCAAACCTTTACAAAATGAGATTTTAACTCTTTATAGCCTTCTCACAACCACCTTGGAATCCCCTCATTAATGGGAATGCAACAAGCTTCGGGTGGTTGGAAAACCTAACTCCTATTAAAACATAAAAATACAACAAAATATACAACCAACCTGCAAGTGGTGAAAGGAAAAACTTTTTCAGATCATGGTACATCTTTGGCTACTCAAAAAATGACACCCTCAATTGCAAATATTTATGATAGCTCCTTGATTTCAATGAGACATGGTGACCACCATTTTAGGCTAACCTACACCATTCTTGAATGATAGCTTATCAATCTTGTATTCCTTGGATCAAGTGTCAGGTGTGTCAGATGTCCTTTTCAATCTTCATCCAAAATATCCAAATCAACTGTGGTAGATCTAGCCTTTTTGGGCTTTGTATTTTCATCCCATGTAGTTACATGTTCCTTTGTCGGCCAATTAAAACCTTGGACAAGTTGTAGTTGGGCTTTTTGTCTCTCCCATTTGGCATCCGTAATTGCCTTAACATCTAACACAAACTTGGTGAGGTCAACCTCTACTTTGATGGCTTCATCTAAGGCCTTATTGAAGCTCTCTAAATCAACACTATTATTCTCACCTAAAAATGCCTCTTTCCTAGGCAGTAGAAGATCAGCATCTGATCTCCAACTATCAAGGCTCTTTATTGTCCCATCTGTACTTAAAATTGAGGGGATGAATCTATTGGTATAGGAGCTGAGCATGGCTATCTTAGCCTTAATCAAATTTTCCTTACCATTGAAAAGTGGTAAAATGGCTTTAATTCTATCAATCTCCTCATCAACTCCTACAACTGTCTCTGGTATGTCACTCCCCATAGATTGAGAAAAAATCAATCTCTCAAAAAGTGGTGCCCTGACAGACCACACTATATGAAACTCACTCAAAATCTGCACATAACTGTTGACCTCCTTTTGCAATTCTGGAAACTTGCCATAAGCATTATAAACTAGGTCAAATTTATCCTTGATTGTGTTCAACCTATGCTACAAAACACTCAATAGGGCTTGCAATACTTCCTCATTCTTTTCATCATTGATCTTTTTTAATTCAGCTACCACCTCCTCATCTATCATTCCTTGTGCCTCTCTTTGCACTGGTTGTTTAGGAGGTGCAAGGGCTACTACAGGGGTATTTATAATTTTCAATTGTAGTTCCTCTGCCTACTTCTCTAATGCTGTGACTTTTATTATCTACAAGTCCCTATCCTTCACTAGGGCACTGTAATCCTCCAAGAGGTTGCCATATCTCTCTGACAGCTATTTATTTTTATCCTCATTTAATCTTGCAAATTGGGTCAAAACCTGAGAAATTTCCAAGTCCCCTGTATTGTGGATTGACCACACTATTTTATCTCCCTCCATTTGTTCTTTTACATTCAAAATTTTTGGTTTCTTATCCTTTGGATACAGACTCCACATGGCCAAGGCCTGAATTTTTGGGCTATACCCAAATCCTCTTATTATGTCCCCTAATTGGGTCTCAAAAGATAGAGTAACATCTTCTTGTCTCTTTATTTGATCCATTATGAAGTCAGTATACAAACTCCACCCGGCACAAGCAACATATTAATTTTTCTCACTAATTCCCTGGCCTCATCTGGAGTAAGATTTTCCTCCTCAGGTTCATATTCTTTCAATTGTTGTAATGCCTCATCTGGCACTTGACCCTCCTCAGTTATTTGTACACTTGAAGCCACCTATTGCTACTTATGCCATAACAAGAAACTTTTGAATTCCTTAGAATTCACAAAACTATCATCCTTCATGAAAGCATCTTGCTCAATTAATCTTTCATCCTGGCCTAAAGCTAGAGGCAACTCTACATCTTCTGTTTCATACTTCTGTTGCCTGTTAGCCTCTCTGACCGCTTTCCTAATTTCATGGTGATGAAAGCTAGTCCCTATGTAGAGGGCACTCACTCTGTCTTTCCTCCTCCTCTATGAAGGCTCACTAGTTAACAACTTTTTCTTTTTCTTTTGAGGCTTGGCAATATCCTTAGAACTGGGCAATTTAGCAAGATCTACATTTTCTTTCTCCTCCCCAGGCCCTTCGGCCATTGGTTGTTCCATAGTGGGTGGACTATTTATGGGGTAGCCACCATCACTATCCTCATCACATTCTAATTCTAAATGGGCCTTTTTTCCCTGATTAGCATCATCAATTTGATCCCTCATGGATTCAACAAGTGTGTCAAATTGAGCCATCATTTGCTCAAGTCTTTGGAAGTAAGGCAAAGTGGGAAAGAAACCTCCAAATACCAATCATTTTCCTTTAAAATCCTCAATTTTGTGTAACCGATCCAACTGCCTAATTATTGTCTCCACCTCATCATCCTCAATGATGTTTTTGATCACATCTTCTTTAGGATACTCCTCATGTAGCTTATTGAAAGGAATGGTGGGCATGTAGTATTTCCTTGTAGTAGCCATGAAATCTTCTATATCCACATACCTATGTGGTGCTACAAATATCCTATACTTCTCTAACCAATCATTTACTTTATTGAATGCTCCCTTTCCAATTGTAATATAATGCACCCTAAAGTGCCAAGGAGTGAGAGTCCCCTTTCTATGGGAAGCCAAGTGTTCTCTTTCTGTCAACATGAGTTGCCAGACAAACTCTAGAAATGCAACTCTTGGTGGTACATAGAATGGGAGTAGATGAGGAGGCTGAGGGAATCCATAAACCCTAATCATTGTATAGCTTGTCTCATAGTAAATATCTCCCCAATTGTGACCCTTGGTCCAATTATGAATAAATTGTTGGGGTCTCACCAGCTGCAAGACCTTGGTGGGTAATCTTGAGCAATTCACACCCAAACTCTGAAGAATGGGGAACACAATCCAGTTCTCAAAAGCACTAAAATCTCACCTAGGGCATGAAGGGCTCTAGACTCCTAACTAGAACTAAATTGGGTTAGGCTGTCCATTCCACATCATTTGTGGTTTGAGATCACTCAAATTTATTAAGCCATAATTGTGATACACAATTAGATGCATCAGTAGGGATTAATTCATGAACCTGGGTTGAGAACTAGAGGTGAAATTCTTCAAGGACATCAAACCCTCATGCATCTTGTTTATGATATAACCAATAAAGGCATACCCTTTTCTCACCATACGGCTCTATGAATCCATCACTAGCATCAAAATATCAGATGTAATTCTCTCAAGACTCGCATCAATTCCCAAAACCTAGCATATCCCATATGCAATATATTTCATGTAAAACTTTAGGTCTTTGTAGGCATACAGAATCGATCTGGCCATAGGTGAAATATAGTTTTTATTCTCCTTCGGCATGTGATTCTTAATCTCCTTGGAGACCAGAGTAGCCTCTCTAACATATCTATTTGCTAGAGCCTATAAGTTGATTTTTGTGGCCATTGGAAACTGAATCCTGAAAGCATTCATGAAAGAATTTTGGTCTAAGATTATCAAGGGTGAACCATCCTCTTTTCTAATGGTCTTTGAGAGAGGATCATATCTCTAAGATAGCATGAGGAGCAAGTCCACATCTAGAAAAACCTCTGGGACAATCAACTTGGCCAACCCTGAAGTCCAAGGGTTTGAAACTAGTATAACACTATCATGGTTCTTGTAGAAATATGTAAATAGGCTCATGCCTGTGATCTCTGGAGTTTTAGCATCCCTACAGTAAGCTAGTTCATTGACAAAAATATCATCACTGACCTTCTTGTTTTGAGAAGAACTAGGCAAGAGAGCGAGAAATTCATTTGAAAAACTTTCCTTTACTTTCTCCTTCAACCCCCGGCTGGTAGAATCTCTGCTTGCTATCATCTGACTCATCCTGACTGTAGCTCTGGAAATTCCTCTACAAATTTGCTGATCACACTGCAAGTCCAAAAAGCTTAGAAAACCTAGTGCTCTGTACTTCTCTAATAAGCTTCATAACTCTCAAATTAGCCACCTCTTAGTTGTTTTAACCTACAACATTGAATGTGCCACCATGTCTGACATCTTCAGCCAACAAAAGGTCACTTCTGCCATTACTTCGGCATGCACAGGGTTTCAATTTACTAGCCGTACTTGAAAATTTTTAAATTTGAACATTCCGTGATCTGGCGACTGAAGAAAAAAATACATAGTCATTTTACAAATTTAGCGCTTTAGAAAGGTATTCCAAGATCTGGCAACTAAGAGGAAATCTCATAGTCACCGAATACTTTTGACTTTTCAAACTTCATTCTGAGATCAGGTGACCCGGCCATTTGAAGATCTAGTGACTAAAGAAAGTGATACATTAATTTATTCTATTCTGAGAACTGGTGACCATAGTCAAAAACTATAGTCGCGACAATATATTTGTCTTTGAAAACTTTCAGCGATCACCCGACCTAGAGATTTGGTGACAAACCTGAAGTCTCATAATCTCATAAAAATTTAACTATTTGACCTCTTTCTTGAGATCATGTGACCACTATTGATCTCATCCTTCAATTCATCCAGTGGTCCAGATTAAGTCGTGAGAAGATTTCATAACGAACTGCCTGATCCCATGACCCCAAGAAAATTGTGTCGCTAAATCGCTGAAAGCTTACCACTTAACTACTAGGAACTTGAGATCACATGACCACATAGTTGCTACATTGCTAAATACAATCATATCTATAGGGCCAAAACACTTTATTAACCCTCACTTAACCTTGAGCAAATCTGGAGACTTGGCAACAAAGACCTCTCACTAAATCTGACAATCTTTCACTTAATTGGGGTTTAATCCTGAGAACACATGAATGAGGCATTCTCCAAGTTGGGAGAACATTTCTTCACTTTGGGTTAAGACTAGAGATCAAGCACCATCCACATGATCAAAAATCATCAACGGTTCTCATTAAATCTAACAATCCTTTGTCACCTAACTGCCACATTCAGAGATCTGGTGACAACTGCGTCGCAGAATAACTAACCGCCAGAGAGATAGCTGTCAACATCAGGAGATCATGCAACCAAAAAAACTCTCAATTGCTGAATGGAAAGATAAACCATCATATTATTACGAGATCTAGAGACAACCACCAAGGAAAATCGCTATTCCATCTTGAGATTCAGTGACCAAAGAGAAAACTCATGATCACCGGATAAAAGGCCAACTAAATAAATCATTGAGAGATCTCCCGACCATAGGAAAAAACAATTCAAAGATTATGCGACTATAGTCTCTTAGTGACAAATCAAATATAGCAATCGCTAGATCTCAAGACTATCATTGTGAGATTTGGAGACTAAAGGTGAAATGCTAAGTCGTTAGATAATATGGAATATTCTGAAAAGCTCACAAGATCAGGTGACAAAGGCTTTCGGGCATTCACTAGACAAATGGGAATATTCCTAAACCTTAAGGAGACTTAGTAACTAAGAGGAAAATAGAAGCGCACATGCAAATTTGAGACTTAAGTCATCTGATAAAGTAGCAGAGAATTAGAATGCTGACGACCTAAACTAGGGTTTTTATGACTTTTCAAAGGCAATTAGACCTAGCAAACCCTAAAGACTGTAAATTTTTTCAAGATCATCCATAAATTTAGGGAAAAAAACAAAAAATGAGATTTCTAACCAATAGTGGCTCTATCTGAGGATGTTAAAACATGAGTTTGACTAAGAACCATGGATCTCTGGGACGCAGACTAAAAAATGCACTGACCTAAAACCAGAAAGGAAGCACATAGACTAAAAGAAACACACCTATACAATATTTACAAGATATTTACATATGCATGTAGAAAGAATCAGTTGAAGAAAGGCTTTAAGAATTGTCCATGCACTGGCAACTCAAAAACTTCATCATCCATACTTTTCAACAAGTAAGAGTCTTTTCCAAAACTTTCATGAATCATGAAGGGATCAAGCCATAAGGATTCAAACTTTTTATGCTTCCCTTTGTCTTCTACTCTTACATTCCATTGAAGTACTAGGTCATTTTCTTTGAACTTTTTGGTAGTATCCCTCTTGTCAAATAGGTACTTCACTTTCTATTGCAATCTGATGTTACTCTTTTGACTTTCTCTTCTCACTTCATCTAGCTCAGTCAATTGCATGATCTTGTCTTGCATTGGTTCTAATTCATCCAATTCTTCATCCTGAATAAACCTATAAACAGGAAGCAAATTATTTACTGGCAATCTTGACTATAAGCCATATACAAGCTCAAAAGGGGACTTCCCAGTGGCTCTCTTTACTGTGATCCTATCTGCCCATAAGGCCAATTTCAACTTTGAATGCCAAGCTCTTTTATTTTTCTCAAGTGTTTTCTTCAAGATGGTCAGGATACTTTTGTTGCTAGACTCAGCTTGTCCATTTGCTTCAGGATGATAAGGAGATGAATAAGATGTCATTATTCTATTTTCCTTACAAAACTCCTTGAATTCATCTGATCTAAAACACATTGAATTATCTGTGATTGGTGTTATGGGAACACCAAATCTGGTCAAAATATTGTCAAGCAAAAAATCAATCACCACTTTACTAGTTGCATTATTTGTGGGAATGGCCTCTATCCATTTTGTGAAATAATCAGTTGCAAAAAGTAGCCAACTGTGTCCTCCACTAGATTTCTCAAAAAATTCCCCTATGAAATCCAATCCCCACATAGCAAATGGTGCTTCAATAGTTATTGGGTTCAACAAAAGTGCTCCTGAATATTTTAATTTGGAAGCAAATTTTTGATAGGCTTCACACTTCTTCACAAATTGAAATGAGTCTTTAAATAGTGTAGGCCAAAAATAACTAGCCCTCAAGATCTTATGGGTAGTAGTCTTTGCTAAATAATGGCCTCCACAAACACCAGCATGCATCTCACTCAAAACCTTCTCTACTTGATATCTATCAAGGTAAAAGAGCAAAATTCCATCTCTATTCTTCCAATATAAGTCTCCTTGCATCAATGCATATTTCTGAGCTTGCAATTTTAGGGACCTCTTCTGGTTGTCTGTCATATGTCCTGGACATTTGGCATTTTTGAGGAAGTATATAATATCAGCATATTCTGGTTGCAACTCAATACTTGTTATTGTCTTATCAGGGATTCCCTCATTGTTAACTTGAACTAAATCCATATTCTCTTCAATCATCAATTTTGCTAGGCCTTGTCCTCTCACAAGCTTGGTAATATGGATTTCTAAATTGAACTCTTGGATCTTGGAAATCCATTTACATCTCTTACCAGTAACTTTAGACTGAGTGAGGACATCCTTGACTATAGTATGAGGGACATATGCAATGAACTTAGCAAAAACAAGATAAGGTCTGAAAGATTTCACTGCTTTTACTAGGGCATATGCTTGCTTTTCCATCATGTCATAATTTAACTCTGCAGCTTGCAAAGACTTACTAAAGAATGCAATTGGATAGTCAAAACCCTCATTATCCTTCTGTAGTAGTACAACAGTAATTGTGTGAAATGATGCAAAGGAAAAGAGTGAAAATGGCGTAGTATAATCAGGGGATCTAAGCATAGGTGCCTATTGAACTACTTTAATTTTATCAAATGCACCTTGAGCTTCAGCAGTCCATTGAAACTTCACATTTTTCTTGAGCAATTTGTGAGTTACCAGGTTATTTTAAGTGTCATTGTGAGTTATATTTCAATCTGTGGATCTATTCAGTTTGGTGAATCGCCTAGTTTTAATTTCAATTTCATGCACTCTCTCTCCCTTTTCCTTCAAAGTTTAGTTAAGTTTTAGGTGATTCAAGGGGAAGCCAACCCCTAATCCTGAGGTCTACTCTTGGATAGGTTACCCACAGCCTGAGAGTAGTCCCATGTTTAATGGGATTGCTAGGTTCTACACTTAGCCATACTCGGGTGCAATCCTTAGTGCCAACAGTCAATAAACTTTCAGAATTGAATAAATTTTCAAAATAAAAATTATAATGATATATGGCTCCATTGGCCAACCCTAACCCTAATTAGTAATTAGGGTTTGGGCCAAAATAAAATATGGCCGAAAACCCTAATTTCATTATTTTGGGTTTACAGGTTGGGCCAAGTGTTGAGGAGATGGAAAAATAAATATAAGTATACACCAAGTATACATGGGTGTATATAAACACTCAAGTGTGTATATATTCCCATATATACTTGAGTATATACAATAAAGAAAAGGCTTCAACAAAGGGAAAGATCCAAATTTTTTGATGCATCTATATCATGAATAACAAGGTAAAAAAAAGGTTGGTTTCTTTCATCTTATGCATCCCCGTTATCCTATACATTAATGTTAGATTGTGATTTTATTTCAGATTAAATATACTCTCTTAAGGAGAGAAATAATCATTTAATCACTCTGTATATGCTAGTTATACAATAGAGATTAAACCACTATGATAATAATTCATTGATTAACTTCTGTTATACAACATAGGTTAAATAAATCTCTAGAACAAGGATTTAAATAAGTCTTTGTTAAGCTACAAAGATTTAAACCAGTCCATAAATCTGTACAGGTGTTACCTCATTTTCTTTTTAACATCCCTACTATTTTCTTCCTTTGTTTGTGTTGTCCAGATATGCTAAGGTTTTGGATTTAAATACTACTTGCATTTATGCCAATATTTAATCTAATTAATATACAGTTTCCAGTTTCATATATTTTTATTTACTGGAGTGATAATCCCTCTTTTATTTCGCTGCAGACCTGCCACATATATTTTTCTACACAAATCATACCGTAAATGATTTGGTTCATTTTCTTTATCGAAAAACAAATTTTATTTTTTTTTCAAATATACAAATTTGTTTTAACGGGGATTTACGAACTGCTTAAGCAAGATGGCTCCTCCATAGGAATGGCATGGTAGCTGGGAAGGGGCACTGGGCCCTATCGCTCCCCACTATGGGTGGCGGCACTACCCTTTCCATCACCCTCATGGGGACGGTGGCCAGTGTAGTGCCGCCACACCCTTAGTGGGTGTGGTTGTGCACAAGCCCCTCTATCACCGAGGGTAGCAGTTGTGCCCAAAAATAATCATGTACAATTATACTCTTTTTCAATTTTATTTTATTTTATTTAATTTTTTTTAATAATATTCTTTTTTTATATTAAAATTGCAGCCTGCACATTATAATATGTAAGTAGTGTGTATATAATAATAATAATAATAATAATAATAATAATGTATATATGTTTATGTCAATTATATTGTATAATTAATATGAATGGAATTTATAATAAGATATGTACATTATTATATATATATTATATGATATATATAATAATATATACATATACATATTTTATTATATACCCTTTTCTTTTACATAAGAATAATAGATGGATTTGGTAAAACTGTGTTTGTATACTTATATATATATATATATATATATATATATATATATATATATATATATATATATATATATATATATATATATATATATATATATATATATATATGCTTAAGAATATATGCTTACATGCATGAACTAGGAAAAGAGAGAATCAAATTTCTTTCTATGTAAAAAAATAAAAATAAAAACATTGCTCAATATTTTGCTATATATCTATGTATATATACCTTGTATATATACATGGATATATACATACATGAAAAGGAATAAACTTTTTTTGAAAACATGCACACAATTAGAAAGGAAAATTTATTTTCTTCATAACCCATTAACTATTTGTTAAGAATGGGAACACTGAGGGGGGAGGGGGGGGGGGGGGGGGGGGTGAATTAGTGATCACTATATTCTATCTTTTTCTTTTACTCTTTAATCAATCTTGAATGCTTAAGTAATGAAATGAATATTAACATAAATAGAAAACATGAACTCAACACATCACACCAATATGATTACTGGGAAACCCAAATAGGTAAAAACCCCTGTGGGAATTGACACCCACTAATATTATGTCCTAGTGTTTTGTGATCCTTGTTAGAAGATCCTTAACCCTGTTAGGATTTTTCTTTACATTACATTTAGTACAGTGACCTAGTCAAGGGTCGGACCCTGTTAGGGGTGTGGACACACTGTCCTAGAGCTCACTGCTCAAGTGGTGTGTTGGGGATTTTTCTTGCAGGGTCAAACTTGGAAAATGTATGGGCTTGATTCTCAGTTAAAGAGGACTCCAAGTTTGCAAGAAATCCTAATTGATGAGGATTTGATAAGATCCTCCTTCTTTGAGCTCCATGGGACTCAGGTGGGTATTACCTATGAACAAGTTACTATATCTCAAGTAAGCTTTTATATTTGGTGGATTCATTCTTCACTACTATGCTTTTAATTCTTCAAGTTAAATTCAATAGAACATTATCACTGTACAGATAGCCCATAATATCCTAATCCAGAGTACTATGATGGAAATCATAAGTGTAAAAGCATAGAAAAATGGTATAAGGACATTAAAACTAAAAGAGGGGTAAAATTTTTATTGAATACCAAAGAGAATAGAACAACAAAGGAAAAAAAGAATAGTATAAGGACATTCATCCTTCTTCTTTTTATGAGTTAATCTCAAGGAAGGGTAACCTTTTGATTCTTTCTTTAAGGAATCACTAAGTATGAACCTATACCACTTGGATATAGTTCTATCAAAACATCAGCAAAATTCTTGAAAATAAAAGTACTGGTAATGAAATGAATTTTGATTCTTCTAAGGATTGTAAAAGATAACAATTAAGAAAAACACACTCCAAACCAGTGCCTAAATCCTAAGGGAAAAAGAGTCCTTAATGCAAATCCACAAATCCTCTTAATGAAACATGACAGTATGCCTTACATACAACCTGCAATCCAAATAGGATGCCTTGCAAACTATTCTACCCATCTAATATTATTACCATCAATATCCCAACAGATGTACTTACTCTCTGAAATTGATAACAAGATTTTAATCCTCTCCTTGAGAGAAACTCATAACCAATTATAGAAATTGCTTAACAACCAACATATTTTAAATGCCTTACATATAAAACATACAAAAGTAAGTACAAAAATGGAGAGACAGTAACAACAAGAGAAAAGAATTGTAGTATATTTATATTAGAGAAGATTTTCAATTTACATAAGAAAACTTGTGCTCAAAAATTTAGAGACAAAGTTCAAAAGTGTGTTCTGTAGAAATTGTAATTGTTTTTCTATTATCTTCCATCGTCATCCAAATCAGATTACAGCTCCTATATATATATTCTCAACCATCTTGGAATTCCCTTATTTTTGGGAATGCAACAAGCTTCGGATAGTTGAAAATCCTAACCCTAAAGAGCATAAAAAGACAAAGCAATAAAAGACAAAATACAATCAGCCATCAGGCGGTGGAAAGACAAAACTATCTTGGCTTGTTCTACATCCTGGATCACTGATAACTGACACCTTTGTCTGCAAGTATTCATGATAGCTTCTTAAGTTTTAATGAGATATCGTGACCACCATTTCAGGCTAACCTACACCATTCTTAAATGATAGCTTATCATCACTGTGCTCTAAGATCAGGTGTCAGATACTCCATATGTCCTCCTCATTCTTCATCCAAGATATCTAAGTCAACTACAGTGGATTTGATTTTCTTGGGCTTTGTTAACTCATCCCACACAACTACTTATTCCTCTATTGTCCATTTAAAATCCCGAACAAGTTGTAATTGTGCCTTTTGTCTTCCCCACCTAGCATCAATGATTGTTTTGACATCTATTGAAAATTTGGTGAGCTTTGTTTCTTCCTTAATAGCCTCATCCAGAGTTTTATTGAATCTTTCCATATCAACCTCATTGCTTTCATTTAAAAATGCCTCCTTTCTAGGAAGAATAAGATCAAAATCTAATCTCCATTGATCAAGGCTCTTTATGGCTCCATCTACATTCTTGATAGAAGGAACAAACTTATTGGAACTAGAGCTAAGCATGGCTATCTTAGCCTCAATCAGATTTTCCATACCCTTAAAAAGTGGTAATATTGCTTTAATTCTATATATCTCCTCACCAACCCAAAGAACTATTTATGGAATATCATTTCTCAAAGATTGAGAAAATGCCAATCTTTCAAAAAGTGGTGCTCTAATAGACCAGGTTGCATAGTATCCATTCAAAATTTGAACATAATTATCAACTTCTAACTGCAACTCAGGCAACTTGCTACAAGCATTAAAAACCAAATCATATTTATCTTTGATCACATCAATTCTATACTGCAAAGCTTTTAATAAGGCCTACAAGATAGCCTCATTCTTCTCCATATTTATTTTTTCTAATTCTGCAGCAACCTCTTCTTATGTCATTCCTTGTGGCTCATTTAATGCAGGTTGCTTAGGAGGTACAGGAGCCAATATAGGATTATTCATAACTTGAAGTTCTAAATCATCAAGAGATTTTTGTAGTGCTTTCTCCTTTATTATTCGAAGATACCTATCCCTCAATAATGCATTGTAGTCCTCCAAGAGGGAGCCACACCTTTCTGAAATATATTTTGTTTTATCTTCATTCAGCTTGGAAAAATGAGTCAATACTTGAGAAATCTCAAGATCCCCTACATTGTGGATGGACCACACAATCTTATCTCCTTCCCTCTGATCTTTTACATTCAAAATTGAATTCTTTTTTTCTTTCTGATAAAGACTCCATAAGGCTAATGCCTAATTTCTTGGGCTATAACCAAAGCCTCTAACAATGTCCTCCACTTAGGTTTCCAAAGACAGAGTTATGTCTTCCTACCTTTTAATTTGATCAATAATGAAATCAAAATATAAGTTCCACCCAGGCACAAGTAGCATGTTGCTCTTCTTCACCAATTGTCTGGCCTCATCTAGGGTGAAACTCTCAGTCTCAGGGTCATACTATCTCAATTGTTGTACTACCTCCTCTGGCACTTGGCCCTCCTTAGTGATCTACATGCTAGATGCAACTTGTTGTTGTTTATGCAAATCAATAAACTTTTGAATTCTTCTAACTCTATGGAAATTTCTTCCTTTAAGAAAGCATCTTGCTCAATCATTCTCTCATCTTGGCATAGAGCCAAGGGAAACTCAAAAACTTTAGTTTCAAGCTTCTATTTTCTCTTTTCCTCTCTTATTTTCTTCCTTAACTAGTGATGATGAATACCAGTTCTAGGGAAAAGGGCCCCTACTCTATCTGTTCTCTTCACCTGAGAAGACTCACCAACCAATAATATTTTCTTCTTTGGAGGTGGCTCATTTATATCCTGAGAACTATGAAGTTCTACAAGATCAATAGTATTTTCTTCAACTTGATGCCTCTCTGCCATTATTGTTTCTAGAGGGGGAATGCTCTGCACAGAATAACTACCATCACTATCTTCATCACATTTAGAATCAAAATAGACCTTCTTCTTCTTGTCTATTTTATGAATCTGATCTTCAAATGTCCTCATCAAGGTGTTGAACCGAGAGATCATTTGCTCAAGCCTTTGAAGATAAGGCAATTCAGGGAAGAAACCACTACATGCTAGTCCCTTCTATCTCAATCTCTTCTCCATTGAATACAATTCATTTATCTGGGAGGCTCTCCTTGCCACTTCATCATCCTCTATTATATTTCTTATTACATTTTCTTCGGGAAACTCCTCATGTCTTCTATTAAAAGGAATGGTGGGAATGTAGTATTTCCTAACAACAACCATAAACCCTTCTGTATCTACATACCTATGGGAAGCAACATGCATTCTAAATTGTCCCAACCATTCATCAACTTTTCTCAAGGCATTCTTGCCTATTGTGATACTATGCACTCTAAAGTACGTTGGAGTAAGAGTTCCCTTCCTATGTGAAGCCAAATGCTCCCTTTCAGTCAACATTAATTGCCAAATGAACTCCAAAAATACCACCCTTGGTGGGACAAAGAAAGGTAGCATGTGAGGGGGCTAGGGGCATCCATACACTCTAATCAAAGTGTATTCTTTTTCATAGTATATATCTCCCCAATTATGGCCCTTATTCCATTTAGTGACAAACTTTTGGGGCCTCACCAGCTGCAAAAATTTAGTAGACAACCTTGATATTTTAATTCCCATACTTTGGAAGATAGGCCAAACTATCTAATTTTCAAAAGAAAAAAACTCACCCCTTGAAGTAGAAGGACTCCAAGCCCTTATCCAAAATTGTACCAGGTTTTCCTGATCTCTATACATCATCTGCGGCTCTAGACAATCCATGTTCATAATGTTATAATTGAAATATAAAATAAAATGCATTAATAGATAATAATGCATAAATCAGGGTGCGGGACCAAATGGAAAAGCTTTTAGGGCCTGTAAAACCTCATGCATCTTGTTGATTATAAACCCTATGTAATCATACCCCTTTGTCACATGAAGAATATGGGAATCCAACACAATCTTCAAAAATTCTGGAGTGATTCTTTCTCCGCCATCAATTCCCAATACCTTACACAATCCATATGCAATATACTTTATGTAGAACTTTAAATCTTTGAAATAATATGGGTTTGATCCAGCTATGGGTGCAATGTATTTCTTGCTCTTCCGAGGAATATGATTTTGAACCTCTTTTGTAACCACAATAGTCTCTCTAATATATCTATTGGCCAAGGCCTATAAATTGATTTTGGTAGCCACAGGGACCTAAATATCGAAAGCCCTCATGAATGAACTTCTATCAAGGGTGACAAGAGGAGACCCATTAGCTTTCCTAATTGTTCTAGATAAGGAATCATAGTTATGGGATAAAACAATTAGGAAATATATGTCTAAATAAACTTCAGGAACTATCAATTTTGCTAACCCTGATGTCCAAGGGTTCAAGACAGAAACTACACTCTCAACATTTTTATAAAAATATTTGAATAGGCACATTCTAGTAACATCTAGTGTCCTAGCATCTCTACACTGAGCAAGTTCATCAGAAAAACATTCATCACTAACCTTTTTGTTTTGTGATGAGCCCGACAACAAGCTGAGAAATTCATCTGAGAAGCTCTCCCTGGCCTTCTCCTTAGTACCTTTATTGGTTGTAGGTTCATCTCCTATCTGTCGACTCATCCTTTCTACAAATTCAAACCTTTATGCAAATTTTGGATGCACTGAAACTTCGGAATTGCTCCAAAAGACCTTAAAAATTCTCTCACCCGGGCTCTGCAAATGCTTGGTAATTTGAAAGAATGATGACCAATTGTATATATTTCATAGAATTGAATGCAAAAATTTGTAAGAGATCAGAAAACTATAACCATGTCACCTCCACCATTACTTGGCATGCTCAAGACTTCAATTCACTACCCATGCTCGAGAAAATGATAGGTAATCAAATTCAATTTTCTAGCGATCTAGTGACTATGAGAATTTCTCACAATTGCTAAAAAATTTGGTGCCTTTTGAATAGTTATGGAGATATAGCAACTGTAACAAATTCTAGTTATATAACAGCTTTCACTTTATCTAGAGACCTGGTGACCAAAGAAGAAAATCATAGTTGCGGAAAGAACAAAGACCTTTTGAAATCATCTGGAGATCAAGCGACCCTTTGATTTTAATTTTCCCACGATCTAGAGATTTGGAGACTATAGTGACCAATTTAGTTGCTATAAAATATTTCTTCTTTGAATTTATCTCGAGATCTAGTGACAAAGCACCATCACAAGATCTGGTGACATCAACAAATCTCCTAGTTGAAGTTAGTTAACTTTTCAAACTTCTTCTTGAGACCCTCTGACTAAACTATTCATAGATTCAATGACTATAGATATGAGAACTTCAATTTATCTTATCCAGAGATTTGGTGACTATAGTCATACCCACCTTTTTATTTATCCTTTCCATATTTTGTCAACCAATCCCAAAGGGGCATGCAACAAAATCTAGCAAATGGAAACTCGCATTTTCTTCAATCCTTTGACTTTGGTCAAAACTTAATTTTAGATTTCTTGGTGATTACGTGACTAAAGACAACCTCTTAATCACTAAACAAATTCCTTAACTAGAGTTTATCTCAGAGATCAGGTGACAATGCAATCCTCAAGGTCGCTAGATCATTGTTTAACCCATAGTTTCATTCTGAGATCACGCGACCACCACTTGATCAAAACAAAATCAGTGGTCAAGAATATCTACTAGAAAACCCTCCTTTTAACTCATATACATCCAGTGAACATGTGACTGCATACATCTCCTTGTCGCTGAATACCTTTTCCAACTATGGTTAGAACTGGAGATTTCACGAACACCATTACTCTCTAAGTTAGCAGAGAAATCACTTAACCTTGGTCAGGTAATGAGAATGAATATCAACCGCTGATTAGAAATTGATCCAACGGTCATCGCTAAATCATCGTAGCTTTTATAACTTAACCACTTCATTGGGAGATCTAGAGATATCTGTGTCACTGAATCACTGACTGCCAAAGACATAACTGCCAAGATGAAGAGAATGCATGACTAATGAAATTGCCAAGTCGCAGGATAAAAGAACTAACCGCCAACAAACCATGAGATCTAGCGACTAGCATAACAAACCGTCGCCTCACATTTGGAGATTCAGTGACCAACTGTAGACCGCAACATCGTTGAATATTATATCAATTTCATACTTCTTTTAGAGATCACTTGACTGAAGGCATTTTGATCTAGAGATCTAGATTCTATAGTAACCTCTACAAATATTTTATCTTAATAGTCGCTAGATCGCACAATGATAATTTAGAGATTTAGCGACCAAAGGGAACTATTAATTCATTTAAGAACAAGGAATATTCTTTCAATCCAAGGAGATCATGTGACAAGAGGTTTTGGGTAATCGCTATTAAAAAAGGAATATTCCAAACCAATTTGGAGATTGGATGACTAATTGGGAAGACAAAAGCATGCATGCTTAGAAAGATCTTTTAAGTGATTGAAAAAGGTAACGACCAAATAGACTTGGATGAACAATTTTAGGGCTTCTTTGGATTTTTATAAGGCAATGAGACCTGAAACCTAGGGTTTTCACCCAAAATGAAACATGGAGCCTCTAGGGCCAGAAAAACTTGAAGATCAAACCACAAAAAGGAGGGATAGAGACCAAAAATCCAAAATATTGAAAAACAACACCAAAACTAGAAAGACTACCAACAGTGGCTCTATCTGAGGATTTTTAAATGAAATTTTAAGCAAGAACCAAGATCTCTAGGAAAGAAGACCAAAAAATGCCTAACCTAAAATAGGAAAGAAAACACCAAAACTGTACAAATTTACAAGGAACTTACATGTGCATAAAGATCAGAACTTCAGTTGAAAAAGGGCTTTAAGAATTGCCCATACACAGGAAACTCAAAAACCTCTCCATCCATATTCTTTAACAGGTAGGAATCTTTCCCAAAACCTTCATGAATTATGTAGGGACCAAGCCATAGTGATTCAAACTTATTATGCTTTCCCTTGTCCTGTGCTCTCACATTCCATTGAAGCACTAGGTCATCTATTTTAAATTTCCTGGTAGTTGCTCTCTTGTCAAAGAGGTACTTCATTTTCTGTTGCAACTTGATATTTCTCCTTTGACTTTCCCTTCTTATTTCATCTAATTTAGTTAACTACATGATTTTGTCTAGCATTGGCTCTAATATATCCATTCCCTCATTTCAAATAAACTTATAAACAAGAAGAAAATTATTTATGGGTAACCTTGACTACAAACCATACACAAGTTCAAATGGAGACTTCTCGGTAGCTTTCTTTACTGTAATCCTATATGCCCATAAGGAAAGCTTCAAATTTGAATGCCAAGCTCTCTTATTTTTTTCCAATGTCTTCTTCAGAATTGTCAAAATGCTTTTGTTACTGGATTCAGCCTGTCCATTTTCCTAGGGGTGATAGGGAGATGAATAAGATATCATAATTCCATTGTCTTTACAAAAGTCCTTGAATTCATCTGACCTAAAAAACATTGCATTATCAGTGATCAACTTCATGGGAACACCAAATCTAGTCAAAATATTATCTAGTAAGAAATCAATCACTATTTTACTTGTTTCCTTCTTGGTAGGGATAGGTTCTATCCACTTTGTGAAGTAATCTATAGCAACAAGGATCCAACTATGTCTGCCACTAGATTTCTCAACAAACTCACCTATAAAATCCATTCCCCACATGGTAGAAGGTGCCTCTATAGTTATTGGATTTAACAATAATGCTCCTAAATACTTTAATTTGGAGGAAAACTTCTAACAAGCCTCACATTTCTTAACAAACTGGAAAGAATATTTAAACAGTGTAGGCCAAAAATAGCCAGCTCTTAAAATCTTGTGAGTAGTAGTCTTTGCTGAATAGTGCCCCCCACAAATACCAGCATGCATTTCATTCAAGATCTTTCTTGCCTTATATTTGTCAAGGCAAAATAGAAAAATTCCATCTCTATTTTTCCAATATAAATCTCCTTGTATCAATGTGTACTTCTAAGCTTGTAACCTTAAAGCTCTCTTTTGATTGTCAGTCATACACTCTAGACATTTGGCATTCTTAATGAAATATACAATATCAGCATAATATGGTTGCATCTCAATACTTGTTATTGTCATGTCTGATGCTTGTTCATTATTAATTTGGATCAAATCCATGTTCTCTTCAGTCATTAGTTTTTCCAAACCTAGTCCTCTCACTAACTTGGTGATATGGATTTCCAAATTGAATTCTTGAATCCTGGTGATCCATTTGCATCTTTTACCAGTAACCTCTGACTGTGTAAGGACATCTTTGACTATTGCAAGTGGAACATATGTAGTAACCTTAGCATAAACTAGATAAGGTCTGAAAGATTTTACATCTTTTACCAGTGCATATGCCTACTTTTCCATCATTTCATAATTTAATTCAGCATCCTGCAAAGACTTACTAAAAAATGCAATTGGATGCTCAAAATTTTCTTCATCCTTCTGTAATAGTACAACAACAATAGTGTGAAATGATGCAAAAGAAAATAGTGAGAAAGGCTTGCTATAATCAGGAGATTTCAATACAGGTGCTTCTTGAACAACTTCTTTAATTTTGTCAAAGGCACTTTGAGCTTCAGTAGTCCATTGGAATTTAACATCCTTTTTGAGTAACTTAACTATTGGTTTGACAATGTCGGCAAAATTGGCAATGAACCTCCTAACAAAATTGATTTTTCCCAAAAAGTATTACACACCCTTGAGATTTTTGGGTGCAGTGACCTTCTTGAATGCTTCCACTCTTTCTGGATCAATTCTTATTCCTTCTTTTGATACAATGTGTCCTAGTAATTTTCCTTCTTTGACTACAAAATTACACTTTTTTGGATTCAAGGAGACAGCATATTCTAAAGATTTATTAAAAATCTTTTCAAGATGTGAACAATGATCCTTAGCCCTTTTGGAATAGGCAGTCATGTCATCCTGGTACACAACCATAAACAAATCAATATATTCTTTGAAAGCAACATCCATGTCTCTTTGGAAAGTTGCTCTAGCATTCCCAAGGCCAAATGGCATCCTAACATACACATAAGTTCCCCAAGGTGTTGTGAATGCTATTTTGAATTGCTCAAATTCTTTCACCAACACTTGGTAATACCCAGAGAAACCATCCATCATAGACAATAATTCACATCCAGTGACTTTGAGCAACATTGCTTCCATATTGGGCAAAGAATAGTTATCTTTTAATGATGCAACATTTAGATTTCTAAAATCCACACAAATCCTAATATCACCATTTTTCTTTCTAATAGGAACTAAGTTAGACACCCAAGTTGAGTTCCTTGTGGGTTGAATGATCCCTGCATCACTTAACTTGACCAATTTCTACTACATTTTAGGAGCAAACAATGAATTAATAGGTCTTTCTTTCTGTCAAAAAGCTTTAGCATCCTTCTTCAATGGGATCTCATGTTGGAATAAGTCCTCTCTATAAGCTTTTAGGTCATCATATGACCATGCAAACACATGCTTATGTTTTCTTAATAATTTGATCAAATTATTTCTTATTTGAGGATCTAACCCTTTCCCAATGTAAACCATCTGTGGGGTATTTTGTGATCCCAAGTTCACCTCTTATAGATCTTCAACTTTAGCATTACTAGTTTTTAGCATATGATCATTCTAACTCCCATATAATGCCTTTAGTTCAATTAAACCCTAGGAATATGGTTTGTACTTAACTGGATCACTTCATTGCCCAGGACCATATCTTTACCATCAATTTCCTCAACCAAAGTGTTACAGTCTATGAGTTGATCTTCATAAGTGTCAAGGCACTGAATAAATTTTAGGATGTCTTGATCATCCTCAAAGACTTGCCAATTGTAAATATTTTCTGGAATAACTGGCCTACTCTTAACTTCTACTATAGACATCCCAGTCAAAATTATATCATCTCCTTTTAAGGAAACACTAGCTAAAAAATCATCCATTATGTTTTTTGATCTTTCTACCTAGCAGATATTAAAAGCATCAAAAAATTCAATCTGGTCCCAAATAGCATGTTTATAAAATTTTAACCTATCATTCTTAGTAGCATATTTGGACCTAACTTGTGCTACCACAAGCTCAGAGTCTCCATACACCTTTAAACACTTTATACCATGTTTTATGGCAATACTCAATCCTAAAGACAATGCCTCATACTCAGTAGTATTATTTGTACATTGGAAAGTGAGTAGGAAAGAGTACTTGAAAGTGGTACCTGATGAAGATATGAATATGACTCCAATTCCTGAGCCCTCCTTTGAACAAGCCCCATCAAAGTACATTTGTCATAGCCTATTTTGTTCTTTTTCCAACTCTTAAATCAATGGGTCTACATCTTCCTCTTGTGGAACAAGTTTTTCCACTCTAAAATTCTCCATGTCAACATCCACACAGCAATTTAAATCATCAGTATCATCCACTTCAATCATGTGAGGGGTCTTGCTTTCTCTAGACACTTTAACATTATTTCCATCAATGTTAAAAGTAGCAAAAGATAAATCACATTGGATACTTTCTCCCATTTGGGCACTCCATTTTCTAGATAACAACATCCCATACTGTGGTGGGATGTCAACCACTAATACACTCATGGTTAACAACTGATTTGGGTAAGCTACCAACCTATAAGGTAGTGCTTTGATAGTACCAACAAATGGTACTTCTCTTGAATCAATTTCCTGACATCTTCCATGGGGTGTATCCACTTTTAATCCCAAAGATTTCATTACTTCTATAGGCATAATAGTATTAGAAGCACTTAAATCAATCATGCAATTTTTTAAGTGCTTCCCATTTACGATTAAAGATAGGAAAAATGGATCAACTATCCCTAATGCTATACTGATAACATTTGTATCCAAATAAATTTGAGGAATTTCAGAGATAATTTCCCCATACTGATTTTCACTTGAGTCATTTACAGAAGCAACTAACTTGTCAGCCTTAGTGTCACTTTGGGCATCAGCAAGAGAAACTCCATTCACCCAACTTAAAGCTTTCTCTTTATGCTCCTCAATCCTCATCATTTCTAACAAAGGGACTTTGACAGTGATTTGTGATAATAACTTTCCCATGTCAACTGGGATATACTTGGGGTCAACTATATCTTGTTTAATAATAGTGACCTCCCTACTTTCCTCATGTTCCATAAGGCCAGGATGATCCTTGTTTTGGGTCTTGACTTCCTTTTGGGAGGGAATGAAAGTATCCTCAAGAGGTTTAGCCTTTACCCTTATAATTCATATTGGGAGTAGCAAAAGTGACATTCTTTTTTATCTTAGTCTTGCTAACAACTTCTGCAGCTTTATGTTTATCTTGAGCCTGTTTCACATCCCTATCTAAATTTTTGATGAATATACCAAATGGATTTTGACTTGAATCACCCAATACCCTATTTCTTAAATTATAGTTACTCTTGGCTTGGGTAACCATGTCTGTTGTGATTTGTGCAATTTCCTCATCATAGGGCCTTCTCAACACAACTAATCCATCATCCCTTAAGGCATTACACTGGACCCTTGTTGGAAATTTGGCTAATGTGGATGCATAGATGTTGTCATTATGGCAACATATGATCTCTATTAAGAGTGCAGAATCTGGAATGCAAGTATGGAAAGTTGAAGGAAGAAATTGTCTAAGTATGGATACAGTGATCCTGACAGAGCACTCGATGAAGATTTAGTTGGCGACGTCCACTGGAGCAATATTTTTGTTTGTGAAATTAAATAAAGATTCTACAGAGTATGAGGATACCCCATCTTAGTGCGCATAAAGTTTGGAGTAGTACGGACAAAGTTATTCAAAGTTTACTGAAGATAGTTTTTGTAGACAAAATAGTTTTGGAGACAGTATTAGCGAAAGAGTTAAGGGATTATTTTTTCTTGTCAAAATAATGACTTAACATTATGAAGGGATGACATCCTAGATGTTTACTCTTGGATAAAGATTTTGGAAGCTGACCATGTAAAGTTATTAGCTCTAATAACTCATATATTAGGCATACTTGAAATGTAATGACAGAATAGATGATATGTAAAAAGAAAGAAAAGATAACTTGCAATAGTTGTATATTGTGATAGAAGCAAAGGCTATTGATGTGAAGTTGTAAGTAGTACCATATTATAGTCAAAAACATTTTGTATTACCTATTTGGGCAGTGAGCTCAGCTGGTGATTAGGTTTTGTAATCTAACTCCTAACAGGGTTAAGGCTTCTAACAAGGCCTAAAGTCCTTTAACCAGGACAGATCTACTATATATTGTAAATTGACTCCTAATAGGGTCCAATATCCCTAACAAGATACTTTTGATTAGTGATCTCTGTGGGTACCATCCCCATCAGGGTTTTCCCTTGGCCAGGGTTTCCTTGAGAACATATCATGTGTTATGAGTTCTTTCTATTTACTGCTATGTTTGTTAATCAGCTTGATAATCTTTGTATGCACTAAATTTATTTGTTATATCCATAATTGGGCAAAAGAAAAATTTTGTGAAATATTGATTCACCCCCCCTCTCAGTATTTCCTATTTCTAACAATTGGTATTAGAGCTTGGTCACAGGTTCGAATCCCCTCGGGTAACGCTGAGGGGGAGATTGTTGGAAAAATGGTCAGTGCTCCCCTCGGGATTCATGACATGGTTTAACAACCTCATATGTCTTCTATAAGTCTAGTGGTTGTATCGGGCATTAACAGGTCAATCTTTTGGTGCAACGGCAACTACTACTTGTAACAAGTGGTATCAAAGCACATCTCAAGCAAGACCTCAATTGTTGAAGACCAAATTGAGCAGTGTCTTTCAGCAAAGACATCTTTTCAGAAGTTTAGCTTCAATTCCCTGCAAGCTTGTCAGACAGCAGCATACGGATTGAGTACTCTACTCAATGTTGCTGAATCCATCAGGAAGGTATGGGAGAAAGATTTTGAATCATGGAAGTCAGAGTTTGGTGACTGTGTTGCAAGCCTACCAGCTTTGCAATAGCTGATAACAAGGTATAAAGTTTTTTTTGAAATTTTTTGTACACCCTATCTTTGTCATTGTTGTCAAAGGGGGAGAGATAGCAGAAAAATGAATATATTATGAGGAAGGATACTCATAGGGGGAGATATTCTATGGAGTACAATATTGTATATGTGTTGTATAACTTTTGGCCACAATTTTGTGTAAATACTTTGAAGTTTTGTTTGCACACTTAGCCAATTTTCCCATATGTTGCCACCAATGACAAAGGGGGAGATTGTTGGAAATTTGGCTAATGTGGATGCATAGATGTTGTCATTATGGAAACATATGATCTCTATTAAGAGCGTAGAATCTGGAATGCAAGTATGGCAAGTTGAAGGAAGAAATTGTCTAAGTATGGATACAGTGATCCTGACAGAGCACCCGATGAAGATTTAGTTGGCGACGTCCACTGGAGCAATATTTTTGTTTGTGTAGTTAACTAAAGCTTCTATAGAGTATGAGGATACCCCATTTCAGTGTGCATAAAGTTTGGAGTAGTACAGAAAAATTTATTCGACGTTTACCAAAGATAGTTTTTGCAGACAGAACAGTTTTGGAGACAGTATTAGCGAAAGAGTTAAGGGATTATTTTTGCTTGTCAAAATAATGACTTAACATTATGAAGGGACAACATCCTAGATGTTTACTCTTGGATAAAGATTTTGGAAGTTGACCATGTAAAGTTATTATCTCTAATAACTCATATATTAGGCATACTTGAAATGTAATGACAGAATAGATGATATGTAAAAAGAAAGAAAAGATAACTTGCGATACTTGTATATTGTGATAGAAGCAAAGGCTATTGATGTGAAGTTGTAAGCAGTACCATATTACAGTTAGAAACATTTTGTATTACCTGTTTGGGCAGTGAGCTCAGCTGGTGATCAGGTTTTGTAATCTAACTTCTAACAGGGTTAAGGCTTCTAACAAGTCATAAAGTCCTTTAACTAGGACAGATCTACTATATATTGTAAATTGACTCCTAATAGGGTCCAATATCCCTAACAAGATAATTTTTATTAGTGATCTTTGTGGGTACCATCCCCACCAGGGTTTTCCCTTGGCCAGGGTTTCCTCGAGAACATATCATGTGTTATGAGTTCTTTCTATTTACTGCTATGTTTGTTAATCAGCTTGATAATCTTTGTATGCACTAAAGTTATCTATTATATCCATAATTGGTAAAAAGAAAAAGTTTGTGAAATACTAATTCACCCCCCCTCTCAGTATTTCCTATTTCTAACAACCCTATCGAACTGACTATCTTCTTCATCAGAAAAAACTTGCTGATGGTAGACCTCATTCCTAGATTGTGAGCTAGATACATCTTGACCCTCTTCCTCCTCTGTGGATTCCATCTCATCATACATATATGAGGAGGTCATGGCACATCCTTGATCATCATAAGACTCTTCATCATTACTCTCTTGCTCTCCATCTATAGAGATATTTTGAGCAATTACATAGTAATAAGGATCATGAGGTGAATGACAAACAATGCACCATGGAACATCATCATTCATGTTCACTGAGCTTTTGTGTAATGGGTCAGGAGTTTTATCATTGAGTTTATCCCTTCTTTCGGGAAGCACTAGTTTTCCATCCTTCCACTGAGTGTTGTAAGGATAGTTCTACATTCTTGGTAACTTGTTAAAGTTATTGAAGGATGGCCTATCATTTCCTTGCACTCTATTGTTTCTACTTTCACTAGGCTTCAAATATTTTATTGCTTTTAAGATTTGTTTCAAACTATCATCATCTTTTGGTTTTGTATCAAATTTCCCTAGTTCTTTTCTATTTGGGAGTGGAGGTTTATAATCATCCCTTCTTCCCAACTTCCCTGATATTCTTCTATTGCTTTCTATGTTAATGGCCAATTTGTAAGCCTCTACAAGGTTCCTAGGGTTTTTGTCTCTCAAAAGATACCCCATTTTTTAATCAAAAGCATTTAGGTAAGTGACCAAACATATCTTATCATCCAATCTAATGACTTGCAACAATTTATGCATGGCCTTTTGAAATCTAACATTAAATTCAACAACACCTTCATTCTTATTTTTCTTGATGTTATTGAACTCATTGAGCATGAAACCTTCATTGGTCTTATCACCATATTGTTCTTTGAAAAAATTCTTGAACTATTCCCATGAACCTATGCTAGCATGGGGTAGATTCCTAAACCAATCTCTAGCATCTTCAGTCAAAGATTGAACAAAAATTTTCATAATTACATCATCAGGCTCAATGTTGTACTCATCTATCACATCAATGAAACTCTTTAAGTGCTCCTCACAAGTGACTACATTGCTTCCATTGAATTTTGGAAGTTTCTTCCTAATTTCATTAGGGATAGGGTTAGGGTACTTAGGGATCCAAATAAAAACCAATTGTTTGTCTCTCATGGATGGACCCTATTTGGGATAGGTCAGCTCCTAAAGATGTGGATGTTTGGATATTTGAAATAGTGGAAGTTTTAGGCATACCTTTAGTTTTGATAGCATTTGAAACATTTCCACCTTGTGCTAATGAAGTGACTACTATATTGGTAGGTCTTGAAGATTGCCTAAGGAACTCAATCTTCCTTTTCATCTCAGTTGCAGTAGCTTCTAGCTCTGCCTTTTCTAATTCTTTAGCCAATAATTCATGTTCCCTTTTGGCCTTCTCAAGATCAGCATCTTCCTACTTGATCTAAAGGTTTCTTGATAGGATTTGGTTCATTAATTGAAATTCCTACAACCTTTTGTTTACCCTTATCCCTAGGGTTTCTTATTTCATGTGTCTCTTGGACAATAGGTTGTTCTTTTGTTTGTTCTATTATAGGAACATAATTTATGGCTTCAAAATCCAACAATTGCCTCTTTAATTGTTTAGCTCTTATCATAGCATGTCTAATCTTTTCTTCCTTTTCTTTCTCTCTTTTTTGCCTTATTACAGCTTGTTCTCGGATCTTTCTTTCCAATTCAAACACTTCTTCAAAAATTTCTTCAGAATCTAGGAGGGTTGTTTCTAATGAAGAGTTTTGGCAAAGAATTTCTTCTTGATGATCACTGAGTACTTGGTGAACTTGTAAAGAGGAATCAAGGGGAAAAGGAGGAATGAAGCCTTTCCTATTCCTACTTTTCCTTCTTGATCTTCTATTGTTTCCAAGGATTCCTTTCCTATGAGGTTGTGCTCTGCCCCCATCCTTCTCAGAGGGTGAATAGTAATCCTCATACTGATTTAAACCCAAATCAATTGCTTCCTCATACTCTGATGTATTTCCTTCTTAGGTTGTTTGAACTAGATCTTCTGTCCTTATATTTCCTTTTTGTTTCCATGTAAAAGACATGTCATTATTATTTCTTTCCTTCCTCATTTGATTTCGTCTTGAGCTGGTTGGAAGTTCTCCCTCTAAATTTTCTTTTAGATGTTCTTTTCTCCAAGATCTTGTATTCTTATGGGTCATTATGAAGAAGGGATTTTCCTTATGGAAAACTGGTACAGAGATGTTGTAAAGAGTCACCACCCAATTTCTTTTGGGAATTTGGATAAACTATTCTTGAGAGAAAATATAGGCAAAGCTCTTAAAGGGACAAGATATAGGAAGATGAAGGGATAACTCTAATCTTCAATGGTGATTGACTAGTATGGAATGAGCAGGTCAGGAGTCAAACTCAACTTGAAACCTATGTCACTATTAAGTTTCTAGAAGATTCTAACTAATTCCCAGTAGAGTCAGAAATTTGTTAGGGATTTTTCTTGCAGGGTCAAACTTGGCAAATGTATGGGCTTGATTCTTAGTTAAAGAGGACTCCAAGTTTGAAAAAAAAGCCTAATTTATGAGGATTGGATAAGATCCTCCTTCTTCTTTGAGCTCCACAACACTCAGATAGTTATTACCTATGAACAAGTTACTATATCTCAAGTAAGCTTTTATATTAGGTGTATTAATTCTTCACTGCTATGCTTTTAATTCTTCAAGTTAAATTCAATAGAACATTATCACTCTACAAACATCCCATAATATCCTAATACAAAGTACTATGATGGAAATCATAAGTGTAAAAGCACAGAATAGTGGTATAAGGACATTCATCCTTCTTCTTTTTATGAGTTAAACTCAAGGAAGGGTAACCTCTTGATTTTTTTTTTAAGGAATCACTAAGTATGAACCTATACCACTTGGATATAGTTCTATCAAAACATCAACAAAATTCTTGAAAATAAAAGTACTGGTAATGAAATGAATTTTGATTCTTCTAAGGATTGCAAAAGATAACAATTAAGAAAAACACACTCCAAACCAGTGCCTAAATCCTAAGGGAAAAAGAGTCCTTAATGAAAATCCACAAATCCTCTTAATGAAATATGACAGTATGCCTTACATACAACCTGCAATCCAAATAGGATGCCTTGCAAACTATTTTACCTATCTAATATTATTACAATCAATATCCCGATAGATGTACTTACACTCTAAAATTGATAACAAGATTTTAATTCTCTCCTTGAGAGAAAATCATAACCAATTACAAAAATTTCTTAACAACTAGCATATTTTAAATGCCTTACATATAAAACATACAAAAGTAAGTACAAAAATGGAGAGACAGTAACAAAAAGAGACAAGAATTGCAATATATTTATATTAGAGAATATTTACAATTTACATAAGGAAACTTGTGCTCAGAAATTCAGACACAAAGTTCAAAATTCTATTCTGTAGCAATTGTAATTGTTTTTCTATTATCTTCCATCCTTATCCAAATGATATTACAACTCCTGTATATATTCTCAACCATCTTGGAATTATATTATTTTTGGGAATGCAACAAGCTTCGGATGGTTGAAAACCCTAACACTAAAGAGAATAAAAAGACAAAGCAAAAAAAGACAAAATACAATCAACCCTCAGGCAGTGGAAAGACAAAACTATCTTGGCTTGTTCTGCATCCTGGATCACTGATAACTGACACCTTTATCTGTAAGTATTCATGATAGCTTCTTAAGTTTTAATGAGATATGGTGACCGCCATTTTAGGATAACCTACACCATTCTTCAATGATAGCTTATCATCCTTGTGCTCTAAGATTAGGTGTCAGATGTTCCAAATGTCCTCCTCGTTCTTCATCCAAGATATCTAAGTTAAGTATGATGAATTTGATTTTCTTGGGCTTTGTTAACTCATCCCACACAACTACTTATTCCTCTGTTGGCTATTTAAAATCTTGAACAAGCTATAATTGTGCCTTTTGTCTTCCCCACCTAGCATTTGTGATTGTTTTGAGATCTGTTGAAAATTTGGTGAGCTTTGTTTCTGCCTTAATAGCCTCATTCAGAGTTTTATTGAATCTTTCCATATCAACCTCAATGTTTTCATTTAAAAATGCCTCATTTATATGAAGAATAAGATCAAAAAATTTTCTCCATTAATCAAGGCTCTTTATGGCTCCATTTGCATTCTTGATAGAAGGAATAAACTTATTGGAACTGGAGTTGAGCATGGCTATCTTAGCCTCAATCAGATTTGCCTTACCCTTAAAAAGTGGTAATATGGCTTTAATTCTATTTATCTCCTCACCAACCTGCAGAACTATTTTTGGAATATCATCTCTCAAAGATTGAGAAAATGCCAATCTTTCAAAAAGTGGTGCTCTAATAGACCAATTTGCGAAGTATCCATTCAAAATTTGAACATAATTATCAACTTCCAACTACAACTCAGGAAACTTGCTATAAGCATTAAAAACCAAATCATATTTATCTTTGATCACATCAATTATGTATTGCAAAATTTTTAATAAGGCCTACAAGATAGCCTCATTCTTTTCCATATTTATTTTTTCTAATTCTCCAACAACCTCTTCTTTTGTCATTCCTTGTGCCTCATTTAATGCAGGTTGCTCAGGAGGTATAGGAGCCACTATAGGAGTATTCATAACTTGAACATCTAAATCATTCAGAGATTTTTGTAGTGCTTTCTCCTTTATTATTCGGAGATCCCTATCCCTCAATAATGCATTGTAGTCCTCCAAGAGGGAGCCAGACCTTTCTGAAAGCTATTTTATTTTATCTTCATTCAGCTCAGAAAAATGAGTCAATACTTGAGAAATCTCAAGATCCCCTGTGTTGTGGATGGACCACACAATCTTATCTCCTTCCATCTTCTCTTTTACATTCAAAATTGAAGGCTTTTTGTCTTTGGGATAAAGACTCCACAAGGCTAATGCCTAATTTCTTGGGCTATAAACAAAGCCTATAACAATGTCCCCCACTTGGGTTTCCAAAGATAGAGTTATGTCTTCCTGCCTTTTAATTTGATCAATAATGAAATCAAAATATAAGTTCAACCTAGGTACAAGTAGCATGTTGGTCTTCTTCACCAGTTGTCTGGCCTCATCTGGGGTGAAACTCTTAGTCTCAGGGTCATACTCTCTCAATTTTTGTAATACCTCCTCTAGCACTTGGCCCTCCTCAGTGATCTTCATGCTAGATGCAACTTGTTGTTGTTTATGCCAAATCAAGAAACTTTTGAATTCTTTTGACTCTATCAAACTTTCATCCTTTAAGAAAGCATCTTGCGCAATCATTCTCTCATCTTGGCATAGAGCCAAGGGCAACTCAACAACTTCAGTTTCAAGCTTTTTTTTTCTCTTTTCTTCTCTTATTTTCTTCCTTAACTAGTGATGATGCATACCAGTGCCAGGGAAAAGGGCCCCTACTCTATCTATTCTCTTCACCTGAGAAGACTCACCAACCAATAATATTTTCTTCTTTGGAGGTGGCTCACTTATATCCTAAGAACTATGAAGTTCTGCAAGATCAACATTATTTTCTTCAACCTGATGCGTCTCTGCCATTATTATTTCTAGAGGGGGAATGCTATGCACAAAATAACTACCATCACTATCTTCATAACATTCAAAATCATAATAGACCTTTTTCTTCTTGTCTATTTCATCAATTTGATCTTCAAATGTCCTCATCAAGGTGTTGAACTGAGACATCATTTGGTCAAGCCTTTGAAGATAAGGCAATTCGGGGAAGAAACCACTAAATGCTAGTCCCTTCTATCTCAATCTCTTCTCCATTGAATACAATTCATTTATCTAGGAGGCTCTCCTTTCCACTTCATCATCGTCTATAATATTTCTTATTACATCTTCTTTGAGAAACTCCTCATGTCTTCTATTAAAAGGAATGGTGGGCATGTAGTATTTCCTAATAGCAACCATAAACCCTTTTGTATCTAAATACCTATGGAAAGCAACATGCATTCTGAATTTTCCCAACCATTCATCAACTTTTCTCAAGGCATTCTTGCCTATTGTGATACTATGCACTCTAAAGTTCCTTGGAGTAAGAGTTCCCTTCCTATGTGAAGCCAAATGCTCCCTTTCAGTCAACATTAATTGCCAAATGAACTCCAAAAATACCACCCTTGGTGGGACAAAGAAAGGTAGCACGTGAGGGGGCTGGGGGCATCCATACACTCTAATCAAAGTGTATTCTTTTTCATAGTATATATCTCCCCAATTATGGCCCTTATTCCATTTTTTGACAAATTGTTGGGGCCTCACCAGCTGCAAAACTTTAGTAGAAAACCTTGATATTTCAATTCCCATACTTTGGAGGATAGGCAAAACTATCCAATTTTCAAAAGCATAGAACTCACCCCTTGAAGTAGAAGGACTCCAAGCCCTTATCCAAAATTGTACCAAGTTTTGCTGCCCTCTATACATCATCTGCGGCTCCAGACGATCCATGTTCATAATATTATAGTTGAAATATAAAATAAATTGCATTAATAGATAATAATGCATAAATCAGGGTGCGGGACTAGATGGAAAAGCTTTCTACAAATTTTGGATGCATTGAACCTTTAGAATTGCTCTAAAAGACCTTAAAAATTCTCTCGCCTGGGCTCTGCAAATGCTTGGTAATTTGAAAGAATGATGACCAACTGTATATATTTCATAGAATTGAATGCAAAAATCCATAAGAGATTAGAAAGTTGTAACCATGTCACCTCCACCATTACTTTGCATGCTCAGGACTTCATTTCACTAGCCATGCTCGATTAAATGATAGGTAATCAAATTTAATTTTCTAGTGATCTAGCGACTATGAGACTTTCTCAAAATCACCAAAAAATATGGTGCCTTTTGAATAGTTATGGAGATTTTGTGATTGTAAAAAATTTTAGTTATATAATACCTTCACTTTATCTGGAGACTTGGTGACCAAAGAAGAAAATCATAGTCACTGAAAGAACTAAGACCTTTTGAAATCATCTGGAGATCAAGTGACCCTTTGATTTTAATTTTTTCACAATCTAGAGATTTGGTGACTATAGTCACCAATTTAGTCACTACAAAATATTTCTTCTTTGAATTTATCTCGAGATCTAGCGAAAAAGTGCCATCACAAGATCTGGCGACAACAACAAATCTCCTAGTCGCTAAAGTTAGTTGACTTTTCAAACTTCTTCTTGAGACCCTTTGACTGAACTATTTAGAGATTCAGTGATTGTAGATATGATAACTTCAATTTATCTTATCTAGAGATCTGGCGACTATAGTCATACCCACCTTTCTATTTATATTTTCCATATTTTGTCAACCAATCCCAAAGGGACATGTCAAAAAATGAGGCAAATGAATCCAACAAATGGAAACTCACATTTTCTTCAATCCTTTGACTTTGGTCAAAACTTAACTCTAGATTTCTTGGAAATTACATGACTGAAGACAACCTCTTAATTGGAAAACAACTTCCTTAACTGGAGTTTATCCTAGAGATCAGGTGACAATGAAATCCTCAAGGTTGCTAGATCATTCTTTAACCCACGATTTAATTCTGAGATCATGCAACCACCACTTGATCACAACAAAATCAACGATCGAGAACAACTACTAGAAAACCTTCCTTTTAACTCATATACATCTAATGAATGCATGACTGCATACATCTCCTTGACACTAAATACCTTTTCCAACTATGGTTAGAACTGGAGATTTCTCAAACACCATTACTCTCTTAGTCGCTAGAGAAATCACTTAACCTTGGTCAGGTAATGAGAATGAATATCAACTGCTAATTAGAAATTGATCCAATGGTCGTTGCTAAATCATCGTAGCTTTTTTAACTTAACCGCTTCATTGGGAGATCCAGAGATAACCATGTCACTGAATCGCTGATCACCAAAGACATAACCACCAAGATGAAGAGAATGCATGACTAATGAAATTGCCAAGTCATAGGATAAAAGAACTAACCACCAAAAAATGATGAGATCTAGCGACTACCATAACAAACTGCCACCTCACATTTGGAGATTCAGTGACCAACTGCAAACTGCAACATCACTGAATATTATATCAATTTCATACTTCTTTCAGAGATCACCCGACTGAAGGCATTTTGATTTGGAGACCTAGAGACTATAGTAACCTCTGCAAATATTTATCTTAATAGTCGCTAGATCACACAATGATAATTCAGAGACTTAGCGACCAAAGGGAGCCATTAAGTCATTTAAGAACAAGGAATATACTTTCAATCCAAGGAGATCATGTGACAAGAGGTTTTGTGTAATCGCTAATAAAAAAGGAATATTCCAAATCAATTTAGAGATTGAATGACTAACTGGGAAGACAAAAGTGCACATGCTTAGAAAGATCTTTTAAGTGATTGAAAAAGGTAATGGCCAAATAGACTTGGATGAACAATTTTAGGGATTCTTTGGATTTTTCTAAGGCAATGAGACCTGAAACCTAGGGTTTTCACCCAAAATGAAACCTGGAGCCGCTGGGGCCAAAAAAACTTGAAGATCAAACCATAAAAAGGAGGGACAGAGACCGAAAATCCAAAATTTCAAAAAACAACACCAAAACTGGAAAGACTACCAACATGGTGAAGGCTACAACCTTCTGATCTCAGATACACATTATATCTACTTGATGAACTGGCATTGTGACACTACTTGTCTGATCAATTCCTTTGATGTGCTGATGCTTTGACCTCTTACAAAGCTCTAATACATCTTAACAACTCTTCGCATACTTTTTCTCTACTTATTTCAACTCTACAACAACATCCATGACTAATTACAAGGGCGCATATAATATTTATATGCACATACAAAACAATTAACTAGGTCAACCCTTTAACCGATTACATATAATGCTTCCAAGTGAATTGGTTCAAGCATGTTTACAAATAAATTTATTAAAAGACTATAACCTATTTACAATAGGCACATAGCCTTTACAAAATAATAACATAGTTGCTAATGAAATTATCATCAGTCGGCTGCATACTCTATTTTGTTTTGGCATTTAGTGGCTGTGTAACTTCAACTATCTGTAACTTCACCATACTTGCATATCTGATTATGCACTCATAGACTAAGCATGAATACACTCTTACCAACTTATCTTCTAGGGCACATACCATAACTCGGTCATACGTACGTGTGCTAATGCTCTAAACTATTGGTGCACTGCTAACTATCCAGTCTTTTGTACTTAGCGAATTTCTGATCTTTTGAGGATGTGCGCTGACTCCAAAAATTTTTAAGACTTTGTTGCCATAATGAAAACACTATATTAAGTTATATACAATAGTATAGTCAAATTTCCAACAATATCCCCTTTTTCATTGATGGCAACAAAGGAATATGGCACAGTTACTAACTATTCTATTATACAAATTTTTTTGTCATACTCTATCTTGTATCTCCCTTATATTCTTTGCTATACATCTTCTGTACATATCTATATCTCCATATTCTATACATACTCCCCCTTTGACACTAATGAAAAAGGTGCTAAAAATTGAATTTCTAAAAGTACTTACAGGGAAAGTACATATGGATATGTTATCTGTAACTTGTGGATCTCTTACTTCTAGAATGCAATCAGTGCATTGATTGTTTAGAGATGGGTGAATAATGCATAATTCAGCTTCTCCATCTTCTCCAAATCTAAGGTAGGACCTTGATCATATGTCACCATGGTGGCATTGATCTCCTTGATATTCTGATTGAGCACATCTAGGGAGGGTGCAAGAGCATTCTTGAGCTGTGTTTCCCTTGCCCTTATCTTGGTCATCTCCTTCTCTACTCTTTCTATCTTGTCAATGTACCCTTGATATACATTATTACACATATTTACATAAGTGGAGGGGTCTTCTACTGATTTCCTTACTTGTTCTATCATTGCTTCTTCCTCTTGTATCTTCTTGAAATGATCATAAGTCAGCTTATCTTGGTCCATACAATCTACAATGATCTTCCTACCATTTGCTACAAACTCCTTCAAAGATGCTTGACCAATTTTTAGGGAACTTAGGTCAAATGCAAAGTTACTGACCAATTCACTTAGTCTCTTCTTCCTATACTTTTCTTTTGCAACTTGAGATGTAGACTCTTCCAAGGTACAAAAATTGGTTTTGAAGGCTGTGAGGATGTTGCTACATCATCAACTAAATGCACCTTAGACACTTTCTTGTCTGAAGGTAGTAGACTATTCAATATGATGACTGATTCAACAAATAATGGGTTCATCATTACCTATTTCTCTTTGGCCTTCTCCATAGCGAAGACATTGATCTTGATTAGGTCTTCTTCTCCCCAAGAATCTAGACTAGTGGTGTTTGATATCAATCTTGACAACACTCATACATAAGGAGTGATAGGAGTGCTATCCATTGCTTCTTGTTTAAATTTTATTGCCATTTCAATAGATGACTTATCTGTTGGTTTATTTTCTTTCATCTCTACTTCTCCTTTCTCTTTTTTTGCTTCCTTTTCTTTTTCTTCTTCTCTTTCAACTTGTGTCATATCCTCAATCAGTACTTCTTGTTGATTAGGAGGAGTGTTACCACATAGATTCTCAGCCTCTTGAGTGCTTACAAATGCTTCTTCAAACTTGTCCAAATCAAGATCTAAGGCTGTCATTGCAATCTCAACATTGTCAATAAAAAGTGTATCATCCATATGTGTTTCTTCTATAGGCACATGCTTCTCTATCTTTGTGGGTGCTACAACTGTGGGTATTGAATCCTGAGGACCTATATCTTGTTCATTGATGATCTCTAACTCCTTGGCTACCTTTTTGGGTACTTGAGCTATGGGCGCAATAGCTGGATACCTGTGTCTATTCATGAAAACTATCTCAAAGGCTTTTTATGTTTCCTTTGCAACTAGTTCATAATTCTTGTCCATTATATGCAAAGTTCTTGACTTGGTTCTAAGATGTGGCTTTACCAGATCTAATAGTAAGGTCTTTTCCTCTAGAGAACATACTGGTAAATTATCATCTAAGATCTTCTCTCTTATTCTTAGATCTTCCTCCATTGCTTGTCTCTTCAAGAAGTCTAAAATGTTCCAAACGCTATCTAGAATCATTGTCTTCAATTCTAGCACTATCTTCTTAAACTTAAGCATGTGCTTGATAATCATGCCATTAATCTGTGACTTATCTATTTCACTGTATTTATCATAAAATTTTCCTATTTGATCAATCCTTCCTTCATTAATTAACCTTGAAATTAGCACTTTTAGACTAGGTCTAAAACTTACTTGTGGTGGTGCTTGAGTACTCTTTCTTTGGCTTCTTGTAGTGCATGAGGATGGATGACTAGTTCCTATCTTTTTCTTCCTCTTTGCCATTGTCTTATACTCCAGAGGAGTAGTAAGATCAATTTTTTTTGTGGGCGTAGGAGAGGAAACATCTATTTTACCCATCGGATCATTAAACTTCTCCACTTTTACCTTCCTCAATTTAGGATCATCTTCCTTTGGTTTTGCTGCTGATGCGCTCTCAATTCCTAAAGCAATCTTTTCTTGTCTTTCTTTGTCTAGGTCTGCTTGAGTTACTCCATGAATTTTCAATATCTCAGAAGTAATCTTAGCTACTTTTCTTTTAGTTGATGCATTGTTTAGAACAACATCAACTTCTCTAGTTTTCTCTTCATAAGTCCCCCATCTTGGCTCATTAGGGTCCTTAGGTGATGATAACAGTACTTGAGCATATCCCTCTAGGATTGGCTCCTCAATCTCATATCCAAGGGGATGAATCCACTTTGTCCTTGGTTCAAATTCTTTCATACATGTTTTATTAGTCTCTACCATATAGAAAATGCTATCTTTGTACTTTTCAACAATTCTTTCTGGAATCCTGTATCTCATCTATATTTTGGCCCTAAATGTTTTCAATTCCAGTGTCATGTAGTCATTTAGTGTGCTCTTAGTAGATGCCTTGAAGGATATTTGTGGCATTGTGGGTAAACTTTTGTCTGAATACAAGTCTGAGACCTTTCCAACTATGTGGAAGTACATGTATATGATCAAAGACCCAAATCTGAATATTTTGGTCTTGTCATGTTTAATGGCCTTGATGTTGTCTATTAGTTGTGCATGCAAGATCTCGCACAAATTAAACTCTCAATTTTCTCTCACAAGTCTTATTGCTACAAGAATTGTGGCCACTGACACACTGTTCACTCTATTGGTGTGTTGAAACCTATACCCTAGTATCATAGACATCAATTTGATGTCATTTTACTCTATAGGCTCTATAGTCATTCCACACCTATCACTTCTTGATTTTCATGTTTGCTCAACAAGTTTTCTCACATCCTTGCTTGCTGGAAGAAGGACGCCTTTCTTAGATAGACCTATAATCTCATGAATTAGGTCTCTTGTGATCCTTACTGGAACTTCACCTATCTAGAATGGGTCATCATGAATCTTGATAAGTAGAATCTTTATCCATTCAGACTCGTAGAACTCATATGCAGTCACATATTCAATTATCAGGTGGTTTTCAAACTGTGCATACTCATCTAGGAAGGTTTTATCTAGTTTCATCATGGTTTCTAAATGTGCTCTTATCTTGTCAAGTCCTACTGGCTCCTTCTTACAATATATGCATGTACGGATGTCTTTGACATGCATAAAACCCATAGGCATGCGGGAGAATGCCCCTTCTAGGTCATCCAATGTGGATTTGAAAGGGTGCCTCTTAAATACATATCTTTTCTTCTCCACAACATCAAATAAAATAGGAGTAGCCATCACTTACTTGTATATCACTTTCTTAATGGTTTCCAAGAACTTATGAATTGGCACGATGGATTAGGGCTTTCGCAATTGATCAAACACACTACTTCACTGATGAATCAATCTGCAATCCTTCACAATCAATTGCTAGGGCTTATATGCTCTTCAATCACTTTGAACTCGAATGCAATGAGTGATCTATAAAATTTTGTGTACTTTAAATTGAAAATTCTACCATTAATGCTTGCCGTGTAAACCAAACTTTCATTGAAAATCTCTAGCTTTCATTCTATTATCAATCAGCTAGTGTGCTTTTGCACATAGGTTCTACTAGTCTCCAAAAGGTTATGTTCAAAGGCGCATACTCTGAGGGTGAGTATACCCACCGCGTAGGGGTTTAGAGGTAAATTAGCTCCCCCTATGACCTTGAGGGCCATTCATCTAGATGTAGAGGGTGTGTCCACTATGGATGCATCCAATACATTCTCATCAACCTTATCCTTTTTTTTCCTCTGACCAAATCAAGCTCGTATCTTCTGAAGCTATCACAAACTTGACTTCTCCTTTGGTATCTAGTATTGATTCTTCTAGCTTTTTAGGGCTTTCCTAACTTTGTGTTCTTGATCTACAGAACTTTGAGATGTGTCCAGCCTTGTTACATGAGTGACAAATAATTGGAGGCCTCATATTCTTCGGTGCATTGACATGGGTTACCATTTTACACTGTCTAGCTGAGTGACCATTATAGTTACATATCTGACATTTAATATTCTAAGAACTTCTTATATTTGGCTGATTCTGATTTCTTTGATTAGGCTAAGTCTTGTTCTTTTGACTTGTCTTACAATTCATAGCTCTATGACCAAATTTATTTCATGAATAACAATAACCATTGAAAGGTATTACCTCTATACAATTCCTTGCTATATGTCCATGCTTGTTACATGCATAACAAGTTTGATTTATTGGCTTGCACTCATTCTTGGATGGTTCAATATGATCTTTAGTCTAACTTCTAGTCTCCTTAGCATCTATGGTTTCTTTTGGTTCTTTCATTCTTTCCCACATGTTGTCAATCTAATTTTGTGCTTCATTGAATCCAATGCCGCTAGTATCTCCTTTGAGATTCCAAGCATATAATTGAGATTCAATCAGATCCTTTCTTGTGTGTAATTTATCAATGTGATTCTTAGCCTCTTTCAATTCAGATTCCAAGCTTTCTTTGTTGTTTCTTAGCTCCAAGATTTCCATGTTTTCTTGCCTCAATTCCTCATTCAATTGAAGGTTCTCTTTGATCTTTTCATCATAGACTTCCTGATTGTTAGTTAGTTTGTCATCCAATTCTTCAATTTGATCTTTTAGAGATGTGTTCTCTTCATTTATCTTTTTGACCATGATCCCTAAATCACTAGTAGAACATTCTTTCAAATCTTTTATGAGTCTTTTGATAACTGTTTGAGCATCACTAACTTTTTCTTTTAATTCTTCAATTTCCTTTTCAGATCTATCCAGGTGTTCAAGAGAAGCTTCAAGATTTCTTTTTAGATGTTTCATTTTTGTCTTGTCCATGATATCCTCAAGTAGTTAAAATTATTTTCTAAGGACTAGAGCTCTGATACCAATTGTTAGGAATGGGAACAATGAGAGAGGGGGGGGTGATATTCAATCTTTTTCTTTTACTCTTTAATCAATCTTGAATGCTTAAGTACTGAAATAAATATTAACATAAATAGAAAACATGAACTCAACACATAACACCAATACAATTACAGGGAAACTCAAATAGGTAAAAACCCCGATGGGAATTGACACCCACTAATATTCTATACTAGTGTTTTATGATCCTTGTTAGAAGATCCTTAACCCTGTTAGGAGTTGTCTTTACATTACATTTAGTAAAGTGACCTGGTCAAGGGTCTGACCCTATTAGGATTCTTTTACAATAACCCTGTTAGGGGTGTGGACACAGTGTCCTAGAGCTCATTGCTCAAGCGGTGAAGGTTACAACCTTCTGATCTTAGATACACACTATATCTGTTGGATGAATTGGCACTGTGACACTACTTGTCTGATAAGTTCCTTTGATGCGCTGATGCTTTGACCTCTTGAAAAGCTCTAATACATCTTAACAACTCTTCACATACTTTTTCTCTACTTATTTAAACTCTATAACAACATCCATGACTAATTACAAGGGCACATCTAATATTTATATGTGCATACAAAATAATTAACTAGGTCGGCCCTTTAACCGATTACATATAACACTTTCAAGTGAATTAGCTCAAGCGTGTTTACAAACAAAGTTAATTACATGTCTATAACCTATTTACAATAGATGCATAGTCTTTACAAAATAATAACATAGTTGCTAATTAAATTATCATCAGTCAGATACATACTCTATTCTATTATGGCATTTACTAGCTATGTAACTTCAACTGTCTGTAACTTTTCCATACTTGCATATCTGATTATGCGCTCATAGACTAAGCATGAATACATTGTTACCAAATTATCTTCTCGGGAACATACCATAACTCGATCATACACATGTGCGTTGATGCTCTAAACAACTAGTGCACTACTAAATGTCTAGTCTTCTATACTTAGCCCTTTTCTGATCTTCTAAGGATGTGCGCTAACTCCAAAACTCTATATGAATTTTTGCCATAATGAAAACACTATATTAAGTCATATACAATAGTATAGTCAACTTTCCAACACTATCATACTACAAGTTTGAAAATGAAATGTGCATAATAGGAGAATTTTCACACTTAGGATAATGAACACTTTTTATTTTTCTCTTGCATTTAGAATACTAAAACCAGCAACTTCACTCTTTTTTTTAATGCAAGATCTCATATACTAACTTTGAAAATGAAATGAAATGCAAGGAAGATTTTTTTTTAATTATTATTTAGAACAATGTACTATTCTTTCATTCCTTACATGGAAATAGCATTAAAACAACAACACTACTTTTTCCAATTAAGGCATAAAGATAGAAAAATCATAATCTCTTCTTACTTCCAATACAAGGAGAAGATAGTTGAATGAAAGGAAAATAAACTATTACAATCATATTTCATGCTAGGCATTTACATAGACTTTAACAAACTTTCACATAAGGCATTGTAGCCATTCAATATTCAATAAATCCATAGGGTCAAGTCCAAACTCTCCAAATACACCTTTAAAACCAGCAAACTTTTCCATTATGAAATATGCAAAACAAACCCAATAGACCATGGAGGCTCACCTCCCAACCTAGGCCATTACATGGCCACCCCTGAGCTATAGGAAACAAAGATGGATAGGGTTTTACAAACACACTCGAATGCACATTTACATAGAAACCAGCAAGTAAACAAGAACACAAAATTCCCCTCCCATGGATATTCACATATTGGGTCACCTAGACCCATAATAGGGGTGAAGGTGGAATCTACCCAAATAGGAGAAGCCATTTCTACATAAAAGTAACATGCCTTCAACAAGGACAAGAATATACACATAATGCCTTCACAAGGCCATAGCAACAACTATCAACCCTTCATTATCCTTTACAAGAAAAAAAAACCTTATGACCCCCAAATGAAGCTCACAAGAATGGCAACATGGATGTCCATACATCCATGCCTCATCCCCTTCCTCCTTGAGGAAGGACTCTGCACTAGATGGGTAATCCCAACTATATCCCTTCACCCATCAAGGCTCTCTTCTCTCCCAAGGGTGAGTTTGGCCTTGCACACCCCAAAAATGCACAACTAAAAAAAATAAAACTAGCAAGTGGGTGATCCCACAAAGCTGTGTCCCACTTTAGGAACAAACAAAATCATGAAGTTGGGGAAAAAAAAATTTGACGCCTTTGTACGAAGTAAATACTCCGTGCAAAGTGGTGGACCCACTTCGCAAGAAGTCCCCCAAACAAGGGGCTTCGTGCGAAGACCACTCTTCGCAAGAAGACCCCTACGAGGAGGTCTTCGTGAGAAGAGGGGCTTCACACAAAACCCCTTTGGACTAGATTTTTTATAAATTTCTAGAGTTTTTTGTTTTTTAACATCATTTTCACTAACACTGTTTGTGGACCCCAGGCCTTGGAGTGAAGTACCTCAGCACGCCAATGCCTCCTGAGCTTCGTCGACATCTTCAATTTCCTAGCAGTATCATGTACACGCCTTTTTCTCATTTTTTATTTTAAATAATATGTTTTGAATTTAGTTTAGCTAGTTATTTGTTTTCAATAATTTTTTATTTGTAGAAATGTTAGAAATTTATAGTTAAATATTATCTAATATGTTAGAAATTAATAGTAGAATGTTAGAAAATCATAATTAAATATTACAAAATAATAGAAATATTAAAAATTGTAGTATAAATGTTAGAATATGTTAGAAAATGTTAGAAAATTGTAGTAGTTTGTTAGCACCTGTTAGAAAATATTTACAAAACATTAGAAACCGTAGTACAAATGTTAGAAAATGTTAGAAAATGTTAAATTTTAAGTTTAAAGTTAGAAATGTTATAAAATGTTAAATTTTAAGTTTAAAGTTGTAAATATTAGGAATCTCTCTCTCACACACATGTACACATATTTTTATTAAATATTAAAGTTAGTTATTTGTTTTAAATAATTTTTAGTTTGTAAAAATATTAGAAAATAGTAGTTAAATTTTTTTAAATGATCTAGTAGTATGTTAGAAAACATTAAAAAATTGTAGTACAATAAGTTTCTAGGACCCTTATTCCTCTCTTACAACATATTAAGACACTTAGGATCCCTTAGGAATCTCAAGATCTTATAATACATATTAGGACATCCCATGACCCATTGATGTACATGTTAGGTTCCATTAATACATACAAGGACTCATTGTTTCCCTCGAGGCTCCTTAAGACATTATAGGATGAATTAATGTAACCTATGATCTCTTATGACCTATTATGAGGCCTACAATCCCTTAAAACATTCTAGGACCACTACGTATCACTTATGACATCTTACTTGACACATAGGACACCTTAGGACCCATATGACCCATTATTATATCTTAAAATGTCCTAGGACACATTCATCTATCTAAGCTTCTGTTAATACATATGTGAACCCATTGTTGCCCGCAAGAACCCTTAAGGCATACTAGTATCAATTAATGTAACCTAAGATCCCTTAGACCACTTATCACATCTATGACCCATTAACCTTGTTAGACCATTATACATACCTTATGACATTTTAAGGCATACGACCCATTAACATATCTTAGGTTGTCTTAGGACACATTCATGTGTCTTAGATTCAATTAATATCATACAAGGATCCACTAATGAAACGTAGGACCCCTTAGGACCTCTTATGTTACCCTTGACCCCTTAAGACACTCTACCTGACCCTTATCCATCCCTTACATTATCTTAAGACACATCTAGGACTCATTTTTACCCACGACCCCTTAAGATAGTCTAGGACCACTTATATTGCACCTACGACCCATTAACATTCTAGGATTCTTATTTGGATCCCTTAAGACCTCTTATGTTACATACGACCCCTTAAGACACTATAGGACCCTTATCTATACCTTAGGACCTCTTATGTTACCCATGAACCCTTAAGACACTCTAGGACCACTTATTGCACCTACGAATCATTAACATTCTAGGACTCTTATCTGGATCCCTTATGAAACCTTAAACAAAATATGAAACCTTAGGACCCCCAAGACCCATTAAAGAATCTTAGGATGTCCTAGGACCACTTAGACCACTTATCACATCTACGACTCATTAATATTATGTTACCCACGACCCCTTAAGACACTCTAGGACCTTTATCTATAGCTTATGACATCTTATGTTACCCACAACTCCTTAAGACACTCTAGGACCACTTATGTTACCCACAACCACTTATGTACATGTATTTTTAGTAAATATTAAAGTTAGTCCTATGACCCATTGATGTACATGTTAGATTTCATTAATAAATACTAGGATGTCCTATGACCCATTGATGTCTTATCGATACCTTAGGACCACTTATGTTATCTACGACCCCTTAAGACATTCTAGGACCACTTATGTTACCCACAACCCCTTAAGATAGTCTAGGACCACTTATATTACCCACGACCCCTTAAGACACTCTATGACTCTTATATATACATTAGGACCTAATTAGACTCAATTAGAACCAATTATGACCTAATTAGAATCACTTAAGACACTCTAGGACCACTTATGTTACCCACAACCCCTTAAGACACTCTAGGACCTTTATCTATAGCTTATGACATCTTATGTTACCCACGACTCCTTAAGACACTCTAGGACCACTTATGTTACCCATGACCCCTTAAGACCTAATAAGACAACTTATGTTATCTACGATCCCTTAAGACCTAATTAGTACATCTTAGGACCCTTAAGACCTAATAAGACCTCTAATGTTACCCATGACCCCTTAAGACCTAATAAGACCTCTTAAGTTATCTACAACCCCTTAAGACCTAATTAGTACATCTTAGGTTCCTTAAGACCTAATAAGACCTCTTATGTTACCCATGACCCCTTCAGACACTCTAAGACCACTTATGTTACCCATGACCCCTTAAGACACTCTAGGACCTTTATCTATAGCTTATGACATCTTATGTTACCCATGACTCCTTAAGACATTCTAGGACCACTTATGTTACCCATGACCCCTTAAGACCTAATAAGACCTCTTATGTTATCTATGACCCCTTAAGACCTAATTAGTACATGTTAGGACCCTTAAGACCTAATAAGACCTCTTATGTTACCCACGACCCCTTAAGACACTCTAAGACCTTTATCTATAGCTTATGACATCTTATGTTACCCACGACTCCTTAAGACACTCTAGGACCACTTATGTTACCCACGACCCCTTATGTACACACATTTTTAGTAAATATTAAAGTTAGTCCTATGACCCATTGATGTACATGTTAGGTTTCATTAATACAATATTGAAAGTGAATTTTTTTCTCAGAATGTTGAACTCTATGTCAAAGTTGGCCAAAAAGTGGGACTCACTATTGTGGGACCACCCAAGTATACATTTACTAAGAAGCCATTAAAACACATATGAAGTTTTGCAAACTTATACAAACACATAGAAAACAAAATTTGCATAATACAACAAGAAAACAAGAGCCTTAAAGATCACCAGCCTCAATCCAAACTAATGGAAAAGTGGGTTTACAATAGATTCCTTCCTACAAGCATCCTTCCTTGCTAAGGCAAACCAAAAACCTGCTAAGTCTAGAACAAGTCTCCAAAAATTGGAGAGTGGGCAATCAACCTACCAATTTTCCCTCCAAGACTCTAAAAAGATAAACCTACCTAACCTCAAAGGTGATTGCACACACTCACCTAGGGTTCTCTCTCAACAAGAGGAAAAATTCAAAATTGAAAAGAGGAGAGAACCTAGCACACATCCCAAATTAGCCACATTTCAAAAGGGCACCTTTTGAAGGGGCAAAAATGGTCAAAAAATATCTCATTGGTTAAAATTTGACCCCCAACCCAAGGTATACATATGGGGTAGTCCATTTTTAACCTTAACTAACCTTTAGGGTCAATTTTTGCCTCTCAAAAGTCCACCTAGAGTTGACTCACGAAAATATGAAAAAGATTCCCACTCAAGGCTCTTCAACCAAGATACTGATGCAGGAGCATCCTGGGTGTAAGAGAAATCTTGCATCACCCAAAAATATTTCTGTTTTTGTATTCAATAAGGGCTATTTTGTGCAGAGCTGCTATTTATGGAAAGTTACTATTTTTTTTTTGGTAATTTTCGTATGTGCTTAGAATGATCTTATTTCTTTCTTGGAGGTTCATTTTGGTCATATAAGTCTGCCAGTAAAGTTTCATTGCCAGATCAAGTGTATATTGGAAGATATTGAAGATTTTCGGTATTGGCAGCAGGGTACAGAAACTTTGAACTCAGTTTTGAAGGCTTTAGAGGCCCCGGATGAGGTCAAAAATTTGAGTGATGAGCGCTTGCGCCGGTCAAGCCTGTAGAGCGCTTCGTGGCATTTCTGAAATGGGGTTATAATAGCCGAGCGGGTCAAATGGTGATGACTTATGGTCTTCGGAAGTTGGGCCACCTGAAATGGCGAAAAATAATTTTCTTCAAAATTTCTGTTCGGGTTTCAAAGGTTATCTTGAGCCGACTATGATGTAATAAAATGTAAAATGAAATAATTTTAAGTTTGGTCGGCCTTATTGGCTAAAATTCTGGAACCTTCCCAGGCGGTGGAAAATTACCTATATAAGGAAGGCTGTATTATTGTCTTAGGCAGTTCAGAATAATTCTGGGTAGTAGATCTGGGTATTGGTTCGAGGCTTTGTCCTACAGAATATTGTAAGGGAATGTCCATGTGGCTTTGCATATTGTAATTTTGAAAGTTTGTAATTCCACATTTGTGGAGATAATAAGAAGCCAATTTTCTATTCTTGCATATTGTTGTTGTTTCTCTATTTCTATTATGTGTTTGTGGTATTAAGGGGAGCACTCTTCATCAGGTGGTATCAGAGTAGGAGTTCTTGAGTGTGTAAACAGATCACCGACTGTGAGGCAGTTTGCACCAGGACCGTGGCTAGGGTTTCAGCGCGCATCGCGAAAATGCCTCCACGAAGGGAACGTGGCGGAAGAGCTGGTGTTGTAACACCTGAGGTTAGAGAGCTGCAGAGACAAGTGCGAGCATTGCAAGAAGAGATTCGCAGAGGAATGAATCTTAATGTCAGAGATGAAAGCGAGGATGAAGCTGAAGAATAATATCAAGAAGGAGAAGTTGAAATTGTGAACCAGGAGGAAGAAAGACATTTTCGGGCGATTTCCAAGATTGGGAAAAGACATAAGATTGAGGTTCCTACATTTTTTGGAAATCTTAACCCAGAGGAATTGATCGATTGGATCAATGAATGTGAGGAATATTTTGAGTACAAAGATGTTGAGGATCCTGATAGGGTCAAATTTGCGAAGGCCAGATTGAAAGGTCATGCGAAGATCTGGTGGCAAGAAATTCAATTAGAGCGAAATAGAAGAGGGAAAGATAAAATCACAAGATGGGATCGGATGGTGGATAAATTGAAGCGATAGTTCATTCCTGTTGATTATGAGCTTGACCTACTGAAGAAAATGCAGAGTTTGAAGCAAGCAGGAAGATCTGTTCAGGAGTATACAGAGGAGTTCTATCGACTTCTCATCAGAACAGGCCACGCAGAAGCTGATAAGGAGAAAGTTGCCCGATACCTTAATGGGTTAAGGCCAAGCATTCAGAAGGAGTTGAATCTGGTTCGAATGAACAGTATTGAGGAGGCATACCAATTTGCCCTAAAAGTAGAGGAAAAGCTGAACAAGAAGTTCGAGAGCAGACAAAACGGAAGAGGTCGCGGTGGACGATCTGGTGGATGGTCATATGGTGGCCGAAATGAGGATCTGAAAAAGAAGGATGAGGCCAGTAGTAGTCAGAATCAGTGAGGAAATAATTCCAATCACTTCCATGATCAGAATAATAGAGATCAGAGAGGAAGAGGAAGAGGACAAGGATCTGGAAGAGGTGGCTTCCGTGGAACATGTTTTCACTGTGGAGAAGAAGGTCATAGGGCATTTGAATTTCCTCAGTGCCAAGGCAGAACAGACAGGAGAAATGAAGGCCAGGCCAGAGTTACACATGTAGATGAAGATGCTAGATCATCAAATTCTGAAGATGCTGAAAGAGGAGAAACGTTGATTAACAGAAGAGTCCTGTTCAGTGGTGAGAATGAACCTGAGCAAAGGAGGAGCCTGTTTCGCACCAGGTGCAAGTGTGAAGGTAAATGTTGTGATGTGATTATTGATAGTGGAAGCACTGACAATTTGGTGTCAGAAGAGATGGTGACAAAGTTGAAGCTCAAGAGACAGAAACACCCACATCCATATCGAATTGCCTGGGTACAGGATGACCACAAGGTCATGGTCAACGAACAATGCCAGGTGAAGTTCAAGATTGGCGGATACCAAGATGAGGTATTGTGTGATATCATATCTATGGATGCATGTCATATGTTGTTGGGTAGACCATGGCAGTTTGACAGATGTGCTGTACATGATGGTCCTGCGAATACCTATTCCCTGACAAAGGATGGAGTGTGACATAAGCTAAAACCATTGAAGGAGACTGAAGAAAAGGTATGTGGTAATGCAAGGATAATTTTTGTTGATGGAAAAAATTTCCTAGATGGTATGAGGCATGAGCATGTATGTTTTGCTTTAATTCCAAAAGCTGGTAAAGAGAAAGTAGAAGATGTTCCTGTAGAAGTTGCAGATTTGTTGAATGAGTTTCAGGATATTGTATCCGATAACGTGCCTGATGGATTACCACCGGTCAGGAAGATCAGTCATCAGATGGACTTGATCCCAGGAGCGAGTTTGCCAAATAAGGCAGCACACAGAATGACATCTGCAGAAAGTGAGGAGTTGAATAGACAATTACATGAACTGTTACAGAAAGGATTGATCCGTGAGAGTCTGAGTCCCTGTGCTGTACCAGTGGTATTAGCACCAAAGAAGAATGGAGAATGGAGGATGTGTACAGATTCTAGGGCAATAAACAAGATCATAATCAAGTATAGGTTTCCATTGCCACGAATGGATGATATTATGGACTGTTTGAGTGGAGCTGTGTATTTCTCAAAGATAGATCTGAAGAGTGGATATCATCAGATTCGGATTAGAGAAGGAGATGAATGGAAGACTGCCTTCAAGACAAAGGAAGGACTATATGAGTGGTTAGTCATGCCTTTTGGGCTAACCAACGCGCTGAGCACTTTCATGCGGCTCATGAACGACGTTCTGAAAGAATTTCTGGGTAAGTTTGTCATTGTTTACCTAGATGATATTTTGATCTTTAGTAAGACATTGGATGAGCATATGATGCATATTCGTATGGTATTTGAGAAGTTGAGAGAAGAGAAATTGTTGATTAATTTGAAGAAGTGCAGTTTTGTGAAGAAAGAGTTAGTGTATTTGGGATTTGTAGTTTCAGCAGAAGGTATAAAAATGGACCCAGAGAAGGTACAGGCTATCCTTGAATGGCCTACTCCGAGGAGTGCTACTGAGGTAAGATCTTTTCATGGTCTAGCTAGCTTTTACAGAAAGTTTATCAGAAATTTTAGCAGTATTTGTGGACCCTTGACTGAAACAATGAGAAGGGATAGAAAAGAGTTTAAGTGGACTAATGGGGCAGAAAAGAGTTTTCACTTGTTGAAACAAAAAGTTACAGAACAACCAGTTTTAGCACTTCCAGATTTTAATAAGGTGTTTCAAGTAGATTGTGATGCTAGTGGTACTGCAATAGGAGCTGTTATGAGCCAAGAAGGTAAACCTATTGCTTATTTCAGTGAGAAGTTAAATGATGCCAAGAGGAAATATTCTGTTTATGATCAGGAATTTTATGCTATAGTTCAGGCATTAAAGAAGTGGAGACATTATCTACTTCCTAAGGAGTTTGTTTTGTATACTGATCATCAAGCTTTGCAATATTTGAATAGTCAAGGAAAGTTGAATCAGAGGCATTTGAAATGGGTTGAGTTTTTACAGAGTTATACATTTGTTTTGAAACACAGGAGTGGAAAGTCTAATAGGGTTGCAGATGCTCTTAGCAGAAGGCAACTATTGCTAACAAAAATGCAGATTGAAGTGGTTGGGTTCAAGGAACTCAAGAGTTTGTATCTAGAGGATCCTGATTTTGGTGAAGCTTGGAAAGCTTGTACAGAACCTGTTACTCTAGACAGGACGAAATGGTTGGATTTCATCATCCAGGATGATATACTATTCAGAGGGAGTCAGTTGTGCATTCCACGAAGTTCTATGAGGGAGAATCTCATCAAGGAGAAGCATAGCAGAGGATTGGCTGGACATTTTGGTCGTGATAAAACCCTTGGTTTGGTTAGTGAGAATTATTATTGGCCACAGTTGCAGCAAGATGTGAAGAAGTTTGTACAGAGTTGCAGAGTATGTCAGATGGGGAAAGGAGTGAAGCAGAATACAGGGTTGTATCAGCCATTACCTATACCAGAGAAGCCTTGGGAGGATATCAGTATGGACTTTGTTCTTGGTTTACCGAGGACACAGCGGGGACATGATTCAATTTTTGTAGTAGTTGATCGATTTTCAAAGTTGGCACATTTCATTCCCTGCAAGAAGACTAATGATGCTGTTCATGTAGCAGAATTGTTTTTCAGAGAGGTAGTGAGACTTCATGGTTTGCCAAGGACCATAGTCTTAGATCGGGACACTAAGTTTGTTGGATATTTCTGGCGTACATTATGGAAGAAGTTAAAGACAGATTTCAAGTTCAGTTCATCACATCATCCACAGACTGGTGGACAGACAGAGGTGGTGAATAGGAGTTTGGGAAATTTGCTGAGATGTTTGGTTGGAGATAAGCCAACAGGATGGGATTTGATTTTACCACAGGTAGAATTTGCATACAATAATTCTGTCAACAGGAGTACTGGTAAATCACCATTCCAGATTGTATATGGAAGTAGCCCAAGAAATGCATCTGAGTTGAGAAAGATAGATAAGGGAGAAATAAGTAGTGCTGAAGCTGAGGATTTTGCAGAACACTTGAAGAACATCCATGGGGAGGTGAGGAAGCATATTACCAAGATGAACGCATAGTATAAGGCTAAGGCAGATGAGAAAAGGAGGTATAAGGAATTTCAAGTTGGTGATGAAGTCATGGTTCATTTGCGGAAGGAGCGGTTTCTAGTTGGTACATATAACAAGCTGAAAATGAAAAAGTTTGGACCATGTAAGATATTGAAGAAGCATGATTCAGGAAATGCATATGAGGTAGAATTACCTAGTGAGCTGAATATTTCACCAGTGTTTAACATTTCAGATTTGACAGAGTATCATGAAGGAGGTCTTGAAGATGAGGTTGCAACAGCACAGTGGAGTATTCCAGCAAGTAGTTCAGATACCAAGGAGATTGAGGACATACTCGATAGTCCTGTTGGCAGAAGCACAAGGAATAGGACATATGAAGAGTATTTGGTCAAATGGAAAGGACGACCTGTTGAAGATTCATCATGGCTAACAAAGGAGGAGGTTAACCGTCTTGGTTTTCCTCTACATACCTGAGTCGTGACAGGGTCACTTCTCAAATTACCCTGGGTGTCTGATGCAGGAGAATCCTGGGTGTAAGAGCAATCTTGCATCACCCAAAAATATTTCTATTTTTGTATTCAATAAGGGCTATTTTGTGCAGAGCTGCTATTTATGGAAAGTTACTATTTTTTTTTGGTAATTTTTGTATGTGCTCAGAATGATCTTATTTCTTTCTTGGAGGTTCATTTTGGTCATATAAGTCTGTCAGTAAAGTTTCATTGCCAGATCAAGTGTATATTGGAAGATATTGAAGATTTTCGGTATTGGCAGCAGGGTACAGAAACTTTGAACTCAATTTTGAAGGCTTTAGAGGGCCCGAATGAGGTTGAAAATTTGAGTGATAAGCGCTTGCACTGGTCAAGCCTGTAGAGCGCTTTGTGGCATTTCCAAAATGGGGTTATAATAGCCGAGTGGGTCAACTGGTGATGACTTATGGTCTTCGGAAGTTGGGCCACCTGAAATGGCGAAAAATAATTTTCTTCAAAATTTCTGTTCGGGTTTCAAAGGTTATCTTGAGCCGACTATGATGTAATAAAATGTAAAATGAAATAATTCTAAGTTTGGTCGGCCTTATTGGCTAAAATTCTGGAACCTTCCCAGGCGGTGGAAAATTACCTATATAAGGAAGGCTGTATTATTGTCTTAGGCAGTTTAGAATAATTCTGGGTAGTAGATCTGGGTATTGGTTCGAGGCTTTGTCCTACAGAATATTGTAAGGGAATTCCCATGTGGCTTTGCATATTGTAATTCTGAAAGTTTGTAACTCCACATTTGTGGAGATAATAAGAAGCCAATTTTCTATTCTTGCATATTGTTGTTGTTTCTCTATTTCTGTTATGTGTTTGTGGTATTAAGGGGAGCACCCTTCATCAGGTGGTATCAGAGCAGGAGTTCTTGAGTGTGTAAACAGATCGCTGACTGTGAGGTAGTTTGCACCAGGACCGTGGCTAGGGTTTCAGCGCGCATCGTGAAAATGCCTCCATGAAGGGAACGTGGCGGAAGAGCTGGTGTTGTAACACCTGAGGTTAGAGAGCTGAAGAGACAAGTGTGAGCATTGCAAGAAGAGATTCACAGAGGAATGAATCTTAATGTCAGAGATGAAAGTGAGGATGAAGCCGAAGAAGAATATCAAGAAGGAGAAGTTGAAATTGTGAACCAGGAGGAAGAAAGACTTTTTCGGGTGATTTCCAAGATTGGGAAAAGACCTAAGATTGAGGTTCCTACATTTTCTGGAAATCTTAACCCAGAGGAATTGATCGACTGGATCAATGAATGTGAGGAATATTTTGAGTATGAAGATGTTGAGGATCCTGATAGGGTCAAATTTGTGAAGGCCAGATTGAAAGGTCATGCGAAGATCTGGTGGCAAGAAATTCAATTAGAGCGAAATAGAAGAGGGAAAGATAAAATCACGAGATGGGATCAGATGGTGGATAAATTGAAGCGACAGTTCATTCCTGTTGATTATGAGCTTGACCTACTGAAGAAAATGCAGAGTTTGAAGCAAGCAGGAAGATCTATTCAGGAGTATACAAAGGAGTTCTATCGACTTCTCATCAGAATAGGCCACGCAGAAGCTGATAAGGAGAAAGTTGCCTGATACCTTAATGGGTTAAGGCCAAGTATTCAGGAGGAGTTCAATCTGGTTCGAATGAACAGTATTGAGGAGGCATACCAATTTTCTCTAAAAGTAGAGGAAAAGCTGAACAAGAAGTTCGAGAGCAGACAAAATGGAAGAGGTCGCGGTGGACGATCTGGTGGACGGTCATATGGTGGCCGAAATGAGGATCTGAAAAAGAAGGATGAGGCCAGTAGTAGTCAGAATCAGCGAGAAAATAATTCCAATCGCTTCCAAGATCAGAATAATAGACATCAGAGAGGAAGAGGAAGAGGACAAGGATCTGGAAGAGGTGGCTTCCATGGAACATGTTTTCATTGTGGAGAAGAAGGTCATAGGGCATTTGAATGTCCTCAGCGCCAAGGTAGAACAGACAGGAGAAATGAAGGCCAGGCCAGAGTTACACATGTAGATGAAGATGCCAGATCATCAAATTCTGAAGATGCTGAAAGAGGAGAAATGTTGATTAACAGAAGAGTCCTGTTCAGTGGTGAGAATGAACCTGAGCAAAGGAGGAGCCTATTTCGCACCAGGTGCAAGTGTGAAGGTAAATGTTGTGATGTGATTATTGATAGTGGAAGCACTGACAATTTGGTGTCAGAAGAGATGGTGACAAGTTGAAGCTCAAGAGACAGAAACACCTACATCCATATCGGATTGCCTGGGTACAGGATGACCACAAGGTCATGGTCAACGAACAATGCCTGGTGAAGTTCAAGATTGGCGGATACCAAGATGAGGTATTGTGTGATATCATATCTATGGATGCATGTCATATGTTGTTGGGTAGACCATGGGAGTTTGACAGATGTGCTGTACATGATGGTCGTGCGAATACCTATTCCCTGACAAAGGATGGAGTGCAACATAAGCTAAAACCATTGAAGGAGACTGAAGAAAAGGTATGCGGTAATGCAAGGATAATTTTTGTTGATGGAAGAAATTTTCTAGATGGTATGAGGCATGAGCATGTATGTTTTGCTTTGATTCCAAAAGCTGGTAAAGAGAAAGTAGAAGATGTTCCTGTAGAAGTTGCAGATTTGTTGAATGAGTTTCAGGATATTGTATCTGATAACGTGCCTGATGGATTACCACCAGTCAGGAAGATCAGTCATCAGATGGACTTGATCCCAGGAGCGAGTTTGCCAAATAAGATAGCACACAGAATGACACCTGTAGAAAGTGAGGAGTTGAACAGACAAGTACATGAACTGTTAAAGAAAGGATTGATCTGTGAGAGTCTGAGTCCCTGTGCTGTACCAGCGGTATTAGCACCAAAGAAGAATGGAGAATGGAGGATGTGTACAGATTCTAGGGCAATAAACAAGATCACAATCAAGTATAGGTTTCCATTGCCACAAATGGATGATATTATGGACTGTTTGAGTGGAGCTGTGTATTTCTCAAAGATAGATCTGAAAAGTGGATATCATCAGATTCGGATCAGAGAAGGAGATGAATGGAAGACTGCCTTCAAGACAAAGGAAAGACTATATGAGTGGTTAGTCATGCCTTTTGGGCTAACCAACGCGTCGAGCACTTTCATGCGGCTCATGAACAAGGTTCTGAAAGAATTTCTGGGTAAGTTTGTCATTGTTTACCTAGATGATATTTTGATCTTTAGTAAGACATTGGATGAGCATATGATGCATATTCGTATGGTATTTGAGAAGTTGAGAGAAGATAAATTGTTGATTAATTTGAAGAAGTGCAGTTTTGTGAAGAAAGAGTTAGTGTATTTGGGATTTGTAGTTTCAGCAGAAAGTCTAAAAATGGACCCAGAGAAGGTACAGGCTATCCTTGAATGGCCTACTCCGAGGAGTGCTACTGAGGTAAGATCTTTTCATGGTCTAGATAGCTTTTACAGAAAGTTTATCAGAAATTTTAGCAGTATTTGTGGACCCTTGACTGAAACAATGAGAGGGGATAGAAAAAAGTTTAAGTGGACTAATGGGGCAGAAAAGAGTTTTCACTTGTTGAAACAAGTAGATTGTGATGCTAGTGGTACTGCAATAGGAGCTGTTATGAGCCAAGAAGGTAAACCTGTTGCTTATTTCAGTGAGAAGTTAAATGATGCCAAGAGGAAATATTCTGTTTATGATCAAGAATTTTATGCTATAGTTCAGGCATTAAAGAAGTGGAGATATTATCTGCTTCCTAAGGAGTTTGTTTTGTATACTGATCATCAAGCTTTGCAATATTTGAATAGTCAAGGAAAGTTGAATCAGAGGCATTTGAAATGGGTTGAGTTTTTGCAGAGTTATACATTTGTTTTGAAACACAGGAGTGGAAAGTCTAATAGGGTTGCAGATGCACTTAGCAGAAGGTAACTATTGCTAACAGAAATGCAGATTGAAGTGGTTGCGTTCAAGGAATTCAAAAATTTGTATCTAGAGGATCCTGATTTTGGTGAAGCTTGGAAAGCTTGTACAGAACCTGTTACTCTAGACAGGACGAAATGGTTGGATTTCATCATCCAAGATGATATGCTATTCAGAGGGAGTCAGTTGTGCATTCCACGAAGTTCTATGAGGGAGAATCTCATCAAGGAGAAGCATAGCGGAGGATTGGCTGGACATTTTGGTCGTGATAAAACCTTTGGTTTGGTTAGTGAGAATTATTATTGGCCACAGTTGCAGCAAGATGTGAAGAAGTTTGTACAGAGTTGCAGAGTATGTCAGATGGTGAAAGGAGTGAAGCAGAATACAGGGTTGTATCAGCCATTACCTATACCAGAGAAGCCTTGGGAGGATATCAGTATGGACTTTGTTCTTGGTTTACCGAGGACACAGCGGGGACATGATTCAATTTTTGTAGTAGTTGATCGATTTTCAAAGATGGCACATTTCATTCCCTGCAAGAAGACTAATGATGCTGTTCATGTAGCAGAATTGTTTTTCAGAGAGGTAGTGAGACTTCATGGTTTGCCAAGGACCATAGTCTCAGATCGGGACACTAAGTTTGTTGGATATTTCTGGCGTACATTGTGGAAGAAGTTAAAGACAGATTTGAAGTTCAGTTCATCACATCATCCACAGACTGATGGACAGATAGAGGTGGTGAATAGGAGTTTGGGAAATTTGCTGAGATGTTTGGTTGGAGATAAGCCAACAGGATGGGATTTGATTTTACCACAGGCAGAATTTGCATACAATAATTCTGTCAACAGGAGTACTGGTAAATCACCATTCCAGATTGTATATGGAAGTAGCCCAAGAAATGCATCTGAGTTGAGAAAGATAGATAAGGGAGAAATAAGTAGTGCTGAAGCTGAGGATTTTGCAGAACACTTGAAGAACATCCATGGGGAGGTGAGGAAGCATATTACCAAGATGAACGCACAGTATAAGGCTAAGGCAGATGAGAAAAGGAGGTATAAGGAATTTCAAGTTGGTGATGAAGTCATGGTTCATTTGCGGAAGGAGCGGTTTCTAGTTGGTACATATAACAAGCTGAAAATGAAAAAGTTTGAACCATGTAAGATATTGAAAAAGCATGATTCAGGAAATGCATATGAGGTAGAATTACCTAGTGAGCTGAATATTTCACCAGTGTTTAACATTTCAGATTTGACAGAGTATCATGAAGGAGGTCTTGAAGATGAGGTTGCAACAGCACAGTGGAGTATTCCAACAAGTAGTTCAGATACCAAGGAGATTGAGGACATACTAGACAGTCGTGTTGGCAGAAGCACAAGGAATAGGACATATGAAGAGTATTTGGTCAAATGGAAAGGATGACCTGTTGAAGATTCATCATGGCTAACAAAGGAGGAGGTTAACCGTCTTGGTTTTCCTCTACATACCTGAGTCGTGACAGGGTCACTTCTCAAATTACCCCGGGTGTCTGATGCAGGAGCATCCTGGGTGTAAGAGCAATCTTGCATCACGCAAAAATATTTCTGTTTTTGTATTCAATAAGGGCTATTTTGTGCAGAGCTGCTATTTATGGAAAGTTACTATTTTTTTTTGGTAATTTTCGTATGTGCTCAGAATGATCTTATTTCTTTCTTGGAGGTTCATTTTGGTCATATAAGTTACCAGTAAAGTTTCACTGCCAGATCAAGTGTATATTGGAAGATATTGAAGATTTTCGGTATTGGCAGCAGGGTACAGAAACTTTGAACTCAGTTTTGAAGGCTTTAGAGGCCCCGGATGAGGTCGAAAATTTGAGTGACGGGCGCTTGCGCCGATCAAGCCTATAGAGCGCTTCGTGGCATTTTTGAAATGGGGTTATAATAGCCGAGCGGGTCAACTGGTGATGACTTATGGTCTTCGGAAGTTGGGCCACCTGAAATGGCGAAAAATAATTTTCTTCAAAATTTTTGTTCGGGTTTCAAAGGTTATCTTGAGCCGACTATGATGTAATAAAATGTAAAATGAAATAATTCTAAGTTTGGTCGGCCTTATTGGCTAAAATTCTGGAACCTTCCCAGGCGGTGGAAAATTACCTATATAAGGAAGGCTGTATTATTGTCTTAGGCAGTTTAGAATAATTCTGGGTAGTAGATCTGGGTATTGGTTCGAGGCTTTTTCCTACAGAATATTGTAAGGGAATGCCCATGTGGCTTTGCATATTGTAATTCTGAAAGTTTGTAATTCCACATTTGTGGAGATAATAAGAAGCCAATATTTTATTCTTGCATATTGTTGTTGTTTATCTATTTCTGTTATGTGTTTGTGGTATTAAGGGGAGCACCCTTCATTAGGTGGTATCAGAGCAGGAGTTCTTGAGTGTGTAAACAGATTGCCGACTGTGAGGCAGTTTGCACCAAGACCGTGGCTAGGGTTTCAGCGCGCATCACGAAAATGCCTCCACGAAGGGAACGTGGCGGAAGAGCTGGTGTTGTAACACCTGAGGTTAGAAAGCTGCAGAGACAAGTGCGAGCATTGCAAGAAGAGATTCGCAGAGGAATGAATCTTAATGTCAGAGATGAAAGCGAGGATGAAGCCAAAGAAGAATATCAAGAAGGAGAAGTTGAAATTGTGAACCAGGAGGAAGAAAGACTTTTTCGTGCGATTTTCAAGATTGGGAAAAGACCTAAGATTGAGGTTCCTACATTTTCTGGAAATCTTAACCCAGAGGAATTGATCGACTGGATCAATGAATGTGAGGAATATTTTGAGTACGAAGATGTTGAGGATCCTGATAGGGTCAAATTTGCGAAGGCCAGATTGAAAGGTCATGCGAAGATCTGGTGGCAAGAAATTCAATTAGAGCAAAATAGAAGAGGGAAAGATAAAATCACAAGATGGGATCGGATGGTGGATAAATTGAAGCGACAGTTCATTCCTGTTGATTATGAGCTTGACCTACTGAAGAAAATGCAGAGTTTGAAGCAAGCAGGAAGATCTGTTCAGGAGTATACAGAGGAGTTCTATCGACTTCTCATCAGAACAGGCCACGCAGAAGCTGATAAGGAGAAAGTTGCCCGATACCTTAATGGGTTAAGGCCAAGCATTCAGGAGGAGTTGAATCTAGTTCGAATGAACAGTATTGAGGAGGCATACCAATTTACCCTAAAAGTAGAGGAAAAGCTGAACAAGAAGTTCGAGAGCAGACAAAATGGAAGAGGTCCCGGTGGACGATCTGGTGGACGGTCATATGGTGGCCGAAATGAAGATCTGAAAAAGAAGGATGAGGCCAGTAGTAGTCAGAATCAGCGAGGAAATAATTCCAATCGCTTCCAGGATCAGAATAATAGAGATCAGAGAGGAAGAGGAAGAGGACAAGGATCTGGAAGAGGTGGCTTCCGTGGAACATGTTTTCACTATGGAGAAGAAGGTCATAGGGCATTTGAATGTCCTCAGCGCCAAGGCAGAATAGACAGGAGAAATGAAGGCCAAGCCAGAGTTACACATGTAGATGAAGATGCCAGATCATCAAATTCTGAAGATGCTAAAAGAGGAGAAACGTTGATTAACAGAAGAGTCCTGTTGAGTGGTGAGAATGAACCTGAGCAAAGGAGGAGCCTGTTTCGCACCAGGTGCAAGTGTGAAGGTAAATGTTGTGATGTGATTATTGATAGTGGAAGCACTGACAATTTGGTGTCAGAAGAGATGGTGACAAAGTTGAAGCTCAAGAGACAGAAACACCCACATCCATATCGGATTGCCTGGGTACAGGATGACCACAAGGTCATGGTCAACGAACAATGCCTGGTGAAGTTCAAGATTGGTGGATACCAAGATGAGGTATTGTATGATATCATATCTATGGATGCATGTCATATGTTGTTGGGTAGACCATGGGAGTTTGACAGATGTGCTGTACATGATGGTCATGCGAATACCTATTCCCTGACAAAGGATGGAGTGCGACATAAGCTAAAACCATTGAAGGAGACTGAAGAAAAGGTATGTGGTAATGCAAGGATAATTTTTGTTGATGGAAGAAATTTCTTAGATGGTATGAGGCATGAGCATGTATGTTTTGCTTTAATTCCAAAAGCTGGTAAAGAGAAAGTAGAAGATGTTCCTGTAGAAGTTGCAGATTTGTTGAATGAGTTTCAGGATATTGTATCTAATAACGTGCCTAATGGATTACCACCGGTCAGGAAGATCAGTCATCAGATGGACTTGATCCCAGGAGTGAGTTTGCCAAATAAGGCAGCACACAGAATGACACCTGCAGAAAGTGAGGAGTTGAACAGACAAGTACATGAATTGTTACAGAAAGGATTGATCCGTGAGAGTCTGAGTCCCTGTGCTGTACCAGCGGTATTAGCACCAAAGAAGAATGGAGAATGGAGGATGTGTACAGATTCTAGGGCAATAAACAAGATCACAATCAAGTATAGGTTTCCATTGCCACGAATGGATGATATTATGGACTGTTTGAGTGGAGCTGTGTATTTCTCAAAGATAGATCTGAAGAGTGGATATCATCAGAGAAGGAGATGAATGGAAGACTGCCTTCAAGATAAAGGAAGGACTATATGAGTGGTTAGTCATGCCTTTTGGGCTAACCAACGCGCCGAGCACTTTCATGCGGCTCATGAACGAGGTTCTGAAAGAATTTCTAGGTAAGTTTGTCATTGTTTACCTAGATGATATTTTGATCTTTAGTAAGACATTGGATGAGCATATGATGCATATTCGTATGGTATTTGAAAAGTTGAGAGAAGAGAAATTGTTGATTAATTTGAAGAAGTGCAGTTTTGTGAAGAAAGAGTTAGTGTATTTGAGATTTATAGTTTCAGCAGAAGGTCTAAAAATGGACCCAGAGAAGGTACAGGCTATCCTTGAATGGCCTACTCCGAGGAGTGCTACTGAGGTAAGATCTTTTCATGGTCTAGCTAGCTTTTACAGAAAGTTTATCAGAAATTTTAGCAGTATTTGTGGACCCTTGACTGAAACAATGAGAGGGGATAGAAAAGAGTTTAAGTGGACTAATGGGGCAGAAAAGAGTTTTCACTTGTTGAAACAAAAAGTTACAGAACAACCAGTTTTAGCACTTCCAGATTTTAATAAGGTGTTTCAAGTAGATTGTGATGCTAGTGGTACTGCAATAGGAGCTGTTATGAGCCAAGAAGGTAAACCTGTTGCTTATTTCAGTGAGAAGTTAAATGATGCCAAGAGGAAATATTCTGTTTATGATCAGGAATTTTATGCTATAGTTCAGGCATTAAAGAAGTGGAGACATTATCTGCTTCCTAAAGAGTTTGTTTTGTATACTGATCATCAAGCTTTGCAATATTTGAATAGTCAAGGAAAGTTGAATCAGAGGCATTTGAAATGGGTTGAGTTTTTACAGAGTTATACATTTGTTTTGAAACATAGGAGTGGAAAGTCTAATAGGGTTGCAGATGCTCTTAGCAGAAGGCAACTATTGCTAACAGAAATGCAGATTGAAGTGGTTGGGTTCAAGGAACTCAATAATTTGTATCTAGAGGATCCTGATTTTGGTGAAGCTTGGAAAGCTTGTACTGAACCTGTTACTCTAGACAGGACGAAATGGTTGGATTTCATCATCCAGGATGATATGCTATTCAGAGGGAGTCAGTTGTGCATTCCATGAAGTTCTATGAGGGAGAATCTCATCAAGGAGAAGCATAGCGGAGGATTGGCTGGACATTTTGGCCGTGATAAAACCTTTGGTTTGGTTAGTGAGAATTATTATTGGCCACAGTTGCAGCAAGATGTGAAGAAGTTTGTACAGAGTTGCAGAGTATGTCAGATGGCGAAAGGAGTGAAGTAGAATACAGGGTTGTATCAGCCATTACCTATACCAGAGAAGCCTTGGGAGGATATCAGTATGGACTTTGTTCTTGGTTTACCGAGGACACAGTGGGGACATGATTCAATTTTTGTAGTAGTTGATCGATTTTCAAAGATGGCACATTTCATTCCCTGCAAGAAGACTAATGATACTGTTCATGTAGCAGAATTGTTTTTCAGAGAGGTAGTGAGACTTCATGGTTTGCCAAGGACCATAGTCTCAGATTGGGACACTAAGTTTGTTGGATATTTCTGGCGTACATTGTGGAAGAAGTTAAAGACAGATTTGAAGTTCAGTTCATCACATCATCCACAGACTGATGGACAGACAGAGGTGGTGAATAGGAGTTTGAGAAATTTGCTAAGATGTTTGGTTGGAGATAAGCCAACAGGATGGGATTTGATTTTACCACAGGCAGAATTTGCATACAATAATTCTGTCAACAGGAGTACTGGTAAATCACCATTCCAGATTGTATATGGAAGTAGCCCAAGAAATGCATCTGAGTTGAGAAAGATAGATAAGGGAGAAATAAGTAGTGCTGAAGCTGAGGATTTTGCAGAACACTTGAAGAACATCCATGGGGAGGTGAGGAAGCATATTACCAAGATGAACGCATAGTATAAGGCTAAGGCAGATGAGAAAAGGAGGTATAAGGAATTTCAAGTTGGTGATGAAGTCATGGTTCATTTGCGGAAGGAGCGGTTTCCAGTTGGTACATATAACAAGCTGAAAATGAAAAAGTTTGGACCATGTAAGATATTGAAGAAGCATGATTGAAGAAATGCATATGAGGTAGAATTACTTAGTGAGCTGAATATTTCACCAGTGTTTAACATTTTAGATTTGATAGAGTATCATGAAGGAGGTCTTGAAGATGAGGTTGCAACAACACAGTGGAGTATTCCAGCAAGTAGTTCAGATACCAAGGAGATTGAGGACATACTAGACAGTCGTGTTGGCAGAAGCACAAGGAATAGGACATATGAAGAGTATTTGGTCAAATGGAAAGGACGACCTGTTGAAGATTCATCATGGCTAACAAAGGAGGAGGTTAACCATCTTGGTTTTCCTCTACATACCTGAGTCATGACAGGGTCACTTCTCAAATTACCCCAGGTGTCTGATGCAGGAGCATCCTGGGTGTAAGAGCAATCTTGCATCACCCAAAAATATTTCTATTTTTGTATTCAATAAGGGCTATTTTGTGCAAAGCTGCTATTTATGGAAAGTTACTATTTTTTTTTGGTAATTTTTGTATGTGCTCAGAATGATCTTATTTCTTTCTTGGAGGTTCATTTTGGTCATATAAGTCTGCCAGTAAAGTTTCATTGCCAGATCAAGTGTATATTGGAAGATATTGAAGATTTTCGGTATTGGCAGCAGGGTACAGAAACTTTGAACTCAGTTTTGAAGGCTTTAGAGGCCCCGGATGAGGTCAAAAATTTGAGTGACGAGCGCTTGCGCCGGTCAAGCCTGTAGAGCGCTTCGTGGCGTTTCCGAAATGGAGTTATAATAGCCGAGCGGGTCAACTGGTGATGACTTATGGTCTTCAGAAGTTGGGCCACCTGAAATGGCGAAAAATAATTTTCTTCAAAATTTTTGTTCGGGTTTCAAAGGTTATCTTGAGCCGACTATGATGTAATAAAATGTAAAATGAAATAATTCTAAGTTTGGTCGGCCTTATTGGCTAAAATTCTGGAACCTTCCCAGGCGGTGGAAAATTACCTATATAAGGAAGGCTGTATTATTGTCTTAGGCAGTTCAGAATAATTATGGGTAGTAGATCTGGGTATTGGTTCGAGGCTTTGTCCTACAGAATATTGTAAGGGAATGCCCATGTGGCTTTGCTTATTGTAATTCTGAAAGTTTGTAATTCCACATTTGTGGAGATAATAAGAAGCCAATTTTCTATTCTTGCATATTGTTGTTGTTTCTCTATTTCTGTTATGTGTTTGTGGTATTAAGGGGAGCACCCTTCATCAGATACCTAATCTTGGGATTCTACAAGAAGGCTCCAAAATAGGAGACAACTCACATACAATGCACTTGGCCTTACCAACTCACAATACATGTGTCAATTGACACCACAAAAGGGTACAACACATCAAAATACACATGGTATGCCAAGTGGACATACATTTAAAATAAAAATAAACATATTAAAATAATACAACCATGCATCACTTTACAACAATAAATAGTAAAATGAGGTTAATTTATCCCCTTGGAGATAACCTTGTTTTAACAAGATTTTACAAGTATCCATCTTTAATTTCCCTCTATATAGCCACGGTCTTATCTACACACTTGACAAAATATCAATAGCTCATGTATAGTCAAATAAAAATATATATATAAATAATTCACCTAATAATTAACATAAATTCCAACATTACATTCTTTAATTTCAAAGCATATTAAATCAAGGATACAATGATATAATTTAATTAACCTAACATAATAACCATGATCATTTCTTATAAGCTTTCCTGACATAAATGTAAAAACAAAGCATCATAATCAAATCAAAGATTCATCAAATACTATAATCAGGACCTAATAATCAAGCATGGAAGTAAAGTCCTAAACCATCATCACATAATCATAGGTCATCACATAGTATCAAAATATAATGTCTCTTTGCAAATAGTCCAACATGATAAAATAAAGTGTCAACATGAGTCATGAGGTGAAAATAAGTTTCCTTGAAATGATGGCATGGAGTGAGGCCTCACACCATAATCCACTATACCTTTCAATTATTTGAATATCCTCTTAACATCAACAACATTTGGTTCCTTCAGTCCTGCTTGAAATCTTGTAACAACAAACAACATTCATTATGTCTGGTCTAGTCTGAGTTAAATATAGCAACCCACCGATCATTGATTTGTACCTTTTCTAATTTTTAAGAGGGGAATCATCATTCTATATTAGTTTTTATCTATTAACCATAGGGGTTCCAACATGTTTAAAATCATCCATTACAAATCTCTTTAATAACTCCTTCATATACTTCGACTATGCTATGAAAATCCATTTTTCTAATAGAATTTTATGAAGACAAAGAAAAAATTTCATCTGACCTATCATTAAATTTTCAATTCCTTTTTCATATTATCAAAAAAATATTTACTTAACTTGTCATTTCCACCAAAAATGATATCATCTACAAATACTTCAACAATCAAGATATTGTCATGATAAATTTTGAAATACAAATTTCTGTCACCAGATCCTTTACTAAAACCAAGTTTCATCAAATATTTATCTAACCTTGCATACCATGCTCTCAATGCTTGTTTCAATCCGTACAATGCTTTATTAAATTGAGAGACAATGTCACCTTGATTAGTCAAAGAAAAACCATCAGATTGTTTATTATAGACTTCCTCTTCCAACTCTCTATCAACGAATGCATACTTAACATCCATCTGATATACCTTGAAATATTTGTAAGTAGCATATGTAAGAAATATTCTAATAGCATCAATTCTAGCAACATGAGTAAAAGTCTTCTCAATGTCAATACCTTCCATTTGTGAATATTCTTTTCAAACCAATCTTTTTATGATCATTACCACTTCACCATCTTCATTTAGTTCATTTCTCATTCAAACCCATTTTGTTCCAATCACATTCTTGACCTTTTGTCTAGGAACTCAAATACACATTTAGTTCTTTTCAATTTTATCCAAATCTTCTTCCATTACCTTAACCCAACCTTCTTCTTTTCAAGCTTCATCAACATCCTTAGGTTCAACTTTAGAAATCATTTGAACACATTTCAACTCTAATTCTAGCATGTTTTCCTCTAATCAAGATACCTTGATTTCTATCACCAATAATATGATTTTTTGAATGATTCATCCTTACATACCATAGAATCTTTGGATTTTATTTTATAGCTGACTCTTTTGTTTCCACTTCTTCCTTGTTTAAAAATTCTCCATCATATTCTACCGATCCATTCTGATTCTGATTCTATACTTGTACAATCTAATTTTCTTCTTCATCATCTAATTGATAACTATAGAAATTGACCTACTTCTAATAACTCTCATCAAATTTCATGTTATCACTTTCAACTATCTTTCTCAATTGATTGTTTAAAAAATTATAAGCTTTTCTCTTTGTAGAATAACTAAGAAAGACACCATCATCAAATCTAGGATCAAAATTTCCTAAATCTTCATCTCTCTTGATATATCATTTTCTTCCAAAAATCCTAAAACACTTCAGTATGGTAACATGACCATACCAAAGTTCATAAGGATTCTTACTAGTACAATGCTTTATCTGAAATTAGTTAATTTTGTAGACTGCATTATTCATGGCTTCTCTCTAGTACATCTAAGGTAGATTTCCTTCCATCATCATAGTTCTTACAATATCAAGAATAGACATGTTCCTTTTCTCTACATTTCTATTCTATTGTGGTTTACAAAACGCTAACATTTTTTTTCTTATTTAATTATCTTTACAATATGCATTAAATTCTCTTGAAGTAAACTCTCCACCATTGTCTGATCTCAAAAATTTTAGATTCATTCCTATCTTAGTCTCAACCATAGCTCTAAAGATCTTTAAGTTTTTAAAATATTTAGATTTTTCTTTCAAAAATATAACCCACATCATCCTTGAATAATCATCAATGAATAGTATGAAATATTTTTCACCATAATAATTCTTTGTCCTAGTAGGACCACATAAATCTATATGCACCAAATCTAACAATCCATTTGAAGAATATATCTTTCTTTTAAAGGTAGATTTTTTTATCTTTCCTAACTAACATTCCTTACACATCACATTATCAAGCTTCAACAATCTAGGTAGATCTCTTTCAATAGGTGTAGCACTTATCTTCACAATGTTATCAATTTTTATATGACAGAGTCTCTTATGCCATAACTAATGGTCATAAATTTTGGTAATCAAACATTTATTCTTTGTGATATTTAAATAAAAAAAATTACATTTAATCTTGGTACCTGATGCAATCTCATTTTCATATCTTCCTTTGATTGTGCAATTTCCATCCTTAAATTCCAACATGTATCCTTTACTAACAAGTTATCCAACACTCAAAAGATTATGCTTCAAACCGTCAACATATAAAGCATTATCAATATTATTTTTACCATCTAGTGTAATTGAACCTCTTCCTCTAATAAAACAAGGAGTATTGTCACCAAATTTGAAATTAACACCATCACACCTTTCTAATTTTAACAATTTGTTCATATCACTGGTAATATGATGTGACCAACTAATGCCTATTAGTCATCCATCTTTTGTTTCAAAATGTGTAGCTAGGGATTTTTCCTCATTCAAGAAGGTATGATTCTCATCTCTAATAGCAATCAAGATAATCTCATGTTCACTCTTTTTAGATTCATCTTCAGTCACACCATCAATAGTAGGTAGATAACATTTCTTGTGATACTTAGGCCGAAACTTTCTAGGCTTATACTTCAGTACTCTCTCTGGACATCTAGAATAAAAATGACCAATCTTATTGCAAGAAATTTTTTTCAAAGATAGCTTCCCTTCATACTTACATACACCCTTGGGTACTCCTTTTGCAATTAGGGTTTCAAGAACTTCCATCTTTCTTTCCTCTTCTTCAATCTCTTCTCATTTCTTAGTATATCTAGATATAATATTAGTTGAACTTTCTCCAGAATCATACTTTTTCTTATCCTTTGGAATAGTATCTTTAAATGTAGATTCATACTTATGAATATTTTAACGAAATCTAGTCATTTCAAAAGAAGATAAATTACCAACCAATGAATCCCTTGTTACTTTAGCAACTTTGTTGTCATAAGAAAGAAAAAAGGATTTCAGATTCTTAGAAGAAATCTCAACCTCATCCATTGTTCTACCAACACTTCCAATTCCACAAAATTTTTTGGCCACCTTCTAAACATAGACTCGAGTACTTTCATCTTTACTCACCCTCAAGAATTCTAGCTTCCATTCCCTTCTCTGCAACTTCAATTTCTTCACAAGAGAGTCTCCATGCAATGCTTCTAATTTTATCCATATCTCATGTGCGGTCTCCAACTCCATGATTTTTTTATATGAAAAATTTGATAAGGCACTCAATAAGGCTTCCTTGGCTCTTATATTATATCTAAATTTTTTATTCTCATCAGGAAGTTAGCAATGACCAAATTTCTAGGAGGTGTTAATATGATTTAGAACAATAGAGAGGGTGGGTGAATCAGTTGTTCTCAGGTCCAGATGTATAAAAAAAACTTCAAAAACTTTTCCTTAAATCAGATCTAACAACCAAAACCAACTCGGTCATCACTGATTCAATAATAGAAATATATAACATTACAGTCCACTACCCAGCTGTATGTAACTTGTAAAACACAGAAATATTTAAACCAAAACATTCACACAAGCATTGACACTAGGATTTATAGTGGAAACCCAATCTAGGAAAAACCACTTTGTAACATGCTACTATTATTTTCACTCTTCTAAAGTGAGCTCGGTTAAAAGACAACCCTGTCAAAGGTTACAATACACATTGTTAGGTGTGACCTAGTTAAAGGATTTCAATCACTCTGTTAGAAGTGAGCCTTGTTATAAGACTTACATACATTCCATTAGAATGCAACCTTGTTCAAAGGATTTAAACATATGACTATTAGGTCAACCTTTGTTAAAAGGATTTTGACTGTTACAATGGTTAGAAAGTAGCAGCAGTATTGATCTAAAAAACATACAACTCACTTTGCAAATATCAGATCCAATTCTATACACAAATGTTGGTTTACTAACTTTGAAACTTTGTCATCTCCATCTCTGATCTGCTCAGAAATTTTCTTCAAGTAATCACCACACTTCTCCTTCAACCTTTTCTGCTTATACAGTCAATAACATCTACTAATCTTCCAGCATCCTCTGTTCACCCATGCACACACATACCTAATGCTTAGGTTGCCTTAATACTTCCTCAATTAGGTTAACTCATCTTTTTCCACTCAATCTCCTTCGTAGATCTAGTTAGGTCAGATTCATTGAATCTACCCACTTTATGTTCTTTGGCTCTTTTTCTAGAAACATATCAAATCTCTTAAAGATTTACAATAAAACATTTTTTAGTGCATTCAATGCTTTCAAACAATCAATAAATAAAGTGAACACATTTTACATAATCCAAGAATTCAACAATGTCATCTCCAAATCTAAATTCTCTTCAAATATAAAAATACTGATGCTCGGTCAATACTGTGATCAACTACTCAGTCTTCATGTAGAAAGCTTGATCATTACTAAAAATATTTCCTCAGCTTATACTGTCTTACTCGGCAATTAACTGATGTTCGGTTGACACTAGAATTTTTCTTGGCATATACTGACTCGGTCGACACTAACATCACTTGGCTTGAACATGATTTCTCCATTTTTGCTCGGTCAAGCCTACCAGTTTAGTCTTCAATCTTACTAAGATAAACAATACATTGTCTCATCATTGTAGAACATAGTCAAGTACACTTTGTAGCATCAAGATAACTCAACCTTTCCTTAGGTGCTATTGTTACCAACCTTTCCTATCCCCTTAGCAACACTCAAATAGATATAGTACTTTCCTAAGTAGTAATAGTCTTATCAGTTAAGATTTGACATCAATGACAACACAACAATTGCTTCAATTGTAGTTTCCAACAATCTCCCTCTTTGGCATTGATGGCAACACCATATGATATCACCTAAATAACACATGGCTTACCAACCAATCCAAAAAACTTATCTGTCCATCATAAAAATTTTTTTTTAATATCCTTAGCTTCATTCTGATTTAGAATATATAAGCCTCACTTTTGTGGCCATCAAAAATATCCATATCTCCCTTTATCCCAATCCTTCATTTCAGTTTATCATCTCCTTACTTTTCCTTTCAGTGTCATGTGTTATTATATCATCTCAGTTCATCTCCCTCTTTGAAAAAATTGCCAAAGCAACAACTAAAACATACATCCATTAGATGTCGATATTATCTGTACATCTCAATGTTTCTCCCTCTATCATCTTGCTTTTGACTGATTCCTTGTCTTTGCTCTTCTTCACAACTCTAGGCCAGTCCTAAAGTGTGACAATCTTTTGCATCAATCTGTCAAATATTTTGTTGTAGCATATTTTATGTAGTGCTCCTAGCTTAACTAGGCAACCTTAGTTAGGGGAAGGACCCCTAATTGACTTCTCAAATACTCATGTGCTTCTTTAGTTAAAGCTTTAGTGAATATGTCTTCTAATTTTTCCTTTGTATTCACATATTCCATTTGGACTTCTTTATCTTGTATCAATTCTATCAAGTAGTGATACTTGATTTCTATGTGCTTGGTCTTAGTATGCATCATCAAATTCTTAGAAATGTTGATAGCACTTGTGTTGTCATAGAAAATAACAAAAAGTTCAGTAATTTCTTCTTTCATGCCTACCAACAATTGTTTTATCCATACCAAATTTGAACAGTTTACTGCAGAAATTTGGGAAATGCAATTTTGTTTCTTGCTCATCCAAGAGACTAATCTCTATCCAAGAAAGAAAGCTCCACCACTAGTACTCTTTCTGTTATCTACATTTCCTACCCAATCAACATCTGTATATACTCTTAGTTCAAATCTTTCATCCTTCTTGTAATATAGCCCATAGTCAACAGTCCCTTTCAAGTATCTCATAATTCTTTTCATAGCCATCATGTGTGTTTCCTTAGGATTGGCAGAAAATCTTTCCATAATCCCAATAGCTAGTGCAATATCTGGTCTACTATGTACAACATACTGCAATTTTGCAATCATGGATCTGTACAAAGTCTGGTTCACTTCTGCAGCATCATCATTCTTAGATAACTTTTGTCCAGTAGCCATAGGAGTACTCACTGGTCTAGAATCTTCCATCCCAAAAGTTTTCAGTATTTCATTAACATACTTAGACTGTGTAATGAAAATTCCTTTCTTCATCTTATATACTTGTAAACCAACAAAGAATTTGATCTCACCAAACATGCTCATTTCAAATTTAGTTTGCATTTCATTTGAAAATATTTTACACAAAGCATCTTGTCCACCAAAAATAATATCATCCACAAAAATTTTTGCCAATAGGATACCTTTACCTTCTTCATCTTGCATGTATGGATTGCTTGTGTCATTTGTTCTTGAAAATCCAATCTATATTAGGTAGTTATGCAATCTATCGTACCATGCTCTAGGAGCTTGTTTTAATCCATATAGTGCTTTGTTTAGTTTGCATACCATGTGTCTTTTGTTTGGATCAATAAAACCTTCTGGCTATTCTATGTAAACTTCTTCTTCTAGTATACCATTTAAGAATGCAGACTTGACATCGATTTGATAAACCTTGAAATCTTTATAAGCAGCATATGAAAGTAGAGTTCTTACTCCTTCCAATCTAGCTATAGGGGAAAATGTCTCCCCATAATCTATTCCTTCTTCTTGTGCGTAGCCTTTGCATACCAACCTAGCTTTGTTCCTATTTATTTCACCTTTTTCATTCAACTTATTCTGGAACACCCACTTTGTTCCTATAACATTTTTGTTTTCAGGTCTCAGCACCAGATTCCAAGTATCATTCTTCTCTATCTAGTCTATTTCTTCATTCATTGCTTGTATCCAGTCTTCATTTTCTAATGCCTCTCTAGTTGACTTAGGTTCAAATTCACATAGTAAACATGTTGGATCCTTTGTCTTACTTCTAGTTAGAATTCCATTATGTTTTTCTCCAATTATCTATTCAGGCTTTTGATGTATTCTTACATATTTTGCCAAAATAGGTTCAACTCTTCTCTCCTCTATTTCATCAGGTTCCTCAACAAGATTTTTAGATTCAGCTTCTAAATGCTTTGTAACCTCTTCCTAATACTCAGGAGCATTATCTTCTCACTCAGCATGTTCTTGTTCTCTTTTAGCATTGTTTTCCTGGTGCTCGACAACCTCTTCCTATCATTCAGCATTGCTTACCCAAGACTTGGCATCAAGTGCAAGTCTGTTACTTTCCTCTTCTTCTTCTTCTTCAATATACACAAAAGATCTATAATCTTCTGGTTCTCTTTTTCTATCAACTTCATTTCTTTTTGCACACTCATCAACTTTGACATTCACACTTTATACAATTTTGTTAGTGTTAGAGTTTAAACACTTATAAGCTTTACTTTTTGTGGAATACCCTAGGAATATGCCTTCATCACTTTTAGCATCAAACTTTCCATTCCTATTTTCTTTTAATATGTAGCACTTGCTTCCAAAGATTCTAAAGTATTTAACACTCGGTACATGCCCATACCATAATTCATAGGGTGTTAGATTTGTACCTTTCTTGATCTATACCCGGTTAAGAGTGTAGATAGTTATACTTATAGATTCTTTCTAGTATTTCTATGCCACATTCTGTTCAATCAACAATGTCTTTGCACAATCCAAGATAGATCTATTTCTTCTCTCTACTATACGATTCTGTGGAGGTGTTCTAGGTGCGGACATCTATCTTTTGATTCCTCTTTCATTGCAAAATAGATTGAATTCATTTGATGTAAATTCTCCACCTCAGTCAGATCTAAGACATTTCAGGTTCCTACCTATCTCCTTCTCAACCTTAGCCAAATACCACTTAAAGAATTGAAAAGCATCAGATTTTTCTTTTAGAAACATTACATGCATCATCCTGGTATGATCATCAACAAACAAGATGAAATATCTAGCACCGTAGTAACTTTGTACACCCATAGGTCCACAAAGGTCATTAAGAACCAAATCTAAAATGTTATCAGAAGTAAAGGATTTTCTCTTAAAACTTGACTTTGTCATTTTTCCTAACTGGCATTCCTTGCACATCACATTCTCAGGTTTCTTCAATCTAGGTAGACCTCTTACTTTCTTCTTCTTACTTATTTCTACCAGATTATCAAAGTTAACATGACATAGCCTCTTATGCCATAACCAAATGTCATGAAGTTGTGCAACCATACATGCTTCCTTAGATAGGTCAAGATAGAACAAATTACCTTTACTCTATTCTCCACTTCTGATCAGTTCACCAGTAGCATCAAATATTTTATCTTTCTTGTGATGAAATTCCACTCGGTAACCAGTGCTTTTGAGCTTGCAACACTTAGCAGATTATAATTTAGACGTTCAACCCAATATGCATTTTCACAAGAGATCTTATCAGTCAGTTTAATCAAACTGTTTCCTCTAATAGGACATGGTGCATCATTACCAAATTTTACACTTTTACCTCTATAATGATGTAAGGTCTCAAACTTACTCTTGTCACCAGTGATGTGATGTGAACAACCACTGTCAATAATCCATTTTTCATTCTTGTTCACATAGTAGATCAATGCAGTTTTCTCATCCTCATCAAATTCATCTTTCATTGCAACATAGACTACCTCAATTTCAAAATCATCACTATTAGTGTGAGTTTCTTCTTTAGCAATGTAACAAGATTTCTTACATTTTCCTTTGTAGTCTTTGTACCTTTGGTAGCTTCTATCATCTCTTCTATCTTTGTGTTTGTTTTTACTTTCTTCATCTTTATCATTCCTGTTAGGACATCTAGCAGCTATATGACCAACTTTATTGCATGCAAAACATATAATAGGGAGTTTACCTTTATATTTTCCTTTTCCCCTTCTCAGTCTTCTAGCCATAAGAGCTTCTAGATCTTCAAGTTCTTCATCAGAAGTGTCACTATCACTTTCACTTTCACTTTCACTGATGCATCTTTTTTTTTCTTTCTTTGGCTTGTTTAGAACTACTTGTGACTTAAAAGAAGATTCAACATTACCAATATTACCAACAGTGAAGTTATCATAGTTAGAGAGTTCAAAAGCAGTCAGCAAGTGCCAACCAAACTTTCCAAAGTAAGCACATTTGTAGAGTTACATCTAGATTCCTGAATAGTTGAGATCTTAATAGCATATATATGATGTAGAGTTCTTAGTACTTTACCAATTATAGTTTCATCCTCAATAGTCCCACTTGCTCTTCTAATAGCATTCACAACTTCTTTTATTCTACCACAATATTGTGCAATGTTCTCATCTTCTTGCATTCTCATTTCATCAAACTTACCTCTAAGACTCTCATTTCTTAGCTTTTAGTACATTTATGTCACCACCATAGATCTTTGCAAGAGTGTCCCACATCTCCTTAGCACTTGTGCAATCCTTAATGTCCTCAAATTCTAGATAGCTTAGGGCAGATGCAATTTCTAGCATTGCCTAATTATGTTCTTTCTTACCTCTCATTTCTTCAGCAGTCAAAGGTGCAACAGGTGAGACATAGTCATTCTCAATGTAGTACTTTGTAGAATCACCAATACCAGCCAGATGTAGCTTCATCAAGCTTTTCCATGTAGGGAAGTTTTCCTTATTCAGCTTCGGTACCTCTTTCTTATACATCATGATCATTTGCTTCAAGCCCCTTTAAACTTGATTTCTATAAACACCAATAATAAGAAACACAGCTCTGATACCAATTGTTAATATGATTTATAACAATAGAGAGGGGGGGTGAATCAGTTGTTCTTAGGTCTAGATGTATAAAAAAAACTTCAAAAACTTTTCCTTAAATCATATCTAACAACCAAAACCAACTCAGTCATCACTGACAATAATAAAAACATATAACATTGCAGTCCACTACCCAATTGTATATAACTTGTAAAACATAGAAATTTTTAAACCAAAACATTCACACAAGCATTGACACTAGGATTTATAGTGGAAACCCAATCTGGGAAAAGCCACTTTGTAACATGCTACTATTATTTTCACTCTTCTGAAGTGAGCTCGATTAAAAGACAACCCTGTCAAAGGTTACAATACACACTATTAGGTGTTACCTGGTTAAAGGATTTCAATCACTCTATTAGAAGTGAGCCTTGTTATAGGACTTACATACATTCCATTAGAATGAAACCTTGTTCAAAGGATTTAAACATATGACTGTTAGGTCAACCTCTGTTAAAAGGATTTTGACTATTACAATGGTTAGAAAGTAGCAGCAGTATTGATCTGAAAAACATACAACTCACTTTGCAAATATCAGATCTAATTCCATACACAAATACTGGTTTACTAACTTTGAAACTTTGCCATCTCCATCTCTGATCTGCTCGAAACTTTTCTTCAAGCAATCACCACACTTCTCCTTCAGCCTTTTCTATTGATACAATCAATAACATCTACTGATCTTCCAGCATCCTCTTTTCACCCATGCACACACATAACTAATACTTAGGTTGCCTTAATACTTCCTCAATTAGGTTAACTCATCTTTTTCTTCTTAATCTCCTTCGTAGATCTTAGGGTTAGGTCAGATTCATTGAATCTACTTGCTTTATGTTCTTCGGCTCCTTTTCTAGAAGCATCTCAAATCTCTTAAAGATTTACAATAAAACATTTTTTAGTGCATTCAATGCTTTCAAACAATCAATAAATAAAGTCAACATGTTTTACATAATCCAAGAATTCAACAATGTCAGCTCCAAATTTAAATTCTCTTCAAATATAAAAATATTGATGCTCGGTTAATACTATGATCAACTACTTAGTCTTCATGTAGAAAGCTCAGTCATTACTAAAAATGTTTCCTCAGCTTATATTGTCTTACTCGGCAATTAACTGATGTTCGGTTGACACTAGAATTTTGCTCAGCATATACTAACTTGATCGACACTAACATCACTCGGCTTGAACGTGATTTCTCCATTTTTTCTCGGTCAAGCATACCAGTTTAGTCTTCAATCTTACTAAGATAAACAATACATTGTCTCATCATTGTACAATATAGTCAAGTACACTTTTTAGTATCAAGATAACTCAACCTTTCCTTAGGTGCTATTGTTACCAACCTTGCCTATCCCCTTAGCAACACTCAAATAGATATAGTACTTTCCTAAGTAGCAACAGTCTTATCAGTTAAGATTTGACATTAATGGCAACACAACAATTGCTTCAATTACAGTTTCCAACAGGAGGCTTGTAATATTTCTTTGTAACTGGCCAATACTCTTCTCTAATGCATACTGCCTTTTCATATAGCATAGTTGGTTCCATCAAATATTAGAATATATTTCTTAAAGGATTCCATCCCAAATCACCTCAAGTGGGTAAACTTAAAAAATAGAAGCTATCCCTGATACCAATTATTAGAAATAAGGCAACACAAACAATTGAGAGGGGGGGTTTGAATCAGTTGTTTCTAAAATAGTTGTGCCAAAACCAAACCTCATCAATACTTAACTTTTTTACTTGATGTGAACATTAAATAACTAAACCAAAATCACAAGAACACATAGCACCATAATTTTAATATGGAAAATTAGTTAACAGAAAAACCATGGTTGGGATCAAATCCACTGCATGATGTAATTGTTGGAAATATTCAGGAATTAACCGAGTTACTGAGAGGGGAGGGGTGAATCAGTAACTCCAAATTTTCTTTCAATTACAGATGTATTAACATGTAATTTACTTTAACCTTTTGCATATAGAAAGCATGAAACTTAAAAGCATTCACAATAATGACACATAGATTTGGTTACCCAGAAACCTTCCAAAAGAAAGTAAAACTGGGGTGGGGATGAAACCCACAAAGCTTTAATACTGCAGAATAAAGTTGGCCGGTTAAGGCTTACAATTTGATCACTTCTGATGATCTGCCCTGTTAGGAGCAATAAGGATTGCTAAATCCACCCTGTTAAAGGATTTACAAACATATAATGAAGTATGCACTCGGTAAAGAGATTTTACAAAAGACTGTTAAGTCTACCCGGTTAAAGGATTTAGTACTGATTCACCTGTTAGAATGAAACAGTAGATCTCTGGCTTTGCAACTGGATTGCTGATTGAGATTCACTGATGTACTGATCACCTTCTGTGATGAATTTGTCTTTGCTGTTCCTTATATTGCTGAAGCCTTCTGTAATTCGCTTATCTCTGCCTTTCTTTCTCTTTCACATATATTCTTCTTCATACTTCTTGACATTTTTACAACATTGTTTATATACAAGTCTTAAACAATTAATTACAATTACAATTACAAAATCGGCTTGACAAATAAACATAAGTGCTACTAAGTCGGCCCAAGTATGGTTACACGGTTCCTGCAAACTGACTCGGTGACTTTCTGATACTCGGTGTCCACTGCATTACTTGGCATCGTCATGCACTCGGTAGAAGTGAAGGCACGGTTCATACTGATCACTCGATAGGTTTTGAACTCGGTAAATACTGGTGACTCGGTAGACATGATGTTACTCGGTTTACACTGTCCTGTTCGGTTTGTACTAACTTTCTCGGTTTGCACTGTTTGCTCAGTTTGCACTGTTTGCTTGGTTTGCACTATTTGCTCGGTTTGCATTATTTTTTCGGTTTGCACTATTTTCTCGGTTTGCACTGTTTGCTCAGTTTGCACTGTCTGCTCGGTTTACACTGTCTGCTCAGTTTGCACTATTTTCTCGGTTTGCACTGTTTGCTCGGTTTGCACTATCTGCTCGGTTTGCACTGTCTGCTCAGTTTGCACTATCTGCTCAGTTTGCACTGAGAACGCAAATAAGTGTTGTCACTAGTGGCAATTCTGCTTAATGCCAACAATCTCCCCCTTTGGCATTAGTGACAAAAACACTTATTGGCCAAAACTTATATACACGAATCATGCTGAGTTTGATTTTGATTTTTCAAAATTTGTCTTTGTTATAGGGCTTTATACATTGTCTCCCCCTTTCAATGTGCTAACTATTTCTTATACAAATCTATACATATCTCTCCTTCTATACATATCTCCCCCTTTTTGATGATAATGCCAAAGGTGCATATACAAGTTATTTTATAGAGAGAATCCAAAATTTTTTAGAAAATCAGAATGTACCTTCATTATTAGTGCCAGGGTTCTGTCCCAACTTTCTTGCAGGATTTTACATGTTTGTATAGCAATTTGGACTTCTGCAGAGAGTTCAATCATGTGATCTGCTATAGAGAACTGATTGTCATGAATCAATGTTTTGGAATGTTCAATTTGCTTATACATTGTATTCATGATGGGAAGGATCATGTGTTGGATGTCTAGCAGTGTGGACCGGATCCTTGTGTCTTCTTTCAGTAGATCAGACTGCATATTTGATACGTGTGAGATTTTCATGTGATGAGCAGAGCTTGAACTTGGTTCAAGTTGCAGCTTCTGTATGCTAATCTTCATATCCTCATCCATTTTATTCATTTTATCCTTAACATCCTTTGTGAACTCGGCAATGTTGCACAATCTGGCCAAAAGAGAGGTAGCATTCGAATAGATAGATTCAATGTTAGACAAAACTGAGGACAATTATACTTGGTTAATAGCTATGTGCTGAGCAATGTGCTCAAGCACTTTATTGTTGAATCTCTTCTCGGCTCTTTCAACTAATTTTTCTATCCCTGATGAATCCTCATTGTATTTCTCAACTGCTTCTGCTAATTGTAACAAAACATGTTGGGAAGAGTCTACTTTAATGCCTAATGCATCAGACAAGATGTCCTTAGCATCCTTGATGATTTGATACTCCTTGTCTCTCTCCTCTTTAAGTTTCTTTTTTTTTGCTTTCCTTTGGAGGATCTCACCTATATTTTGCATCTGGTCCGCTGATAGATTTGCAAAATCTAATGTAGGAATCTCTATCTCTTCATCTAGGTCTATATCCTCTACTACATTCTTACCCAAAATTTTATACTCGGTAGAGCCTTAGGCTTATCTGTACTTAATGCTTTGGTAGTAGTGACAGTAGATAAAGTAGGGCTGGCTATAGAGACTGGCATACTTTCTACTGGAGAACTTAAAATATTTACACTTGAAGATTCAAAAACTAGAAAACTTACTGTTGGAAAGCTTGATGATGCGGGAGACTGCAGCTCGGTAGAAGAAATGGTAGCTGCTTCTGTTGTTGCTATGGATGATTGGACAAATGTGGAAGTTTTCACAACCATGCTTGAAGGTGTCTCCGGGCTGGATGTAGAAACTTTTACTGGAGAGGTAGGAAGGGATGCAATGACTTCTGCAGCTATCCTCACAGTATCATCTACCTCAGTGTCTTCTTCTTGTTCATCACTGTCATCTTCAATATCTTTTATTATGACTGTTTCAATACTCAGTTGGTGAAGGTGGTATATGTTCTTCCATGTAGCATTTGCAGCCTTCACAACCGATTCAATATTATTGATCAAAATCAAACAAGTATTGAACTTCAATGTCATCTTATTTTCATTTTCTTTTAATGCCTTCTTTACTTCATCATTTTTCAAGCTCGGCATCAACTGTCTCAGGTTTTGATCAAATATGTCTATCACCGTTTGCTTTGCATTGCTCCATCTCATTTTTATTGGATTCAATAGAACTGCTGGAACCTGTGGGGCTATTTCTTCAGGAGAGTATTTCCACTGTCCCATCTTCTCAATAACAGCATCTTCTATTTCCTTCTATTCTGCTTCCGATCTGGTTTCATATTTTAAGGATTTTATGTTACTTACTCCAGATCCTGATCCATCTCTAAAGAGTTTGAGCTTTTCTTGAAGGTTTAGAGGAGGCCTTTTGAATACTATGTCTTTATCTGCCTTGTCTGCCTTGCCTCTTGTATTTCTCCTTGTAAATACAGCAGTAGGAGGCTTAGGTTCCTTAGTGATGAAAACCTTTCCTTTCTTCTTTGCAGGTTCTGGTTCCTCTGTTTTCTCATCCTTTTCCTCTTCTTCTTCATCCTTTTCTTCTTTGTCCTCGGTTATCATTTGCATTTTGGCCATCCTCTTCTTTCCTTTGTTTACCGCCTGTGGATGCTTTATGCTTAGTTCAATACTCACCTTAGCTTCATCATATGTTCCAAAATATGGAGCTTTGGGATTGACAGGCTGATTAAGAAGAGCTTTAATGATATTCTTGGTTTCATCAATATTTACCTCATAAGGAAGAGGTTTTACATATACAGTCCTCGGTTTAACTGCTTGAATATATACATTATCACAATCCACCATAAAACAAATGTCATCTTTGTAATCTTCCACCAACTTCTGTGGAATCCGGAATCTGTCATTCATTTTCTCTTTGAAAGACTCAAAATAATTATCCATGATGCTTTCAAAGTTTTCACCCATTTCTGAGATGTATTCATTTATTTCATAGAGGACTGGCACATCTTTTCTCCATACAACTTTTCCTTTAGAAGGGAAGAATTTCAGAACATAGAAGAATAAACAGACCAGTAAGGATCCAAACTTACATGGATTGTTTTTGGAAGTTTTAATGCTTTCCATGTTTTTGTTAAACTGCTTTAACAATAAGTCTGCTAGGTCAAATGTTAAGTTATTCTTGACCACTTTGTATGCTAGGTCAATAGCTTCACAGGAGACACTGTTCTGTCAACTAGAACTGTAAATCTTATGGGCAATAATGTGTGTACCAAACTTCAGTTCAGCGTCGGTAATGCTGCTAACTTTCATGCCTCTACCGTCCCACTCGGCTAGGGTTTTCTTCTCTAGTTCCATCCGACCTAGGGTTTTAGTAGTTTTTGCTTTGTTCAACATGGGAAGACCGGTGACTTGTTGAATCATCTTCTTTGTGATCTCAATAGGTTGCTCAAGCCAAATCTTGCCATCATGTACTCGGCTGAGAATGTATCTAACCCATTTATCTCGAAAGTTTCGAGGTAGATGTGCAATGTGAACTAAACCTTTATCTTCCAGATGTTTGTGTTCGGGTTTCATAATACCATCCACACATAGTTCTTCATGCACAATATCTAGTTCTAGGTTCCCCATTTCATGAATTGAACAGTTAAAATGATTGCAGATATCGTTAATAAGCAGTACCTTAGGAGGAATCTGAGATTGAGCTCCGTTCAGATCTAGGGCTGCTGCAATTGCGGTTACGATCTTAAAATCTGGTGCTTTCCACTCCCCTTGGACTAACATATCAGATCCTTTCTTTTCTGAAGTGCTGGATGATGCCATGGTAGCTCACAGAAAATTCCTTTCGCAAAAGTATTGAATCGCTGGGTTGCTCTTGAAATTTTCTGCTCTCAAAGTGTTAAAGGTTCGCGGTGAAGAATGAGTTCGATTACTTGCTTTTTGTTTACAACTCTGTCATTAATGCTCATTACAAATTAGGTTATGAATTCTGACAGACTGTCACCCACTAAGAATTAATTGCTTGGTAAAGACCTCACAACTCGATGAATTCGAGAATTCATATTGCTCCGACCTCGCTCGGTAAAGACGGGTACCGACCTTGCTCGGTGAAGACTGATACCGACCTCCCTGTGATCTTACTGCATCTTGCATGCTGATTTAGATCTTTCTTTTAATTTCAGTTCTGGAACTGCTTGAAATTGGTCTATGAGAATACAGTTCCAATGCTTTCTTGGAAATTTAGTTTGAGTCGGTAGAGCCATCCATTCCATTACTTGGACTGGATTGCTCGGCAGCTTTAGGAATCCATTTTTGTCTCACCTGTTTCCTGACCTTAGTTGCTTCATTCTTCTTTCCATCTTCAACTTCACTAGCATTCATGCAGTTTCTGGCTATGTGACCGAGTTTAGTGCATTTGAAGCATCTTACGGTAGTATCTCTTTTCCTTAGATGATGTTTTATGCAATTCATGCCAATGTGTCCATATTCTCCACAGTAATGACATCTACACCAGGTGTTGTAGTCCCATCCAAACATTGCTTTCATAATTTGTTCTGCTGGATTAAATGTCTTGGATCTGCACTCGGATGCCTTGTGACCTTGTTTGTTGCACTTGTGACAATTACCTCTGAATCTAGGTTTTTCCTTGCATTCATTTGCTTTGTGACCAGGTTGATTGCAGCTGTAACATTTTCCATTGAATTCTGCTTTTTCATTATTCCAACATTTATTTGAAGTATGTCCTATTTTACCACAATGATTACAAGTAGGTTTTTGATTTCTTTGAGTACCTTGCTTAGAGGATTCGCCTTCTCCTTTGTATCCAAGTCCTGCTTTTCCTTTTTGCCTATGAAGATTTCGCTCATACAGCTGATTCAAGTCTTCTTGGCTTTTCAGCATTCCTTCATTGATTTGTTTTTCAGCGTTTAGGTCATCCACCAATCTTAGATTGATTTCCTTTTCAGATCTTAGTTCTTCTCTTGTGCTTTCTATTTCTAATCTTAGATTCAAAATTTCCTCATTTGTATGAGAGATCTGATCAATTAGGTTTTCTAGCTGAAGGGTTTTATTTTGGATTTCAATGTTTCTTCCATCTAATTCATCTTTCAACTTGTTTCTTTGTTCCAAGATCTCACAAAATCTTGTAGAGTGTAGCTCTTGTTCTCTTTTCAATTTTCTCACTTCTTCCTGCAGAGACCCATTCTTTTCTAGGAGTTCTTTGACAGCATTGTTTGTTTCATCTGAGTTATTTGAGGGAAAAAGATCTTCAATCTTTTCTTCAATGTAATTCTGATCATTCATCTGATTTGCAAGTTCCTTCCTTCTTCTTAGGGATTAGGAAAGATGTTCTTTTGCTTCTTTGAGTTTAGCTATGGCCATTTCCAGATCTAGCTTTTCATTTTCAATCACCTTGTTCAGTTTGAATACCTCCATTGTCCTGGATCTTTGCTCAAGCTAGTTAAGCTTTGTCTTGAGAACCAATGCTGCTCTGATACCAATTGTTGGAAATATTCAAGAATTAATCGAGTTACTGAGAGGGGAGGGGTGAATCAGTAACTCCAAATTTTATTTCAATTACAGATGTATTAACATGTAATTTACTTTAACCTTTTGCATATAGAAAGCATGAAACTTAAAAGCATTCACAATAATGACACATAGATTTGGTTACCCAGAAACCTTCCAAAAGAAAGTAAAACTGGGGTGGGGATGAAACCCACAAAGCTTTAATACTGCAGAATAAATTTAGCCGGTTAAGGCTTACAATTTGATCACTTATGATGATCTGCCCTGTTAGGAGCAATAAGGATTGATAAATCCACCCTGTTAAAGGATTTACAAACATACAATGAAGTATGCACTCGATAAAGAGATTTTACAAAAGACTGTTAAGTCTACCCGGTTAAAGGATTTAGTACTGATTCACCTATTAGAATGAAATAGTAGATCTCTGGCTTTGCAACTGGATTGCTGATTGAGATTCGCTGATGTACTGATCACCTTCTATGATGAATTTGTCTTTGTTGTTCCTTATACTGCTGAAGCCTTCTTTAATTCGCTTATCTCTGCCTTTCTTTCTCTTTCACATATATTCTTCTTCATACTTCTTGACATTTTTACAACATTGTTTATATACAAGTCTTAAACAATTAATTACAATTACAATTACAAAGTCGGCTTGACAAATAAACATAAGTGCTACTAAGTCAGCCCAAGTATGGTTACACGGTTCCTGCAAACTGACTCGGTGACTTTCTGATACTCGGTGTCCACTGCATTACTCGGCATCGTCATGCACTCGGTAGAAGTGAAGGAACGGTTCATACTGATCACTCGATAGGTTTTGAACTTGGTAAATACTGGTGACTCGGTAGACATGATGTTACTCGGTTTACACTGTCTTGTTCGGTTTGTACTAACTTGCTCGGTTTGCACTGTCTGCTCGGTTTGCACTGTTTGCTCAGTTTGCACTGTTTGCTCGGTTTGCACTGTTTGCTTGGTTTGCACTGTTTGCTCGGTTTGCACTATTTGCTCAGTTTGCACTATCTGCTCGGTTTGCACTGTCTGCTCAGTTTGCACTGTTTGCTTGGTTTGCACTATTTGCTCGGTTTACACTGTCTGCTCGGTTTGCACTGTCTGCTCAGTTTGCACTGTCTGCTCGGTTTGCACTAAGAATGCAAATAAGTGTTGTCACTAGTGGCAATTCTGCTTAATGCCAACAGTAATAACACATATTACCCTATCAAAGGTACAATATATTAATTTACGCTCATTTCATAGAGCTCACTACTCAAATAAAAATGAGGGAAACAAACCAAATCACAACAAGCGATACAACCCCAAATGGACTATAATCTATTGTGGACAACAATCCACTAATTTATTAACTGGCTGATAACATCTCTGCTATGCCAATACAGTTCCAATGAAATACTTCTTTGTTCTAACTTAATTTTAGATTCCACTCATACCTGTTTGCAAATCTACTGATATATCTTACTCACGCATATCTTTCCTCACACCTTTGCAATAACAAAGATTACATCTTTATATACATTACATCAACATATTACAACAAGGTCGACCAGGGACCTCATTCTATAAAATTACAAAGATTAATACACAATCCTTGATGAGATCCAAGACATGTCAATGAAGACATATCTAGGATCCAATTCTTCATCCATGAACATGCTATGATCCATAGATCACTCCACAGATCTTTGCAATAGGATATCCATCAAGTCACCTAAGAACTCAAACACACCATAGGAAAATCACTAAGCTTGATCAGATAATCTAATGAGATCTAGAAACATGAAAGGACATGATCTAGAAACATCAACAAGAAACATGAAATACCACAATAGTTACACAAAAATCTATCTCAGAATTCACAACTATCTTTGCACTGTTCATCAAGAACACTAAACTTCAACCTTTATCACTTAAGAAAAATAGCTTACCAACATCCAAATCATGAACCATTTGAGCTAATGATACACATCCATGTCCTAAACTCCTCACTAGGCTAGCAACAAGAAATGTTGTATAACTATACGTTGATTAACCAAAACTGGCAACATTGTTACCTCTAGAATAACCAAAAAAATGTCCTCTAATAAATCACTCATAACTTCCTCAAATCTTAGTGTGAACCTCAGCAACTTGAACAAGATCAAGTATATGTATTCCAAAACAATACTAGAGCTTCACACCATTTCATCTTGAATATAGTGTTCATACCAATTCAAAAAAAATCACTAAAAATCCTACGGAATAAAGAAATATAGTAACATCAATGACAAAACATCAATGTGAACACATATATGCATGAAATATCCAACATTGCAAAGGCTTGAGAGGATGAAAATCTTCATGTTGGGGTGAGATAAACTTTCAAAAAGGAAACATAAGGATCCTAGAAGACAAAAATAAAGAAAAATAGGGATTATCAAGTCTCAGTTAAGGGAGAACCATTTTTCATATTCATTTTTCAATTAGATGATGCCATGATGAACAAAGCATCACATAGGAGACTTGTGGTAGACATAAATGTTCTAGCAATGAGAAAAGATGCCCTTCCTAATTTAATACCACTACAATATTTTCCAATAGATCTACTAGTTAGTATCTTCTTTAAAAAAATGATCAAATTTCTAATTTTTAAATTTTGGAAGGAGGTTCAAAATTTATTACAAAATATAGTTTAATTTCCATTTATACACCTACTTGGTTGTGAATGAATTAATTATCAATTGTGATTCACCTTCAATGTTTAATTTATCAATTTTATGAGCTAGATGAAGTCTAATGTCGCAAAAGAGAGCTTGAATTTTCTCTAGAATATTAGTTCCAAAAGGTAGTCTGATTACCTTATCTATAATGAACTTTCAACAATGATCCCTGATAACACAATTGACATATGAATCCCCTAGATTTTTTATGCAAAGAAAAAGATTAATTTTTCTTTTCAAATCAAATGGTATGGGATTCTTCCATTACAACATGAACTTATCACTTGGGACTCATGTTGAGACATTTGAACCAAAGTAAAACATTGGATAGGTCCTATGATGTGATGCAATGGCCAATGAGAAACTTCCATGTGAGGAATCTCAAACATGTATTGATCACTACTTAGGTTTCACAGCCATTATCTTATTGATACTTAGAATGAAAATTTTAAGGGAACAAGGCTTTGGTGATGACACAAAAAGGAAGACACAAACTAACTAGTTAGTGACTGGGTACTCACTATCATACACAATTTCCCTTTAGGGCAGTGAGTACATTTTTATATATGGTTTCCACTAATGATCACCAAAACCTTAAACAAGTTGACATGACCTTCACACTATTAATATGATTTAGAACAAAAAAGAGGGGGGGTGAATCAGTTGTTCTTAGGTCTTGATGTATAAAACAATCTCAAAAACTTTTCCCTAAATTAGATCCAATAACCAAAACAAACTCGGTCATCACTGATTCAATAATAGAAACATATAACAATGCAGTCCACTACCTAGTTGTAACTTAACTTGTAAAACATAGAAATGTTCAAACCAAAACATTCACACAAGTATTAACACTAGGATTTATAGTGGAAACCAAATTTAGGAAAAACCACTTTGTAACATGCTACTATTATTTTCACTCTTCCGAAGTGAGCTCGGTAAAAAGCCAACCTTGTCAAAGGTTACAATACACACTATCAGGTGTGACTCGGTTAAAGGATTTCAATCACCCTGTTAAAAGTGAGCCTTGTCATAGGACTTACATACACTCCATTAGAATGCAACCTTGTTCAAAGGATTTAACATATGACTGTTAGGTCAACCTCTGTTAAAAGGATTTTGACTGTTACAATGGTTAGAAAGTAGCAGCAATATTTATTTGAAAAATATATAACTCACTTTGCAAATATCAGATCTAATTCCGTACACTAATGCTGGTTTACTGACTTTGAAAATTTTCCATCTCTATCTCTGATCTGCTCAGAACTTTTCTTCAAGCAACCACCATAATTCTCCTTCAACCTTTCTTGCTTAAACAGTCAGTAAAACTTTACTGATCTTCCAACATTCTTTGTTCACCCATGCACTTGCTTATCCAAATGCTCTGGTACCCTTTATACTTTCCTTAATTAGGTTAACTTATCTTATGCTGCTCAATCTCATTCGTAGATCTTAGGGTTAGGTCAGATTCATTGAACCTACCCGCTTCATGTTCTTCGGCTCCTTTTCTAGAATCATCTCAAATCTCTTAAAGATTTACAATAAAATGTTTTACAATACATTTAATTCTTTCAAACAATCAATAAATAAAGTCAACACGTTTTACATAATCCAAGAATTCAACAATGTCAGCTCCAAAACTAAATTCTCTTCAAATATAAAATTGCTGATGCTCGGTCAATACTATGACCAACTACTCGGTCTTCATGTAGAAAGCTCGGTCATTACTAAAAATGTTTCCTCAGCTTACACTGTCTTCCTTGGCAATTTAACTGTTGTTCGGTCGACACTAGAATTTTGCTTGGCATATACTAACTTGGTTGACACTAACATTACTTGGCTTAAACATGATTTCTCCATTTTTTCTTGGTCAAGCCTACCAGTTTAGTCTTCAGTCTTACTAGTATAAACAATACGTTGTCTCATCATTGTGCAACATAGTCAAGTACACTTTTTAGTATCAAGATAACTCAACCTTTCCCTAGGTACTATTGTTACCAACCTTGCCTATCCCCTAAGCAACACTCAAATAGATATAGTACTTTCCTAAGTAGCAACAGTCTTACCAGTTAAGGTTTGACATCAATGACAATACAACAATTGTTTCAATTGCAATTTCCAACACACACACACTACCAATATCATATTCTATTACAAAATACCATACCAATCCTTGCTACATTCAAAATTATCCTCATTACTGTAGTAAGATTTGATACATCCATATATCAAACCAATTAGTACATTAAAGAATGTGAAAACCCCATTCTTGGGGCTTAAAATTTTGGTAGATGGTGTAATGCAGAATTTAAAACCTTCACATGAAAAATTATTATTTTTTCACTATACTAAATGGAAGATGTGATTTTTTTGTGTTGTTGAAAACCCTAGGTAGGGTTCAGAACAATTCTAAGGAAAAATGCCATAACTTTCAAACTACTTAATGATAATTGATGAAACAAAAAGAAAAAAAATATCCTCACATGGGAGCCTTATCTAGTTAGTATCAAGTCATGAAATGGGCCATTCAATCTGTACCACGTGAAACAACATGAGTTTTGCAAGCAAAAAAACTAGAAACTTGCTCTAAAATGACTTAAGATTTTCCTTTGAATGTCCACCAACTCCCGAGCCCATGTTTACAAGGCCTATTTATGTTATTATAATAATTTTCCCACCTTCAACTAATCTTCAACTTCTCTTCAACAAAATTTCAAAAATTTGTCATTACAATTGGAAAAATTGTCATTAACGACATTGACAAGATTGCAGCAACTTTTACATATTTTTCTTAGATTTCACAAAAATATAAAAAGATGTTCTATGTGACATCCAATGGTCTAAAATGACCTTATTTACATCAAATATAGAAAAAACAAGATTAAAACCCAAAATTTCTCTCATAGGCATGAGGGTGGCCCTGCACCATGCTCCCAAGGGGAAAAGATATTTGAGTTCCATCTCAAATGATGGTCTATTTTTTCTTTCTCTTCTTCCATTTTTTCTACATGATTATTTATTATCTAACCTCCTCTTTGTTAGAATTATTTTAGAATAACTAAGGTGGGGGGGGGGGGGGGGGGGTGAATTAGGTATCCTTAGGTCTAGATGTACCAATTCAACTTTTGAGCCCTTCAACAAACTTAGATCTAATAAAAAATTCACTCGGTCTCTATAGCATATATCAATAACATAAAACTTGCACTCCATTGTCCAAAAGTATTCAACTTGCAGAATATAAAACTTTCAACAACATTCACATCAAATAAAATTCACACAAGTATAACATTGTGATTTGTAGTGGAAACCCAGTTTGGGAAAAACCACTTGTAATATGCTACTAATTTTCACTCTTATGAAGAGAGCTCTGTAAGAAGCCAACCCAATTAAAGGTTTACAATACACCCTATTAGGTGTGACCCTGTTAAAGGATTTAATCACCCTCTTAAGAGTGGATTGGTTAGAGGGCTTAAGAGTATTCCATCAAAATGTCACCTTGATTAAAGGGTTTACACAATAACTGTTAGGTCAACCTTGATTAAAGGATTTAGACTGATACAATGGTTATAATGTAACACTAGGTTCTGATTTGAAATATACAAATCACTTTGCATATACAGATCCAATTCACTCATATGTTGATTTACTGATTGACCTTCATTTCCATCTCCATCTCTGATCTAATCGGAATTCTCTTCAAACAATCACCACAACTCTATTCATCTCTTCACAGCTTCACCTTAGCCTTCTGCCTAGATTCATCAACCAATAACATCAACCTCTTCCACTCATACCATAACCTCATAATTAGGTCATCCTTATACCTCCTTGATCAGGTAGATTAATCTTTTTCTTCTTAATCTCTTCCGTAGATCTTAGGTTTAGGTCAGATTCATCAAATCCTTTCATCATTTTGTTCTCCTTCTTTTCCTTCTAGATACATCTTCAAACTTCTCTTTGAATCCATAAGAAAATGATTTACCATGCATTAAATGCTCCATACCATTCATTAATAATTTTAACACATTTTACATATCCGAAGGATTCAAGTATGTCAGATGGGATTCTCAATTCTTCTCAAATTGTAAATTACTGACACTCGGTCAATATTGTGTTCATCTCCTCGGTCATTACTAGATATCTCAGTCATTACCAAAATTTTCCTTCTTGGAAAACACTATCTTTTCTTGGTAATTATCTATCACCTCACAATTATTGATGCTCAGTCAACACTAGATTTTCTCAGCTTATACTAGCACTTGGTCGACACTAGCATCACTCGGCTTAAACTAAATTTCTCCACTTTTGCTTGGTTAAGCCTATGTTTTCAATTTTTCTTCTTCACTTGGTTTTGAAGATAAATAACACATTACCTTGTCAATGTGCTAACTAATCAAGTAACCATTGAAGTATAACATAACTCAACCTTTACTTAGGTCCTCTTGTTATCTCCTATTTTCTAATCCTCTTCATCAATGAAAATGTTAAAAAGTAAAGTCCACCAAGATAACTGAGAGGGGGGGGGGGGTGAATCAGTTATCAAATAATTATAACTTTTATCATCTTCAATAGCATTAAACCATATAAGAAATATAATTACCAACCATAGAAAGAAATCCATACACAATAACACAATGGCACAAGATATGTTGACTAGGGAACCTCTTGATCAAAGAGTAAACCTCGGTGGGAATGATGCCCACAAAAGATGCACTAATATGAATATTCCTTGTGAGATGATAGACTCTATTAGGAGTCTTATGAAATACATTTAGTACATATGAATCCCTTTTATGAGATTTTGAATCCCTATTAAAATATTCTAACCCGGTTAAGAGTTATGGAAGACAGAAGGACCCACTACCCAAACAACTTCAGGGTAAGATCACTGAACACACTGTCCAAATAATCTTTACATTACTCAATAGAATAATATGTTACCTCTTCTCTGACTATGCCAAACTACACTCACTGTTACATCAGATCTTAATTTCAGATCTCTGTACTTTGCATGTCTTCCTTCACAAATTCGCTTTCATACTTAGCTCTTTTCTTCACTTCATGCATACAGCATCACAACTGCTGCTACCATTACAAAATTTCACATTAAAACTTCATGCTACTACATAAAAATTATATTACAACAAGGAAATACATTCCTTCCTTTATATCACACTCAAATAATTACAAATGAGTCGGCATACAATTACAAAATAAAAGTTTCCACACACTACACCAAAATTACATAAAATTGTCAGCTTCCAAATACAATAAATCTTCACTCGTACGACCTCAAAGTCTACACTTTCATCCATGTCACTATCAATGTGTCTTCAACTTCCCTGTAACTACACAAAACTAGATTCTATCCCGATTAGGAGATATCATCTGATTTCCACAAACCGCTACTCAGGAACACTGCCTGAACACTACTTCCACCAAAATGATCATAACTTCCATGAATCAATGAATTACTGTCTACTCTCTTAACCATAGACATATGACATATCAAAGAGTATATCCTCAATGTTTCATATCTCCAACTACAATAACCCACGTGCGCTAATCCAAACTCTATTTGCTTCTCTGTAAGTCTTTAGTAAATCACTATGTTGACATCAATGACAATCATAGTCATGAATGCAACAAAAACTACTATAGAATGGATACCAAACACTTTAGAATTCATTCATAACAATATCCCTCATTGGAATTGATGGCAACATAGATGAAAAACATCCAATGTTCCAAAAATCCAATACTGTAACACTGCTTCTTCAAATCCTCTTCATCAATCAAATCTTGCTTCGTTATCCTGTTCAGTTCTCTCCAACAAATGTCTCATATTATTTTTCATCCATACTTCTCCCCCATTGACATCAATGACAAAAATTCCATCACTAAGTTAACAAAAACTCAATGTCAAAAGACACTTTTCAGAAAATACATTTACTAGAGTCCTCATGACTCAACTCAGATACACATACTCCCCCATAGAGGAAGTACCAACATCCAGTCGAGAAGAAAGATAAGGCTCATATACCACTGGATGGATGCAACCAACTATGTCACTTCTCAAAATTAGGCTAGGGCATAACCCCAAGCATGCCTCTCAGATACTCAAATTTATCCTTAGGCAAAGGCTTTGTGAATATATCTGCTATCTGCTCCTTTGTACTTATGTACTCAAGTATGACTTCTTTTTCAACAACTTTCTCTCTTACAACATGATACTTAATCTCTATATGCTTTGTCTTAGAATGTAATATAGGATTCTTAGACATACTAACTGTACTAGTGTTATCACAATGTATAACAATAGGTTCAACAAATTTTATTCCAATATCCTTCAGCATCTGCTTCATCCAAATTATCTGGTCACAATTGTTTGCTGCTGCTACATATTCTGCTTCTATTGTACTTTGTGAGATACAATTATCCTTCTTGCTTAGCCAAGAAACTAATCTTCCTCCAAGGAAAAATGCTCCTCCACTGGTACTTTTCTTATCATCAACACTGCCTCCCCAATCAGCATCTGTATATGCACATAGGGTTGTATCATCTTAAAATGGAAGTACTTCCATGATAAGAGTGTTTATCCCTCGAAGTAAGTGGTTTGGGGTCATGTCAAGCACCTTGATTAGGTCTTTTCATGTATTTGGATTTTCTCCCCACTTTCCACTTCTTCCCTACAATTGATTTCTTCATTCTAGGTGAAATTAGGGTTAGGATCTTAAGGATTCTACTAATTTTCCCTCTTCCATGGCTTTATTTTCTAGGTAGGATGTAGAAATAGATCCTCCCAGCCTTCATCATAGTAATCATAGGATTTTATGTCTATCCTTGACATTTTGTCCTATTTTGGCATCAGTTCCAAGTTTTTGGGCATCCCCAGGACCTCCTGACTTGGTTCTTAGTCAATCTGGGACCAGGGTCAAGGTTAAGGTCGAACTTGACTAGGTCAGGGTTGAGCTCAAACCTGACTAGGTCAGGTCCAACCTTGATTTTTCCCCCTTCCTTCAAATATCCAATTTCCATAATTTCCAGGATTCGGGCTTTAGGGATATTTATTTTGCCACCTCTGGGTTAATCATTTTGGGTTTTGGGATGGTAAATCCTTTAATTGCATTTAATCTAGGTATATTTTCTAAAGGTTAGGACCTAATTGGGATTTAATTCTCCAAGCTGGCCCCTCTAGAGGATTGTGCCCTAGTTCACTATAAAACGAGGCCTTCCTCTCTCATTTCATACATCACTCAATCAAGTTTTCTTCTCTCAAGCTCTCAAGTGCAAGCAAGTATTCAAGCATTCAAGCAAATCTTCAAGCATTCAAGTGTTCAAGCATTCATCCATCAAGGAGATCCATTGTTAGCTATTGAAGGATTCAATCTCTTTGGAGCCCTCTTTGATGATCCATCCTTCCACATTCATTCAAGCCTTCTCATGTGCAAAAATCAAATCAAGATTGGTGTTGAAGATCAAATACCATTGATTGGAGACATCCTACATTCATTCCTACTTGTGGATTTGAGGATTCAAATCCTCTACAAGGACTTCAACATAAGCAAGGTGATTTGTTTCAATTACTTTGTTTATGAACATTTCAATTCAATTTCAAGGTTAATTCCTAAATTGGGGTTTGACCAAGGCAAACCCCCCATTCAAAAAAAAACCCCATTTTCTTGTAGGTACAGGTGCAGAATTTTGGATCTGAGAGAGAAATTGGATACCCTTTTCGACAAACTTCTGAGATCTACGAACAGAATTTGAATCGGACTTCAAATAAAGAATGTAGTATTTGACCTTTTATGAGGGTCAAACTGAAGCTGAGCCAACTTGAAGAAAGATTTATCGGTTTTCTTTGTCTCGACATTTCTAGTCCAGGATAGGTTTTAGATTTTCTTGAAAGTGTACATAGACATCAGAATTCAACATTTTCTAGATCTTCCCTAATTTGAGGTTAGTATTTGTATTTCAATTATTTTAGATTTCCAAACATAATATATATATCCTCCTCAATAGGGAAATATTGGATTTACTTTCTCTCTCTTCCATATTCTTCACAAAATTGATTCAATTGTGTATTAACCTTTTGGTTGATCAAATTGGATCTCTTCTTTGGGGAATTTGGGTTTTGAGAATAGATCTCATATTCCCCCCTATACATTTGAATAGGGTTGAATCCATTTTACCTCTATTTAAGGGTAAAATCATCAAAATTTTCATACCATAATCCATAGTCCATTATGCCTCTTAAATATCTGAGTATCCTCTTTACTACTGCATAATGTGATTCTCTAGGTTTATCTTGAAATCTTGCTACAATTCAAACTGAATGTGCTATATCAGGTCTTGTATGAGTCAAATATTGCAATCCTCCAATCATAGATCTGTATTTCTTATGTTCTACTATAGGAGTCTCATCTGTGCTAGATAACTTATGTCCGGTCACCATAGGTGTTCCAATTGGTTTACAATCCTCCATTCCAAATCTTTTCAACAAGTCATTCAAGTACTTTATCTGACTTACAAAGATACCATCATTGTTTTGTGTTATTTGTAATTCCAAAAAGTATTTCATTTCACCAATCATACTCGTTTCAAATTCAGTCTTCATTTCATCAACAAATTTGTCACTAGCTTCATCTTCTCCTCTAAAGATAATGTAATCAACAAAAATAACTATAACTAACAAACCATTTTCAATTTCTTTTGTGTATAGATTGCTATCAGCTGTACCTTTTATAAATCCCAACTTTAACAAATACTTATCCAGTCTTGCATACCAAGTTCTAGGTGTTTGTTTAAGTCCATATAAAGCTTTCTTCAATTTACATACCATGTCTCCTTCTTGAGTTAAAAGAAAACCTTCAGGTTGCTCAATGTAGACTTCTTCTTCCAATTCTCCATTCAGAAATGCTGACTTCACATCCATCTAATACACTTTTAATTTTTTGTAAGCTGCATATGCCAAAAACATTCTTACTACTTCAATTCTTGCAACACGTGCAAAGGTTTCATCATAGTCAATTCCTTTTTGTTGTGAGTAACCCTTACATACCAATCTTTCTTTGTTTCTTACTACTTCTCCTTGTTCATTCATCTTGTTTTTGAATACCCATTTAGTTCCAATAGTATTCTTGTCTTTAGGTCTAGGGACCAATTCCCATGTCTTGTTCTTTTCAATCTGATCTAGTTCTTCTTTCATAGCATTAGTCCAACTTTCATCTTCACAAGCTTCATTAGTAGTCCTAGGTTCAATTTGAGAAATCAAACATAACTATTCTTGTGCCTTATTTCGAGTAAGAACTCCTCTTTTGATGCTCCCAATAATCTATTCAAAAGGATGATTCTTTAACAAACTCTTGTTAGGTGTCACTATCTTAGATCTCTCTTCAAATGTAGGGTCTTCAATAACTTCACTGTGGCTTTCATTCAACAAATCACTGTCAGTTTCATAAAACAATTAAGTAGTTCTAGTATTAGGCTTAGGATGAGTTTCTTCATCAGATTCATAATCAAGCATTCTTTCCTAAATTTTGAACTTTTCATTAACTTCAACATTTGCGCTCTCAACAATAGTCTTAGTTCTTTTATTGAAACATCTATATGCTTTTCTTTTCAAAGAATATCCAAGAAATATACCTTCATCACTTCTAGGATCAAACTTTCCTATATCATCATCTCTCTTTATATAACATTTGCTTCCAAAAATTCTAAAATACATAACTGAGGGTGCATGTCCAAACCATAATTCATAAGGTGTCTTGTCTGTGTCTACTCTGATTTGTACTCTGTTCATTGTGTATACTATTGTGTTCACTGCTTCTCTCCAGAATATCTTTGCCAAATTATTTTCAAACAACATAGCTCTTGTTGCTTCAGTCACTGATTTGTTCCTTCTTTCTACAATGCCATTTTGTTTAGGTGTTCTAGGGGCTGAATACTATCTTTTAATGCCATTTTCTTCACAAAAGTTGTTAAACTCTCTAGAAGTAAATTCTCCACCTCTATCAGATCTTAAACATTTAATCTTCATTCCAAATTCATTCTCAACTTTATTCTTAACAATCTTAAAATTATCAAATGCTTCAGATTTTTCTCTAAGAAATGAAATCCACATCATTCTTGTAAAGTCATCAACAAGAATCATAAAATACCTTTCTCCATAGAATCCTCGAGTCCTGGTAGGACCACTGAAATCTGTATGAACAATCTCCAGCTTCTCTATAGATGTAAACTTCTTACTAGGAAAAGAACTTCTCTTCTGTTTAGCCATTACACATTCTTTGCAAATCATGTTAGTAGGCTTCATAATTCTAGGTAAATCTCTTACTACAAGTGTAGTACTTACTTTCACAATGTTATCAAAGTTTATATGACAAAACTTTCTATGCCATAACCAACTGCCATCAATTTTAGTAATCAAACATGTCATCTTAGTAGGATTCAGCTGAAATACATTACCTTTGGTTCTAGATCCAGTTCCAATCAAATTTCCATCTTTATCCTTTATGACACAAGTTTTCTCAGTAAACCAAACTTGATATCCCTGATCAACTAACTATCCAACACTCAAAATATTATGTTTCAATCCATCCACAAAATAAACATCATTAGTATTAGTCTTTCTATCAAGAGTAATAGATCCTATACCTTTGATCAAACAAGGTGCATTGTTTCCAACTCTAACTACTCCACCATCATATTCATTCAACTTTATGAACTTTTTCATATCTCCAATCATATGATGTGAACAACCACTATCTATAATCCAATCAGCTTTCTTTTCAACTTGAGAAACTAAGCCTTTTTCTTCCTTAACATCAGATTCATGATTTTCTTCTTTAATTGCTACAAATCCTATGTCATCATTATTCTCAGTATCAATTTCACTTAAAGTTCTTTCTATACTAGCTTCAATATCTTCATCATTAGCATAATAACATTCCTTAGATCTTCTAGGTTTGAAATTGCTTTTGTACTTTTTAACTCTCTTAGGACATTTGGATGCAAAATGACCATATTCTTAACAAGTCCAACATTTAAAATTTTTTTTACTATCTAGTTCTCTTTTCACAAGCAAGGCAATACCTTCTTCAATCTTCTTGTCTTCTTCATTTCTAGATCTGCTACTACCAGCATAATCTCCACTCATACTGATGCTTCTTGACAAAGTAGGGTGAACACTAAGAGCACTAAATGCTGTCTCCATTCTAGGTAAGTCTCCTGATAATCTCAGGTTTATTTCTGCTGCTTCCAATCTTCCAAGAAGAGTCTCTCTCATAAATTTTGTTGTACAAGGTATCACTTGTTCAATCATCTATGTTGTCTACTTAAATACAGGAATTAATGTCCTCAGAATTTTCCATATCACTTCATTCTCTGTCTTTGTTACTACACAAGATTTTATACCTGAAATGATCTCTGACATTCTACCAATATAACTTCTAATAGATTCATCTTCCAACATTCTTATATCTTCAAATGCACATATCCAATTATGTAATCTAACTCTCTTTGCATGTTCATCACCTTCAAAAGTAGAGTGTAAAGCATTCCAAATTTCATGAGATTTTTTAAATATTTTACTTGACTGTACTCATTCTCCGATAGTGTTGTCAAGAGTGCTTCTCTTGCAAGCATGTTACACATGAATAGATCTCTCTCTTCCGTAGGAAATGTTTCAAGATTGTCCTCTTCAATGATAGTCTTGTTATTCTTTGTAATCAACCAATAACCTGGTCCTAAAAATAATAGGTGTCTCTTCATCTTTTCTTTCCAGCTGTCAAAATTTACTCCATTAAACTTAGGGCTTTCTTTCTTGAAATTCACCATGGATCTCCTTAAGCTATTAAACTTCTCTTTCAAGGACATGTTTCTCTGATACCAATTGTTAGAAACTAAAGTCCACCAAGATAACTGAGAAGGGGGGGTGAATCAGTTATCAAATAATTATAAATTTTATCAGCTTCAACAACATTAAACCATATAAGCAATATAATTACCAACCATAGAAAGATATTCATACACAATAACACAATGACATAAGATATGTTGACTAGGGAACCTCTTGATCAAAGAGTAAACCTCGATGGGAATGATGCCCACAAAAGATGCACTAATACGAATATTCCTTATGAGAGGATGGACTCTGTTAGGAGTCTTATGAAATACATTTAGTACATATGAATCCCTGTTAGGAGATTTTGAATCTCTATTAAAATATTCTAACCCGGTTAAGAGTTATGGAATACAGAAGGACCCATTACCCAAACAACTTCAGGGTAAGATCACTGAACACACTGTTCAAATAATCTTTGCATTATTCAATAGAATAATATATTACCTCTTCTCTAACTATGCCAAACCACACTCACTGTTACATTAGATCTCAATTTCATATTTCTGTACTTCGCATGTCTTCCTTCACAAATTCACTTTCATACTTAGCTCTTTTCTTTACTTCATGCATACAACTTCACAACTGCTGCTACCATTACACACTTTCACATTAAAACTTCATGCTACTACATAAAAATTACATTACAACAAGGAAATACATTCCTTCCTTTATACCACACTCAAATAATTACAAATGAGTCGGCATACTATTACAAAATAAAATTTTCCACACGCTACACCAAAATTACATAAAATTGTTGGCTTCCAAATACAATAAATCTTCACTCACGTGACCTCAAAGTCTGTACTATCATCCACATAACTATCAATGTGTCTTCAACTTCCCTTTAACTGTGCAAAACTAGATTCCATCCTGATTAGGAGATATCATCCAATTTCCACAAACCGCTACTCAGGAACATTGCCTGAACACTGCTTCCACCAAAATGATCATAACTCTCATGAATCAATTAATTACTATCTACGATCTTAACTATAGACATATGACATATCAAAGATTATATCCTCAATGTCACATAGCTCCAACTACAATAACCCATGTGCACTAATCCAAACTCTATTTGCTTCTCTGCAAGTCTTCGGTAAATCACTGTGTTGACATCAATGACATTGTAGCATTCATTCCTAACAGAAAAGATATGGTACTCTCCTAGATAGCAACTACCTTATCAGTTAAGGTTTGACATCAATGAAAATATAACAATTGTTTCAATTGTAGTTTCCAACAATCTCCCTAGTTGGCCTTGATGGAAACACCACATGAAGATCACATGATTTACCATACAATCCAAAATCTTTGTGCATCAGATCTTCATTAATATCATTAGCTTCATTCTAATTCACATCCAACACATCCAAGTACTAGCTCCCTCTTGGATAAATTTTTATTTTCCTATTCACTGAATCTCTCTCTTATTTAATCACTCCCTCTTTGCTTAGGGTCATTTCTTCTGAATCTCTTTTATTTATCTCTCCCTCAGGTTTTACTCTTGATAACTCTTTTTGAATCTCTCCCTCAATGTTGTATCTCTCTAGTTCATTGAATCTCTCCCTCTTTGACCCCAATGCCAAAGAAACTTGTATCTGTCACTTACATCTTTACCATGTAGACGTCTTCATGTCAGTTCTCTGATTTTTAGGCTCCCTCTGTCATCTTTCTTATGACTGATTTACATCTTTTCTTTACTTCCCACAACTCTAGGAAACTCCTAAAGTGTGAACTCTTCTGCATCAATTTATTAGATATTGTGATTAGCACATTTGATGCAGTGCTCCTAAATATTTCTAGGTAGCCTCAGTTAGGGGAATCAACCCTAATTTATCTCTAAGGTATTCATGAGCATCTTTAGGTAATACTTTTTTTAAATATATCTGCTAATTGTTCATTTGTATTCACATATTCCAATCTCACTTCCTTGTCTTGAACTACCTCTCTCAAGTAATGATACTTGATAGCAATATGCTTAGTCTTAGTGTGCATAAAAGGATTTTTTGATATGTTAATAGCACTTGTGCGATCATAGAAAATAAAAATTGGCTCAGTGATTTTCTTCTTCACATCTTTTAACATTTTCTTAATCCACACTAAATTTGAATAATTCACTACTGTTACTACATATTCAACTTCTGTTGTAGATTCAGAAATGTAGTTTTGTTTCTTTCTTGTCCAAGAGACTAATATATTTCCTAGAAAGAATGTGCAACCACTTGTACTCTTTTTGTCATCCACATTTCCTATCCAATCTGTATCAATGTAAAATTTCAGTTCAAACTTATCATTCTTATTGTAATACAATCCATAGTCCTTTGTTCCATTTAGATATCTCAATATCCTTTTCACTGCCATCATGTGACTCTCTTTAGGATTTGCATAAAATGTTGCAACAATCCCAACTTCTAGGGAAATATATGGTCTTCTATGGACAACATATTGTAGCTTTCCAATCATAGATCTATACAGGGTTTTATTGACTTCAGTTGTATCATCAATTTTTATAACTTTTGTTGAGTAGCCATAGGTGTACTTACCGGTCTAGAATCTTCAATACCAAAAGTTTTCATTATCTCCTTTACATACTTAGATTGAGTAATGGGTGGTCCCACAATAGTGTGTCCCACTTTTTGGCCAACTTTGACACAAAGATCAACATTCTGAGAAAAAACTTAACTTTCAAATACCTGTTGTGGCAAAACTACTAGGAATTTGTAGATGATTTAAACTAGAGACTTTTAAAAATTCCTTTCTAGTTTCTAAATATATTTTTTTTTAAAAATGAAAATTCATTTTTCCTTCTCCTTCGAAAAGTGGTTTGTGTGAAAAAACTGTGTTTTTAAGGAGTTACTATCACTTGGATCAACATAATTTTTTTTTAAAATATGATAACAATGTAATTCTTTTGAGATTATATTTTTAACTTCAATATCTAAAGAATGCTATTGGTTTCATTCATTTTGGGTCAATATTTCATAGTTTATTAAGTTCTAAAGTGACAGTAACTGTAATTTAGACATAAGGTCACTTGGATCGCTCTAACTTGATATGTGTATATCAAAATTCATTTTTTATTTTTTTATAGAAAGGTAACACAAATAATCTTTTCTTACATATTTTTCATAATTTTATTTTTGTTATTTACTATTTTTCCCAAAGTCTTGAAGAGATAGGCTATTGAATGAAAAAACAACCTATGTTTAGTCAACGTAATTTTTTTAAGTGATAATGAACTCAATATGTATTAAAATTATATTCATTAGAAATCTTGTTCTGAATAGCATCATACTACATAGATAGGTTTTTCAAATGGATTCATTTGATCTGCCAAAACATAAAGTCAAAGTGATTTTTTCTCAGCATTTAATAGGTGTGAAGGAGACTCCATTGTAGGTATGAATGAGGAGTATAGATGTTATATCAATGATTTTTTAATCTAAGAGGCTTTGAGATAACCATTTGTAATTAATTCTTTCAAATAGAACCTCTCAATGCTTAAATCATCATGTTTTATTAAAAATGTGTTATTTCCGCAAAAATCAGCATGTCTAGAAAAGTGTAACCCACTATTGTGGGGTCACCCTAATATAGATACATTTCTTCATCTGATAAACTTGCAAACCAACAAAGAATTTGATCTCACCAAACATAGACATTTCAAATTTAGTTTGCATCTCATTTGAAAAGGTTTGACATAGGGCATCTTGTCCTCCAAATATGATATCATCAACAAATATTTTAGCTAACAAAATCCCTTTACCTTTTGTAGTCTTCAAATAAAGATTGTTGTTGTCATTTGTCCTTAAAAATCCAATCTTTATCAGATAATTATGCAGTCTCTCATACCATGCTCTAGGGGCTTGTTTCAATCCATAAAGTGCCTTGTGTAGCTTGCAAACCATATTCTTCTTAGTTGGTTCAACAACTCTTTCTGGCTATTCAATGTATACTTCTTCTTCCAACATCACATTCAGAAATGTAGATTTAACATCCATTTGATATACTTTTAATCCTTTATATGTTGCATATGCAAGTAGAGTCCTCACTCCTTCCAATCTTGCAACTGAGGAAAATGTCTCCCCATAGTCAATGTCTTCTTCTTGTGCATATCCTTTGCATACAAATATGGCTTTGTTCCTAGTGACTTCTCCATGTTCATTTAGCTTATTTCTGAATACCCATTTTATTCCAATAATATTCTTGTTTTATGGTCTCAGCACTAGTGTCCAAGTTTTGTTCTTTTCAATCTTCTCTATTTCTTCATTCATGGCTTGTAGCCAATCCTCATTCTCTGAAGCATCTTTTACTATTTTAGGCTCAAACTCACATAGTAAGCATGTATGATCTTTCAAATTACTTCTTATCATAACTCTAGATTCTTTATCTCCAATAATTTTTTCTGTCTTATGATGTCTTCTTACATACTATGCCAATGTAGGTTCATATTTCCTTTCTTGATCTTCAAGTTCATCTTGTAGATTCTTTGACTCTTCTTTTGATTTCTTTGAAACATCCTCCTGATGATCGACCTTTTCTTGTTGTGGCTCGGTAGGATCATGCAGTTCCTCAGTATCTGGTTTAGATTCATTACTAGCCTCTCCTTCTTCCATGTATACAAAAGATCTATAATCTTCAGGTTCTTGCTTTCACTCAACTTCATTCTTTTCTGCATATTCATTAGCTATAACATTTGCACTTTCCACAATTTTGTTGGTGTTAGAATTCAAACATTTGTAAGCTTTGTTCTTAGTGGAATATCCTAGGAATATGCCTTCATCACTTTTAGTGTCAATTTTTTGATTCCTATTATCTTTTAGTATATAAAATTTACTCCCAAAGACTTTAAAATACTTCACATTAGGTGCATATCCATACCATAACTCAAAAGGTGTAGCATTTGTACCTTTCTTGATTTGTACTCAGTTGAATTTATAAACAACTATACTTATAGCTTCTCTCCAGTACTTTTGTGCAACATTCTTCTCAATCATCAGTGTTCTAGCACAATCCACAATTGATCTGTTTCTTCTTTCTGCTATAACATTCTATGGAGGTGTCCTAGGTGCAAACATATGTCTCTTTATTCCTCTATCATTGAAAAATATATTGAACTCATTTGATATAAAATCTCCTCCTCTATCAAATCTCAAACATTTCAATCTTTCACCTATTTCTTTTTCAATTTTTGCAAAATACCACTTAAACAACTGAAATGCATCAAATTTCTCTTTTAAAAACATTATGGTCATCATTCTAGAATAGTCATCAACAAACATCTAATGAAATACTTATCACCACAGTAAATTTTTACACTCGTAGGTCCACAAAGGTCAGTATGAACCAATTCCAAAATATTGTCAAAAGTATATGTCTTGCTCTTAAAACTAGACTTTTTCATTTTTCCCAATTGACATTGTTTACACATCACATTATCAAGTTTCTTTAATCTTGGAAAACCTCTTACTTTCTTCATCTTACTAATATTTACCAAATTGTCAAAGTTCACATGACATAACCTCTTATGCCATAACCATATATCATCAAATTGTGCAAACAAACATGTTTCTTCAAATAGGTCTAGATAGAAAAAATTACCTCTTGTATGTTCTCCACTTCTAATTAGTTCACTAGTGGCATCAAATATTTTAGCCTTTCTGTGATGAAATTCAACTTGGTAACCAATATTGTTCAACTGTGAAGCACTTGACAAGTTATAGTTAAGACCTCCAACCCAATAAGCATTATCACATTTGATCTTATCAGTCAATCTTATTGATCCTTTTCCTTTCACAGGACATGGTGTATCATTACCAAACTTAACACTTCTACCTTTGTAATGATCTAAGGTTTCAAACTTACTTTTATCATCAGACATGTTATGGGAGAAACCACTATCAATAATCTATTTATCACCTTTACTCACATATGAAATAAGTGTAGTTTTCTCATCTTCATGAGAATCATCTTTCATAGCAACATAAACAACTTCTATATCACATTCATCAGATTCACTAGTTTCAATTTTAGTTTCCTCTTCATCAATATAACAAGATTTCTTACCTTTGTCTTAGTAGTCTTTGTACCTTCTATGATCTTTGTCATTTCTTTTTTCTTTATACTTTCTTTCCCTTCTCTCATCCTTGTCAATCCTGTCAAGGCATCTTGCTACAATATGACAAACTTTGTTATATAAAAAATGGATTATAAGAAGTTTACCTTTGTATTTTCCTTTTCCTCTTTGTAGCCTTCTAGCCATAAGTGCCTCAAGAACATCTATAACATCATCAGAAGTATCACTATCACTGTCCCTATTACTATCACTGCTCACACAACTTTCTTTTCCCTTATTAGACTTATGAAGAACCATTTGAGACTTGAGTGTAGATTCAATGATGTGAATAGAAAAATTATCATAATTAGATAGCTCAAAAGTAGTAAGCTTGCCAACAATAATTTCCAAAGTTAGGACATTCCCAGGATTACATCTTGATCATTATCTTCATGTACATTTAATTTTTTTCTCTACAAGAACAAACAACTCTGATACCAATTGTTAGAATGATTTTAGAATAACTGGGGAGGTGAATAAGTTATCCTTAGGTCCAGGTGTACCAATTCAACTTTATAGCTCTTCAAAAAACTTAGATCTAATCAACATTTCACTTGGTCTCTATAGCATATATCAATAACATTATACTCGTAGTCCACTATCCAAAAGTAATCAACTTGCAAAATAAAAAACTTTCAACAACATTCACATCAAATAACATTCACACAAGTTAACACCAAGATTTATAGTGGAAACCCAATTTGGGAAAAAACACTTGTAACATGCTACTAATTTTCACTCTTCTAAAGTGAGCTTTGTGAGAAGCCAACCCGGTTAAAGGTTTATAATACATACTGGTAGGTGTGAACCTATTAAAGGATTTAATCACCCTGTTAAGAGTGTCTTGGTTAGAGGGCTTAAGAACATTCCATCAGAATGTCACCTTGATTAAAGGGTTTACATAATGACTATTAGGTCAACCTTGATTAAAGGATTTAGACTGATACAATGGTTAGAAAGTAATAGTAGGTTCTGATCTAAAATATATTTTCAAATACAGATCCAATTCTCTCATATGCTAATTTACTGACTAACCTTCATTTCTATCTCCATCTCTAATCTGCTCAGAATTCTCTTCAAGTAATCACCACAACTATGTTCAACTCTTCAGAGCTTCACCTTATCCTTCTACTTAGATTCATCAGTCAATAACATCAACCTCTTCCACTCATAAAGTAACCTCACAATTAGGTCATCCTTATACCTCCTTGATCAGGTAGATTAATCTTTTGCTACTTAATCTCTTTCGTAGATCTTAGCTTTAGGTCAAATTCATCAAATCCTTCCATCATTTTTTTCTCCTTCTTTTCCTTCTAGATACATCTCCAAACTTCTCTTTGAATCCATAAGAAAATGATTTACCATGCATTAAATGTTCCATACCATTCATTAATAATTTCAACACATTTTACATATCCCAAGAATTCAACTATGTCAACTAGGATTCTCAATTCTTTCTCAAACTGTAAATTACTGACACTTGGTCAATATTGTATTAATCTCCTCAGTAATTACTAGATATCTCTATCATTGCCAAAACTTTCCTTCTTAGCAAACACTATCTTTTCTCAGTAATTATTTCTCCTTCAACAATTACTGATGCTCGATCGACACTAGATTTTCTTGGCTTATAATGGCACTCGGTTGACACTAGCATCACTTGCAGCTTAAACTAAATTTCTTCACTTTTTCTCAGTTAAGCCTATGTTTCTAGTCTTTCTTCTTCACTTGGTGTTGAAGATAAACAACACATTACCTTGTCACTATGCCAACTAATCAAGTATCCATTGAAGTATCACATAACTCAACCTTTCCTTAGGTCCTCTTGTTATCCCCTCTTTTCAAATCCTTTTCATCAATCAAAAGATATGGTAGTCTCTTAGATAGAAACTGTCTTACTAGTTAAGGTTTGACATCAATGGCAATATAAAAATTATTTCAATTGTAGTTTCTGTTGTGTATTTTTTTGGTTTTCTAAGAATGTTGCTTCAGGTCTTTGTTTTATGTCTCTGTAAGTGTCTTTATCCAGTTTAGGGTTTGAAATTCTCAAAATCTGTTGTGTTCCTACCTTGAATATCCTTGCCCTAGGTCTTTTTTCCTCTGGTAGGGTTAATCCTTCGAAGTATCCTAAGTTTTCCCTAGCTCCTTATGTTCTCATGTTACCTTTTTGGCCACTTAAGATTTTTAATTTTTATGTGGTTCTTCTTTCCCTTATGCATTCGTTGAATCTCAAAATAATGTTTCATGTCACTTTCCTATTTAGAAAACTGGTGACTATGCCTAAGGAAATGCTATGTTTTCCTTTGGTAACTCAATCTCCAAGTTTGAATCGCGGTTAGTCTTTCCTTTAATGATTCAGTGATTGTATGGTCTCCCATTCTCGTGATCTCTGGCAATTTTCTCATAACATTCAGTGACTTGGCGCAACGGTTATCTCTTAATCACTGAATTGGGTAGTTAAGTCTTAAGTTTTCTAGTGATTCAGTGACTCAATAGTAGTCTCACGTTCTCTTGATTTTGGTGGTTTCACTAAAAGGACTTAGCGATTCAGCGACTAAGTGTAATAAAGATATATGTTTTCCTTAGTCACTCGATCTTAGAATAAAATAGCTAATGTCTAAATCTTTTGGTGATTTAGCAAATAAGGTATTCATTGATTCTCATGATTATGTAGTGACGATTTAAAGTATTGGGTGACTCAGTGACAACCCTTGATGGATTTCAAGATCTACGGCCAGCGCTTAATCTTAGAATCAAACCCAAGTCAAGATAAAGTATTTAGCAATTTGGCGAATAAGGTTATTTGCCCAATCTCATAATAAAACCATGGTTTAGCATTTCATTTAGATATTACGAGATAACTTTGTTCATTGAATCACGGGATAGATCAAGATTTAAGTAAAGCATTTAGAGATTAAGAGATAAAGGTGGTCACCGAATCTCTAGATAGGAACTTGTTAGAAAGTAAAGTCCACCAAGATAACTAAGAGGGGGGGGGGGGTGAATCAATTATTAGATAATTATAACCTTTATCAACTTTAATAGATTTTAACCATATAAGAAATGTAACCAACAACCATAGAAAGATATTCATGCACAATAAAATAATGACACAAGATATGTTGACTAGGGAACCTCTTGATCAAAGAGTAAACCCCGGTGGGAATGATGCCCACAAAAGATTCACTAATATGAATATTCCTTGTGAAAGGATGGACTTTTTTAGGAGTCTTATGAAATACATTTAGTACATATGAATCCTTGTTAAAAGATTCTAACACTATTAGGAGTTATGGAAGACAGAAGGACCCACTGCCCAAACAGCTTCAATGGAAAGATCACTGAACACACTATCCAACTGATCTCTAGATTATTCAATAGAATAATATCAAAATATTACTAATCTCAACAATATGTTGTGTCTCCTCTGACTGTGCTAAACCGCACTCACTACTACACCAGATCTCAATTTTAGATCTCTGTACTTCGCATATCCTCTTTCAATAATTTCACTTTGACAATACACTTACATTCATCATATTTCATATTACAAAAAGTAATAAATTCCTTCCTTTATACCACACTCAAGTAATTACAAATGTGTCAGCATACAAATTACAAAATAAAAGTTTCCACACGCTACACAAAAAATTACACAAAACTGTCAACTTCCAATTAGAATAACTCTTCACTCGTCTGACCGCAAAGTTTTCCCTATCATCCAAGTCACTAACAACATGTCTTCAAATGCTTTCCAACTGTACATAACTATATTCTATCCTAATTAGGAGATATCATCCGATTACCACAAACTGCGACTTAGGAACACTGCCTGAATATTGCTTCCACAAAAATACTCATAAATTCCATGAATAAATGAATTATTGTCTACACTCTTAACCATAAACATATAACACAACATATAATAAGTTCTTAACATTGCATAGCTTGATCTCTAATATCCCACGTGCGCTAACAAAAATAATGTCTGCTCCTCTGCTAATCTTCAGTTGATCACTATGTTGACATCAATGACAATCACAGTCATGAATGCAACAACAACTGCTACAGAATGGCTACTAATACTCCCATAGGATATATTTAGCATTAATTCCTAACAATCTCCCCCATTGGCATTGAGGGAAACATAGATGAAAAAACATCCAATGTTCCATAAATCCAACACTGCAATACTACTACTCTGAAAAATACTTCAAGTCCTCTTCATCAATCAAATCTTGCTTCATTTTCATATTCAGTTCTCTCCAACATATGACACAAATGGTTTTTCATGTACAGTTCTCCCCCATTGACATCAATGATAGAAATTTCATCATTATGTCAACAACAACTCTAATGTCAAAAGAAACTGTTCAGAAAATACATTCACTAGAGCCCTCATGACTTAGCTCAGATACAGATACTCCCTAATAGAGGAAGTACCAACATCCAATCTAGAAGAAAGATAGGGCTCATATACCACTGGACAGATGCAAAAATTTGCATCACTTCTCAAAAGTAGGCTAGGGCATAACCCCAAGCATACCTCTCAGATAATCAAATGTATCCTTAGGAAAAGGTTTTGTAAATGTCTACAATCTACTCCTTTGTGCTTATGTATTCAAGTCTGACTTCTTTCTCAGCAACTTTCTCTCTACTACATGATATTTTATTTCTATATGCTTTGTCTTAGAATGTAATATAGGATTCTTAGACATACTAATTGTATTGGTGTTGTCACAATGTATAACAATAGGCTCAACAAACTTTATTCCAATATCCTTTAGCATCTACTTCATCCAAATTATCTGGTTACAATTGTTTGCTACTACTACATACTTTTCTTCTGTTGTGCTTTTTGAAATACAATTATGCTTCTTGCTTAGCCAAGAAACCAATCTTCCTCCAAGGAAAAATGCTCCACCACTGGTGCTCTTTTTATCATCAACACTGCCTCCCCAATTAGCATCTATATATGCACATAGGGTAAAATCATCATATTTTTCATACCACAATCCATACTCAATTGTGCCTCTTAAATATCTCAGTATCCTCTTCACTGCGGAATAATGTGATTCTCTAGATTCAACTTGAAATCTTTCTACAATTCCAACTAAGTGTGCTATATTAGGTCTTGTATGTGTCAAGTACTACAATCCTCCAATCATAGATCTGTACTTCTTCTATTCTATTGCAGGAGTCTCATCTGTGCTAGATAACTTATGTCCAGTTACTATAGGTATTCCAACTGGTTTATAGTTCTCCATTCCGAATCTCTTTAACAAATCATTCAAGTACTTTGTCTAACTTACAAAGGTACCATCACTATTCTATGTTATCTGCAATCCCAAAAAATATTTCATTTCACCAATCATACTCATTTCAAATTCAGTCTTCATTTCATCTGCAAATTTATCACTGTCTTCATCTTCTCCTCCAAAAATGATATCATCAACAAAAATAACTACAACCAACAAACCATTTTCAATTTATTCTGTGTACAAGTTGCTATCAGCTATTCATTTTGTAAATCCTAATTTTATCAAATACTTGTTCAATCTTGCATACCAAGTTCTAGGTGCTTGCTTTAGTCCATATAAAGATTTCTTCAGTTTACATACCATGTCTCCTTCTTGAGTTAAAGGAAAACCTTCAGGCTTCTCAATGTAGACTTCTTCTTCCAACTCTCGATTCAAAAATGCTGACTTCACATCCATCTGATATACTTTGAACTTCTTAAAAGCTGCATAAGCCAAAAACATTCTTACTACTTCAATTCTTGCTACTGGTGCAAAATTTTCTTCATATTCAATTCCTTCTTACTGTGAGTATCCTTTACATACCAATCTTGCTTTGTTCCGTACTACTTCTCCTTGTTCATTCATCTTGTTTATGAATACCCATTTTGTTCCTATAACATTCTTATCTTTAGGTCTAGGGACCAATTCTCATGTCTTGTTCTTTTCAATCTAATCTAGTTCTTCTTTCATAGCTTTAATCCAATGTTCATCTTCACAAGCTTCACTAGTATATTTAGGTTCAATTTGAGAAATCAAACATAAGTGTTCTTGTACCTTATTTTGAGTCTAAACTCCTCTGTTTATGCTTCCAATAATCTTCTCAACAAGATGATTCCTTGATAAATTCTTATTAGGTGTCACTGTCTCAGATCTCACTTTAGGTATCGGTTCTTCAATTACCTCACTATGGCTTTCATTCAACAAATCACTGTCAGTTTCATAGAATAATTCAGTAGTCTCAATATTAGTTCTAGGATGAGTTCCTTCATTTGATTCATAATCAAGCATTCTTTCCTAAATTTTGAACTTTTCATCAACTTTAACATTTGCGCTCTCAACAATAGTCTTAGTTCTCTTATTGTAACATCTATAAGCTTTGGTTTTCAAAGAATATCTAAGAAATATACCTTCATCACTTCTAGGATCAAACTTTCCAATGTCATCATCTCTCTTTATATAACATTTGCTTCCAAAAATTCTAAAATACTTAACTGAGGGTGCATGTCCAAACCATAGTTCATAGGGTGTCTTGTATGTGTCTTCTCTAATTTGTACTCTATTCATGGTATACACTACTATGTTCACTACTTCTCTCTAGAATATCTTCGCTAAGTCATTCTCAAATAACATAGCTCTTGTTGCTTTAGTCACTAATCTGTTTCTTCTTTCTACAATACCATTTTGTGCAGGTGTCCTAGGGGCTGAAAATTGTCTCTTAATACCATTCACTTCACAACAGGTGTTAAATTATCTAGAATTAAATTCCCCACCTCTATCTGATCTCAAACATTTAATCTTCATTCTAGATTCATTCTCAACTTTATTCTTAATGATGTTAAACTTATCAAATGCTTCATATTTTTCTTTAAGAAATGCAATCCACATCATTCTTGTGAAATCATCAACAAGAATCATAAAATACATTTCTCCATAGAATCCTCTAGTCCTTGTAGGACTGCTCAAGTCTGTATGAACAATCTCCAACTTCTTTGCTGATGTAAACTTCTTACTGGGAAATGAGCTTCTCTTTTGTTTAGCCATCACACATTCCTTGTACATCATGTTAGTAGGCTTCATAATTATAGGAAAATATCTTACTGCAACTGTAGTACTCACTTTAATAATGTTATCAAAATTTATATGACAAAATCTTTTATGCTATAACCAACTATCATCAATCTTAGTAATCAAGCATGTCATCTTGGCAGTATTCAACTGAAATACATTACCTCTGGTTCTAGATCTAGTACCAATCAAATTTTCATCTTTGTCTTTTTTCACACAAGTTTTCTCAGTAAACCAAACTTGATATCCCTTATCAAATAGCTTTCCAACACTCAAAAGATTATGTTTCAAACCATCCAAAAAGTAAACATCATCAGTATTAGTCTTTCCATCAAGAGTAATAGATCTTATACCTTTAATCAAACAAGGTGCATTGTTTCTGACTCTAACAAATCCTCCATCATAATTGTTAAACTTTATAAACTTTTTTATGTCTCCAGTCATATGATGTGAACAACCACTATCTATAATCCAATAAAATTTCTTTTCAACTTGAGAAACTAGAGATTTTTCTTCCTTAACCTATGTTTCAGGATTTTTTTCTTTAATTGCTAAAAATCCTATATCACCATTATTCTCAGTATCACTTTCACTTAAGGTTCTCTCTATACTAGCTTCAAGTTCTTCATCATTATCATAGTAACATTCCTTAGATCTTCTAGGCTTAAAATTGTTTATGTACTTCTTAACTCTCTTAGGACATTTAGATGCAAAATAGGGTGAACACTAAGAGCACTGAATGTTGTCTCCATTCTAGGTAAGTCTTCTGATAACCCCAAGTTTATTTCTGCTACTTCCAATCTTCTAAGAAGAGTCTCTCTTGTAAAGTTCGTAGTAAAAGGTATAACTTGTTCAATCATCTATGTTGTCTTCTTAAATGCAGGAGTCAATGTCCTCAAAATTTTCCATATCACTTTATTCTCTATTTTTGTTCCCCCACAAGATTTTATACATGCAACAATTTCTGACATTCTACCAATATAGCTTCTAATAGATTCATCTTCCATCATTCTTATATCTTCAAATGCACATATCCAATTATGTAATCTAACTTTCTTTGCATGTTCATCACCTTCAAAAGTAGACTATAAAGCTAACCAAATTTCATGAGATGTTTTCAAATATTTTACCTGACTGTACTCATTCTTCAGAAGGGCTGACAAAAGTGCTTCTCTAGAAAGTATGTTACACATGAATAGATCTATTTCATCATTAGTTCAAGTTTCAATATTATTCTCATCAATGAAAGTCTTCTCATTCTTAGTAATCAACCAATAACCTAGTCCTAAACATAGTAGATATGTCTTCATCTTTTCTTTCCAGCTGTCAAAATTCACTCCATCAAATTTAGGGCTTTCTTTCCTGAAATTCACCATGGATCTCCTTAAGCTATTAAACTTCTCTTTCAAGGACCTTCCACTTTAATACCAATTGTTAGAAAGTAAATTCTGTCAAGATAACTAAGAGGGGGGGGGTTGAATTAGTTATCAGATAATTATAACCTTTATCAACTTTAATATATTTTAACCATATAAGAAATGTAACCAACAACCATAGAAATATATTCATGCACAATAACACAATGACACAAGATATGTTGACTAGAGAACCTCTTGATCAAAGAGTAAACCTCAGTGGGAATGATGCTCACAAAAGATGCACTAATATGAATATTCCTTGTGAAAGGATGGACTCTATTAGGAGTCTTATGAAATACATTTAGTACATATGAATCCCTGTTAAAAGATTATAACTCTGTTAGGAGTTATGGAAGACAGAAGGATCCACTGCCCAAAAAACTTCAATGGAAAGATCACTGAACACACTGTCCAACTGATCTCTAGATTATTCAATAGAATAATATCCAAATATTACTGATCTCAACAATATGTTACCTCTCCTCTGACTATGCCAAACCACACTCACTGCTACACCAAATCTCAATTTTAGATCTCTGTACTTCACATATCCTCTTTCAACAATTTCACTTTCACAATACACTTACATTCATCATATTTCATATTACAACAAGGAATACATTCCTTCCTTTATACCACACTCAAGTAATTACAAATGAGTCAGCATACAAATTACAAAATAAAAGTTTCCACATGCTACACAATATTGTCAGCTTCCAATTAGAATAACTCTTTACTCGTGCGACCACAAAGTTTGCGCTATCATCAAAGTCACTAACAACATGTCTTCAATTGCTTTCCAACTGCACATAACCATATTCCATCCCAATTAGGAGATATCATCTAATTACCACAAACTGCTACTGAAGAACACTGCTTGAATACTACTTCCACAAAAATGCTCATAACTTCCATGAATAAATAAATTAATGTTTACGCTCTTAACCATAAACATATAACACAACATAGAATAATTCCTTAACATTGCATAGCTTGATCTCTAATATCCCACATGCGCTAACCAAAACACTATCTTCTCCTCTGCTAATCTTTAGTAGATCACTATGTTGACATCAATGACAATCACAGTCATGAATGCAACAACAACTGCTATAGAATGGCTGCTAATACTCCCATAGGATATATTCAACATTCATTCCTAAACAAACTATGGTACAGGTTCAAGGTGCTTGAGTTTAGAAAGGTCTTTGTTCGCCAGATTGACAAATGATTGATAGGTTGAGTTAAGAATTGTGAGAATCAGCGAAGTCTTTGTTTGTTGAATCTTTGAATTAGACCATGGTTGATCCAAATATTACAAGGGTCAATGAGTGCCTTCAGTCACTTATTCTCTGAATAGTAATTAGGTTATTAATGAGTTTCAAAGGTAAGTTTGAGGACCGTTTATCATCTCTGGGATCAACAGTAGTTACCGAGTTTCGAAGAAAGATCATGACTTAACAAATCATTCTGAGATTTCATGAATGACTCATTTGCTAGATCTCCAAATTTAACCCAAGGTAACCATTTCATTCAGAGATCGTGAGAGCCTTTTTTTTGCTGGATCTCCATGTAGGTTCCTGGATAGGATTTTACACTCCATGAGACACCAATATACCTATGACTAATATTAAGGAGGGGTTAGTTCCAAATGTGAGAAATCTATAGGTAACTAGACCAACTATAGGGACAAGACTACCCTCTTCACTTCTGGCTCTACAAAACCAAGGTGGGTACACGCGATCCAATAGATATAACTCTATTTTTTACTTAATACTAGATCTTACAATAGATAATAGTGAGAAAGTACTAAATAAAAACCTATTATTCATTGACTCTCCATCACTGGGTAGGACAACTATTTAAAGTAAATGAAATTTAAATTACTGGATTTGATTATATGATTTCTTGCAGAATATAAACAACCATGCCAACTTGCATCACCATAGGAGATACTGATTTGTGATCATTGCCTTGTCCATTGGGCAATATATCTAAAATAGGTACAAAATACAAGAACAAATATTTCAAGCCATAAACACAATAAACCAGATTCATACACTGATTCCAAAAATCTTTTTAGTAGAACCAAATGAATCTATGTTTATTTCAGAGACTTTTAACTTGATCCTAGATCAAGGCTGAGAAATAAAATACATACACAGATAAACTCTGAGCAATGAATGAGAAAACTGAAAACTCAAGAAGCACAACCAAATGAGAGATCTGAAAACTGAAAATTGCATTAAGTATAAGGATTCAAACTCATGTATTACAAACTATTCTAGAATACAACACTTAGACAATATGCAAAGGATTTTGAAGGGTTTTCCACTGTATTGACACAACTTAGAAAAATATGTTACAATCTGGACTGAGGATACACACTTAGCTTTTCAGCTTCCTGTGTCAAGAATTTCCAGCCAGCCCTTTCTAAATGATCATAAAATTCATTTTATAGAGATAAGGATACAATGAGAAAAATAACATTTACGTCAAAAACCCTAAACCAAACTAATCAATCCCAAAAATTTGTAGGAGAATGAAATCTGATCTATTTGCACTCTACAAGACATTCCTGGAAACAATCAGCTACTTCCTCTAAAAAAGCTCAAATCAATAGTTAATGCACTTGGGAGAAAAAACAAATCTGATCTGTTCATGAATAAAAACAAAACAACTTCAAAGCAACCAAGTTGCAAGAAATCCGATCTTCCCCCTTTCCCGGATTTGTAAATCAGTCACATCTGAAATGAAAAATCTTCACCAAACTTTGATCCTAAAAATACCAGTCATTACTGCTATCACCAACTTGGTCAAAACTGATTTTAACCACCGCCATTATATTTTTGGTCTTCTGGCATTTCTGAAAACATATTATACTAATATATTATGATAAACAATGAGTCCTGGAGACATTTTTCTGTGAGTAGCCTGTATTTTTTAAATTTTTGAATTATTTACATAGTACAAACTTTACAAATTCAAAATTAATCTTTTCTCCAGACTTTAAATTTTGAGGTGGGACTACATGCCACATGGCATCATCTTATTGGCTTGAAGATCCACCTCATTGCCAAGATAGACCTCTGCAATTTCACCTATGCCACTTGTCAATCTCCAGTGGTCTATCTCGCTAACTAGGCATCCAATTGCATCACATCTACCACCTCACTACCTTGCCACATGTCAGCACATTGCTATCTCGCATATGTTAACTCCTAGGCATCTTTCACCTTGCGCTATAGTGACCACTGTCAATCTCGTGACACACATCCTGAGGCATCAAATCTGCAATTTCACATTTCATCAAAATTATCTTACTTGCGTGTGGGCCCACAATCCTTGTCATCATCCACGATCCTCGTGCATGTGAGAAAGCCCTCCAACTGGGCATCCATTATTAGACAACATGAATGTGTATGTTTGGGTATTTGTATATCTCTTTCCCCTTTACACAATGAATGTGGGATAAATCCCTCTTCAAATATAACATATCAAAATTTTACCTTAGCATCTACACCCAGCTGGGCCCACCAAATTTGGCCAACTTGTCCTCACATAGCCTCTCTTTCCTTTCTCTTTACTAACATACCAAGCACTGTGGTTGTTAAATACTTCATTCTTACACGACAGGGTGAATGTGGGATAATACAATCCACACAATACAGCCCCATCTTAATCAAAAAATGTTGGCATGAAGTGTCTTTTGAAAGCAACACACTCATCATGGACTGAACATGCACTAGTCTTCTTCAAACAACAAACTATTCTCACTATCTAAGCACCTTTGCAAATGTTAGTGTGCAGCCTCTTCATTTTGGTGCATGAACACAACATTTTAGAAGCCTCTCCATTTTGTGCCGTGATGGTGCGTGAGGGAGGAGTAGTCTGGCAGCCTCCTTTATGCCTGCAATTACTTACCAAATGGAAGGCATAAACTTTTCTGAAAACCTCTCACAAGCTGCATTATTCTATAGTGCTCATAGCCTTTGCGGTGTGCCCAGCAACTTTAAGCATGAGTGAAGTTCCTTGAAGAAAGTGTGCACAACACTTAATAAAAATATGTGTAGCCTTGTAGTTTTTTCCATTTTGGTACATGTATCATTAGAGGAAACAAGTGTCGTTATTTATAAAAGACATGCCCAATTCTTATGGCATGCTTGATCATTGAAGAACACAAACAACAGTAAGCACACAGCCAAAAAATGCACACAGGAAATGCTCATTTTAAAAACCTCTTTCGTATCCGTTGAATCCGACTTTATTTGAATAAAAACACTTTGTGAATCTTAAGAGGGAAAAACCTTATGTTGATCAACACTCTTGGATTTAACTCCCAAATATATGAGAATATAGAAAATTGAAAAAAATTTAAATTCCATCCGGAAGAAAATGGAGTAATTCGATTGCACAAAAATCGAGAAGCCTGGAGCCTCGAAAACTTCAAAAAGTTTATGATAATTTGAATAATCAACTAAGTCATCTCTAGATTCCAAGTAACCCACAAATTTTAGTACTTCCCTTGTAAAATGGCCTATTCTAGTTTGTTCGGTAAATGCCAAATAATCGTTGTAAACTGCCTCAGAATGAGATAGATTTAAAATACCAAATGATGAGCTGATGGCACACTACTGAATCTGGAAGAAATTTTATATGCAAGGATTGAAACAAAACAACCCTCAACTGGAGATGAGCATCTGGAAAAAAGCTATGAATTTATGAAAATGGTTACTTTATAGAGTTATGCTATCCACACTTTCATCATTATAAACACATTTTTACTGATCCTTGCAACCCAATCAAATGGAACTCTCAAGGTTTGAAACCTTGGATGATTGATCTCTCTCACATGTATAAAATAAAAATTTGATTAATTTGACCGGATGGTCACCTGATTATCAATAATTAATCCTTAAAGTCGGCTAGTTAGAACATTCTGAACCGAAAACAATTAGATTCATAGAAATTGCACTTGGAATTGATCGAGCAAAGTGATCAATCAGATTCATCATGGTTCGAAACTTATTAGGGAGCATCACTTCCATGTCTATATTATGGAACATCATTAAAATATGCTTGGCCTCGATCCAGGTGCAAATGGCAAGATCCCAAAGTGAGCTACTCACAAAATTGAACTATGCACTCTCAGAGAAACTTAGAAATTGCAAACAAAATGGCTCCTGTAAACATGTCAAACAGGCACATGGGGGGCTAAAAATTAGTGTGGCACCTCTTTCTCATACCTATAGCATGATGCAATAACCCTTTCATCATGAGTATCAACCAAATGTCAGATGCAAGCCTTCGAAGTAGGCCATTTAGTTAAAACCGGACAAGATGTAAAGTGCAGATTTGCAGAAAGCCCTTCAAATGGGTATCTCTGAAACTTATCGGATTTGAATTCTAGAAGTTTTGACCAACTGTATATGCCAAATAAAATGCTAGGAACACATGTCCTGAGCACTATGCCATGAAATTCAACAAGCCTTTCTTTATCTGTACTTGAAACTAGGTCTTTTTAAACTATTCTTTTGAAGCACTCAACATTTCCTTAGGGAAAATCTTTGAATAAGGGATCAAACCTATTTGGATTTTTTAGAGTACCAATAGTGGCTCTGATTGGGGACGCATGCCCCTTGTGGGCATGGAGAGAATTCAGGATCTTTCGTGGAGCAGACCACCCAAAAATGAAAACTGACTTCTTTTCCTCTTTAAAAAATAGGGAACCTTGCTGAAAGAAACACACCACACAACTGAAAGAAAGAAACTACACAAAATATACATTATTTGCAAAGGCTCAAAGCTTGAAAACTGAAATCATTGTTTACCTCTGTCAAACAATTGATTTGCATCACCATATGAGACAAGCCATTTAAAGATATCATGAAAAATTTGTTGCATACATATGTGGATATAATTGGGCTGGAAAGTAATTCTATAGTTGTTATAATCCATACTCCTCCAGTCACAACCATCCTTATGTTCATATTCTAGAAAGTACAGAACATATTTTATCTCATCTTGAGGACTGGAAATATAAAACTCATCTAGTAATGCATCAGAATAATAAAGACAATAATTTCCATGCATTACTAGGAACTCACTTGGCTGAAGATGAAAAGGATCCTCAGACTTATCTTTAGGAGATACTTCAGTCACTGAGAAAATTGGATCCTCTAGGATGTACTCACAATCTAAAATGTGAACCAAATGCAAAGTTTCTTCATAAACATTGTGACATAAGAACAACTGACCCGTATCATTATTCTTATTCATAAACCTATTGTGCTCAACAATGTCACAATAATCATCATACTTATCAAAAGAAGGAAAAGAAACCAAACAAGAAACTTGTTCATCATCAGAATCTTCATGACAGGACAACACACTGTCACGGTCTTCATTCACTTCTTCTACAAACTTATTACATTAGGGGGTTTCATGTAAACATGAATCATTATCTTCATCATTTTGAACACATGCCTTATTATCAGTGTCAAAACATATATCAATTGGATATTGCAAAGTAGAATCCACCCTAGAGGCATACATCTGAAAATCAATAGCCAAGAGCTCTGAGATTTCTTCGCTGCTTAGTCGATTTTGGCTTCCATGTTCATCTTCTTTGGTTTCTTGTTTGATGCTGCAAACTTCTTCCCTTTTTTGAACAAGGGCTGCAAACTCTTGGCTCCTATCATCTTATGCAAAGCCATCACTGAATTCACTATCACCATCATAACCAGTATCATTAGCACAAGAAGGAACATCATCATCATTTTTATTTGCATAAATCAGCTCACAAGGAAATCTTTCTGTTATATCCCCATAATCTGATTTTGTATCCACAACTAGTCCATGACCATCACAAGAACTCATACCCTGATCATTCTCACCAAAGGATTCACACTCATATAAATCCTCTGCAACATTTTCAGTATCAAAACAAAAATCAACAGAGCCCAACTTTTGTTGACTAGATGTATGTGTACATTTGTTATATTTAGCTATAAGAAAATCAGAGATCTCATCACTACTGAGAAAAGCAGAGCTTAACTTATCCACATGCATTGTCTATTTATCAGTAGAAGTACTCACATCATTCATATCAGAATCCTCATTATTTTTATTATTAGAAGAACACATCTCCTTCCTTGGTGCAACATCATAATTGATGTAAATTTTGGAATAATGAGAAATGTTGTCCTGATTTTTTAGCACTAGATCACACAAATCTGAAGACAAGTCATCTTTAATATCTTCATCAAAATCTTTACTCAAATAGTTTTTATTTTCAAATTCAAACATCTCTAAATTAGTAGAAGACCCTGTATACAATGATTCTGATTTTTGATTGCTACTACAATCTGAATATTCTTTTGACATAACTTTATCATTTTCAGAAACATTCTCATCTTTAAACATAGGATGCTCTAGGATACTGTTTTTATTCTTTCTTTGTGGATGATCCTTTTGCAACTTATTGCATTCATTATCATCAACAAATTCTTTTAAGAACAACCACTTGAAATCAGTCAATGAAGAGATGCATTTTGGGGCTAAACTCAAGTACCAATCAACTGCAACCCCTCTGAGGGATCTCCCAAAAAACATCATGCTGACATCTTCATCATAAATCTGATATTTTACAACAAATATAAAGAATGCTAAGATATGCTCTAATGTTGAATTTGACTGATCATCAAAGACTGGAATTAAATTAATGAGCTCATTAGGGAAAGAATTTGGGGATTCATGAACATGATCACAACTTAAAGCTCTATCCAGCCTGATGAAACAATTCCTTTTAGGCTGGCTATTATTCTGATTATCCATTTGATTTGGAACAAGATGAGAACTATTCATCTTACCATGTCTTTACAAGAGGTATACCAAAACATTCAAACCTCTATGACAATAAATTTAAAGTTTCATGACAAGATATTTAACATGGAACATGAAACTGTTATATGTTACTCTTCCCTTCTTATTAGTGCTGAAACACTTAATAGGGAACAAAATACCTTATAACTAATCTTATGGAGAAACAAATGAAGATCAAAAATACCTGGAAGTGTTGAAGTTGAAAGTCAACTTGCTAAATGGAAAGCCTTTGAATCTGAAGCCCTCTTTGCTGAAAACTTTGTAAAGTCGCCACCTCCTTGGAGAAGAAAAACACCTTAACCACTGAAAAATCCTTTTGTATCTTTTTCCATGAACACAAAAAACTTCAATAGGGTATAGAAACTATTTATTAGGATTGAAAATACATCATTTTTTTTACTTTAATCACACATTGATCAAACAAAGGATCTCAGAGTCGCCACTCACAACTTGGTGATATCAACTTTTAAATATGACTCTTATACACTTAAATCAAAACCATTTGATAAAAATAAGCTGACCAGAAGTCAAGCTCTACTCATACCTACGTTATTTATAACTGATTTACAATCGTAGAGATATCAACTGATTGAAATAGGCAAGCCAGGAATCCAGCTCAACTTGGAACCTACACTATTTACTCAAATTTATAATACCAAAGATTTCAACTGGATTTAACATGACTTTGCATCTCTATTCCCCAGTAGAGTCGCCATTTTGTTGTTTCCTAGATAAGATTTTACACTCCATGAGACACCAATATACCTATGACTGATATTAAGGAGGGGTTAGTTCCAAATGTGAGAAATCTATAGGTAACTGAACCAACTATAGAGACAAGACTGCCCTCTTCACTTCTGGCTCTGCAAAACCAAGGCAGGTACACTTGATCCAATAGATATAACTTTATTTTTTACTTAATACTAGATCTTACAATAGATAACAGTGAGAAAGTACTAAATAACAACCTATTATTCATTGACTCTCCATCACTGGGTAGGACAAATATTTAAAGTAAATGAAATTTAAATTACTGAATTTGATTATATGATTTCTTGCAGAATGTAAACAACCATGCCAACTCGCATCACCATAGGAGATACCGATTTTTGATCAGTGCCCTGTCCATTGGGCAATATATCTAAGATAGGTACAAAATACAAGAACAAAGATTCTAAGCCATAAACATAATAAACCAGATTCATACACTGCTTACAAACATCCTTTTAGTTGAACCAAATGACTTTATGTTTATTTCAGAGACTTTTAACTTGATCCTAGATCAAGGCTGAGAAATAAAACACATATATAGATAAACTCTAAGCAATGAATGAAAAAACCAAAAAATCAAGAAGCACAAACAAATGAGAGATCTGAAAACTGAAAACTGCATTAAGTATAAGGATTCAAACTCATGTATTACAAACTATTCCAAAATATAACACTTAGACAATATGCAAAGGATTTTGAAGGGTTTTCCACTGTATTGACACAACTTAGCAAAATATGTTACAATCTGGACTGAGGATACACAATTAGCTTTTCAGCTTCTTGTGTCAAAAATTTCTAGCCAGCCCTTTCTAAATGATCATAAAATTCATTTTATAGAGATAAGGATACAATGAGAAAAATATCATTCAGGTCAAAAACCCTGAACCAAACTAATCAATCCCAAAAATCTGTAGGAGAATGAAATCTAATCTATTTGTACTCTGCAAGACATTCCCAGGAACAATCAGCTACTTCCTCTAAAAAAGATTAAATCAATAGTTAATGCACTTGGGAGAAGCAACAAATTTGATCTATTCATGAATCAAAACAAAACAACTTCAAAGAAACCAAGTTGCAAGAAATCTAATCTTCCCCCTTTCCCAGATTTGTAAATCAGTCACATCTGAAATGAAAAATCTTGACCAAACTTTGATCCCGAAAATACCAGTCATTAGTGCTCTCACCAACTTGGTCAAAACTGATTTTAACCACCACCATTGTATTTTTGGTCTTCTAGCATTTCTGAAAACATATTATATTGATATATTCTGATAAAAATTGAATCCTGGAGACATTTTTCTGTGAGTAGCCTGTATTTTTTAAATTTTTGAATTATTTACATAGTACAAACTTTACAAATTCAAAATTAATCTTTTCTCCAGACTTTAAATTTTGAGGTGGGCATACATGCCACATGGCATCATCCTATTGGCTCAAAGATCCACCTCATTGCCAAGATAGACCTCTACAATTTCACCTATGCCACTTGGCGATCTCCAGTGGTCTATCTCACTGACAAGGCATCCAATTGCATCACATCTGCCACCTCACTTTTTTGCCACATGTTAGCACATCATTATCCCACATATGTTAACTCTTGGGCATCTTTCACCTTGCGCTATAGCAACCACCGTCAATCTTGTGGCACATGTCCCGATGCATCAAATCTGCAATTTCACATTTCGTCAAAATTATCTTACCTGCGTGTGGGCCCACAATCCTCGTCATCATCCATGATCTTCATGCACTTGAGAGAGCCCTCCAACTGGGCGTCCATTATTAGACAACATGAATGTGTGTGTTTGGGTATTTGTATATCTCTTTCCCCTTTACACAGCAAATGTGGGATAAATCCCTCTTCAAATATAACATATCAAAATTTTACCTTAGCATCTACACCTAGCTGGGCCCACCAAATTTGGCCAACTTGTCCTCACATAGCCTCTCTTTCCTTTCTCTTTACTAACATATCAAGCACTATGGTTGTTAAATACTTCATTCTTACACGACAGGGTGAATGTGGGATAATACAATCCACACAATATAGCCCCGTCTTAATCAAAAAATGCTGGCATGAAGTGTCTTTTGAAAGCAGCACACTCATCATGGACTGAGCACACACTAGTCTTCTTCAAACAACAAACTATTTTCACTGTCTAAGCCCCTTTGCAAATGTTAGTGTGCAGCCTCTTCATTTTGGTGTGTGAGCACAACATGTTAGAAGCCTCTCCATTTTGTGCCATGCTGGTGGGTGAGGGAGGAGTAGTCTGGCAGCCTCCTTTATGCCTGTAATTACTTACCAAATGGAAGGCATACACTTTGCTAGAAACCTCTCACAAGATGCCTTATTCTATAGTGCTCATAGCCTTTGTAGTGTGCCCAGCAACTTTAAGCATGAGTGAAGTTCCTTGAAGAAAGTGTGCACAACACTTAATAAAAATATGTGTAGCCTTGTAGTCTTTTCCATTTTGGTGCGTGTATCATCAGAGGAAACAAGTGTTGTTATTTATAAAAGACATGCCCAATTCTTATGGCATGCTTGATCATTGAAGAACACAAACAACAGTAAGCACACAACTGGAAAATGCACACAGGAAATGCTCATTTTAAAAACCTCTTTCGTATCCGTTGAATCCGACTTTATTTGAATAAAAATACTCTGTGAATCTTAAGAGGGAAAAACCTTATATTTATCAACACTCTTGGATTTAACTCCCAAATATATGAGAATATAGAAAATTGAAAAAAACTTAAATTCAATCTAGAAGAAAATGGAGTAATTCGACTGCGCAAAAATTGGGAAGCCTGGAGCCTCGAAAACTTCAAAAAGTTTATGATAATTTGAATAATCAACTGGGTCATCTCCAGATTTCAAGTAACCCACCAAATTTTAGTACTTCCTTTGTAAAATGGTCTATTCTGGTTTGTTCGGTAAATGCCAAATAATCATTGTAAACTGCCTCAGAAGGAGATAGATTAAAAATATCAAACGATGAGCTAAGGGCATGCTACTAAACCTGGAAGAAATTTTATATGCAAGGATTAAAACAAAACAACCCTCAACTAGAGACGAGCATCTGGCAAAAAGCTATGAATTTATGAAAATGGTTACTTTACAGAGTTATGCTATCCACACTTTCATCATTATAAACACATTTTTAATGATCCTTGCAAGCCAATCAAATGGAACTCTCAGTGTTTGAAACCTTGGATGATTGATCTCTCTCACATGTATAAAATAAAAATTTGATTAATTTCACCAGATGGTCAACCGATTACTAATAATTAATCTTTAAATCGGCGAGTTAGAACATTTTGAACGGAAAACAATTAGATTCATAGAAATTGCACTTGGAATTGATCGAGCAAAGTGATCAATCAGATTCGTCATGATTCAAAATTTATCAGGGAGCATCACTTCCATGTCTATATTATGGAACATCATTAAACTATGCTTGGCCTCGATCCTGGTGCAAATGGCAAGATCCCAAAGTGAGCTACTAACAAAATTGAACTGTGCACTCTCAGAGAAACTTAGAAATTGCAAATAAAATGGCTTCGATAAACATGTCAAACAAACACATTGGCGGTTAAAATTACTATGGCACCTCTTTCAAATGCCTATAGCATGATGCAATAACCCTTTCATCATGAGTATCAACCAAATGTTAGATGCAAGCCTCCGAAGTAGGCCATTTAGTTAAAACCAGACAAAATGTAAAGTGCAGATTTGCAGAAAGCTCTTCAAATGGGTATCTCTGAAACTTATCGGATTTGAATTCTAGAAGTTGTGACCAACTGTATATGCCAAATAAAATGTGAGGGACACATGTCCCGAGCACTATGCCATGAAATTCAATAGGCCTTTCTTTATGTGTACTTGAAACTAGGTCTTTTTAAACTATTCTTTTGAAGCACTCAACATTGCCTTAGGGAAAATCTTTGAATAAGGGATCAAACCTATTTGGATTTTTTAGAGTACCAATAGTGGCTCTGATTGGGGATGCATGCCCCTTGTGGGCATAGAGAGAATTCAGGATATTTGGTGGAGCAGACCACCCAAAAATGAAAACCAATTTCTTTTCCGCTTTAAAAAATGGGGAAACTTGCCGAAAGAAACACACCACACAACTGAAAGAAAGCAACTGCACAAAATATACATTATTTGCAAAGTCTCAAAGCTTGGAAACTAAAATCATTGTTTACCTCTGTCAAACAATTGATTTTCATCCCCATATGAGACAAGCCATTTAAAGATATCATGAGAAATTTTTTGCATACATATGTGGATATAATTGGGCTGGAAAGTAATTCTATAGTTGTTATAATCCATACTCCTCCGGTCACAACCATCCTTATGTTCATATTCTAGAAAGTACAAAACGTATTTTATCTCATCTTGAGGACTGGAAATATAAAATTCATCCAGTAATGCATCAGAATAATAAACAATAATTGCCATGCATTACTAGGAACTCACCCGGCTAAAGATGAAAAGGATCCTCAGACTTATCTTTAGGAGATACTTCAGTTACTGAGAAAATTGGATCCTCTAGGATGTACTCACAATCTAAAACGTGAACCAAATGCAAAGTTTCTTCATAAACATTGTGACATAAGAACAATTAAACTGTATCATTATTTTTATTCATAAACTTTTTGTCCTCAACAATGTCACAATAATCATCATACTTATCAAAAGAAGGAAAAGAAACCAAACAAGAAACTTGTTCATCATCAAAATCTTCATGATAGGACAACACACTGTCACGGTCTTCATTCACTTCTTCTACAAACTTATTACATGAGGGGGTTTCATGTAAACATGAATCATTATCTTCATCATTTTGAACACATGTCTTATCATCAGTGTCAAAACATATATCAACTGGATATTGCAAAGTAGAATCCACCCTAGAGGCATACCTCTGAAAATCAACAGCCAAGAGCTCTGAGATTTCTTCACTGCTTAGTCGATTTTGGATTCCATGTTCATCTTCTTTGGTTTCTTGTTTGATGCTGCAAAATTCTTCCCTTTTTTCAACAAGGGCTGCAAACTCTTGGCTCATATCATCTTGTGCAAAGCCATCACTATAGGAACTTTCATCTGCATCATAATCATCTCTTTGATGTTTGCACAAATATCTTTTATACCGAGACAATAAGACTGTTCTCTTATGCTAATAAAAAGAAAGGTCTACAAACTTAATAGAAGCATTATCAACTATAGATTCTTCTCCAACATCTTGACATTCACTAAATTCACTATCACCATCATAACCAGTATCATTAGCACAAGAAGGAACATCATCATCATTTTTATTTGCATAAATCTTCTCACAAGGAAATCTTTCTGTTATATCCCCATAATCTGATTTTGTATCCACAACTAGTCCATGACCATCACAAGAACTCATACCCTGATCATTCTCACCAAAGGATTCACACTCATATAAATCCTCTGCAACATTTTCAGTATCAAAACAAAAATCAACAGGGCCCAACTTTTGTTGACTAGATGTATGTGTACATTTGTTATATTCAGCTATAAGAAAATCAGAGATCTCATCACTACTAAGAAAAGGAGAGCTTAACTTATCCGCATGCATTGTCTATTTATGAGCAGAAGTACTCACATCATTCATATCAGAATCCTCATTATTTTTATTATTAGAAGAACACATCTCCTTGGTACAACATCATAACTGATGTAAATTTTGGAATCATGAGAAATGTTGTCCTGATTTTTTAGCACTAGATCACACAAATCTGAAGACAAGTCATCCTTAATATCTTCATCAAAATCTTTACTTAAATAGTTTTTATTTTCAAATTCAAACATCTCTAAATTAGTAGAAGAACCTGTATATAATGATTCTGATTTTTGATTGCTACTACAATCTGAATATTTTTTTGACATAACTTTATCATTTTCAGAAACATTCTCATCTTTAAACATAGGATGCTCTAGGATACTGTTTGTATTCTTTCTTTGTGGATGATCCTTTTGCAACTTATTCCATTCATTATCATCAGCAAATTATTTTAAGAACAACCACTTGAAATCAGTCAATAAAGAGATGCATTTTGGGGGTAAACTCAAGTACCTATCAACTGCAACCCCTTTGAGGGATCTCCCAAAAAAACATCATGCTAACATCTTCATCATAAATCTGATATTTTACAACAAATCTAAAGAATGCTAAGATATGCTCTAATGTTGAATCTGACTGATCATCAAAGACTAGAATTAAATTAATGAGCTCATTAGGGAAAGAATTTGGGGATCCATGAACATGATCACAACTTAAAGCTCTATCTAGCCTGATTAAACAAAACCTTTTAGGCTGGCTATTATTCTAATTATCCATTTGATTTGGAACAAGATGAGAACTATTCATCTTACCATGTCTTTACAAGAGGTATACCAAAACATTCAAACCTCTATGACAATAAATTTAAAGTTTCATGACAAGATATTTAACATGGAACATGAAACTGTTATATGTTACTCTTCCCTTCTTATTAGTGCTGAAACACTTAATAAGGAACAAAATACCTTATAACTAATCTTATGGAGAAACAAATGAAGATCAAAAATACCTAGAAGTGTTGAAGTTGAAACTCAACTTGCTAAATGGAAATCCTTTGAATCTTTTCTGAAATCTTTGTAAAGTCGCCACCTCCTTGGAGAAGACAAAGACCTTAACCGTTGAAAAATCCTTCTGTATCTTTTTCCATCAACACAACAAACTTCAACAGGGTATAGGAACTATTTATCAGGACTAAAAATACATCATTTGTTTTACTTTAATCACACATTGATCAAACAAAGGATCTCAGAGTCGCCACTCACAACTTGGTGAGATGATATCAACTTTTAAATACAACTCTTATACACTTCAATGGAAACCACTGGATAAAAATAAGCCGGCCAAAAGTCAAGATCTACTCATACCTGCGTTATTTATAACTGATTTAGAACCTTAGAGATATCAACTGATTGAACTAGGAAAGCCAGGAGTCCAGCTCAACTTGGAACCTACACTATTTACTCAAATTTATAATACTAGAGATCTCAACTAAATTTAACATGACTTTGCATCTCTATTCCCTAGTAGAGTCACCATTTTGTTGGTTCCTGGATATGATTTTACACTCCATGAAACACCAATATACCTATGACTGATATTAAAGAGGAAGTAGTTCCAAATGTGAGAAATCTATAGGTAACTGAACCAACTATACTGACAAGACTACCCTCTTCATTTATGGCTCTGCAAAACCAAGGCGGGTACACTTGATCCAATAGATATAACTCTATTTTTTACTTAATACTGGATCTTACAACAGATAACAGTGAGAAAGTACTAAAAAACAACCTATTATTCATTGAATCTCCATCACTGGGTAGGACAACTATTTAAAGTAAATAAAATTTAAATTACTAGATTTGATTATATGATTTTTTGCAGAATGTAAACAACCATGCCAACTTGCATCACCACAGGAGATACCGATTTTTGATCAGTGCCTTGTCCATTGGGAAATATATCTAAAATAGGTATAGAATACAAGAACAAAGATTCCAAGCCATAAACACAATAAACCAGATTCATACACTACTTACAAACATCCTTTTAGTTGAACCAAATGAATCTATGTTTATTTCAAAGACTTTTAACTTGATCCTAGATCAAGGCTGAGAAATAAAACACATACACAGATAAACTCTAAGCAATGAATGAGAAAACCAAAAACTCAAGAAGCACAAACAAATGAGAGATCTAAAAACTGAAAACTACATTAAGTATAAGGATTCAAACTCCTATATTACAAACTATTCCAATATACAACACTTAAACAATATGCAAAGGATTTTGAAGGGTTTTCCACTGTATTGACACAACTTAGAAAAATATGTTACAATCTGGACTAAGGATACACACTTAGCTTTTCAGCTTCCTGTGTCAAGAATTTCCAACCAGCCGTTTCTAAATGATCTTAAAATTCTTTTTATAGAGATAAGGATACAATGAGAAAAATATCATTTAGGTCAAAAACCCTAAACCAAACTAATCAATCCCAAAAATTTGCAGGAGAATGAAATATGATCTGTTTGTACTCTGTAAGACATTCCCGGGAACAATCAGCTACTTCCGCTAAAAAAGATCAAATCAATAGTTAATGCACTTAGGAGAAGCAACAAGTCTGATCTATTCATGAATCAAAACAAAATAACTTCAAAGAAACCAAGTTGCAAGAAATCTGATCTTCCTTCTTTCCCAGATTTGTAAATCAGTCACATCTAAAATGAAAAATCTTCACCAAACTTTGATCTCGAAAGTACTATTCATTATTGCTCTCACCAACTTGGTCAAAACTAATTTTAACCACCGCCATTGTATTCTTGGTCTTCTGGTGTTTCTAAAAACATATTATACAGATATATTCTGTTAAAAAATGAGTCCTGGAGACATTTTTCCATGAGCAGCCTGTATTTTTTAAATTTTTGAATTATTTACATAGTACAAACTTTACAAATTTGAAATTAATCTTTGCTCCAGACTTTAAATTTTGAGGTGGGCCCACATGCCACATGGCATTATCCTGTTGGCTCGAAGATCCACCTCATTGCCAAGCTAGACTTCTGCAATTTCACCTATGCCACTTGTTGATCTCCCAGTGGTCTATCTCACTGACTAGGCATCCAACTGTGTCACATATACCACCTCACTACCTTGCCACATGTCAACACATCGTTATCTTGCATATGTTAACTCTAGGGCACACATCCCGAGGCATCACATTTGCAATTTCACATTTCGTCAAAATTATCTTACCAAATTCAGCCAACTTGTCCTCACATAGCCTCTCTTTCCTTTCTCTTTACTAACATACCAAGCACTGTGGTTTTTAAATACTTCATTCTTACACGACATGGTGAATGTGGGATAATACAATCCACACAATACAGCCCCCTCTTAATCAAAAAATGCTGGCATGAAGTGTCTTTGAAAGCAGCAGACTCATCATGGACTAAGCATGCACTAGTCTTCTTCAAACAGCAAACTATTCTCACTGTCTAAGCCCCTTTGCAAATGTTAGTGTGCAGCCTCTTCATTTTGGTGCGTGAGCACAACATGTTAGAAGCCTCTCCATTTTGTGCCATGCTGGTGTGTGAGGGAGGAGTAGTCTGGCAGCCTCCTTTATGCCTGCGAATACTTACCAAATGCAAGGCATACACTTTGCTGAAAACCTCTCATAAGCTGCCTTATTCTATAGTGCTCATAGCCTTGTGGTGTGCCCAACAACTTTAAGCATGAGTGAAGTTCCTTGACACTTAATAAAAATATGTCCAGCCTTATAGTCTTTTCCATTTTGGTGCGTGCGTCATCAGAGGAAACAAGTGTCGTGAGTTATAAAAGACATGCCCAATTCTTATGGTATGCTTGATCATTGAAGAACACAAACGGCGGTAAGCACACAGTCAGAAAATGCACAGAGGAAATGCTCAGTCTAAAAACCTCTTTCGTATCCGTTGAATCCGACTTTAATTGAATAAAAACACTCTGTGAATCTTAAGAGGGGAAAACTTTATGTTTATCAACACTCTTGGATTTAACTCCCAAATATATGAGAATATAGAAAATTGAAAAAAACTTAAATTCAATCCAGAAGAAAATGGAGTAATTTGACTACGCAAAAATCGGAAAGCCCGGAGCCTCAAAAACTGCAAAAAGTTTATGATAATTTGAATAATCAACTGGGTCATCTCCAGATTCCAAGTAACCCACCAAATTTTAGTACTTCCTTTGTAAAATGGCCTATTCTAGCTTGTTCGGTAAATGTCAAATAATCATTGTAAACTGCCTCAGAAGGAGATAGATTAAAAATATCAAATGTTGAGCTGAGGGCAAACCACTGAATCTGAAAGAAATTTCATATGCAAGCATCGAAACAAAACAACCCTCAACTGGAGATGATGATCTGATAAAAAGCTATGAATTTCTGAAAATGGTTAGTTTACAGAGTTATGCTATCCACACTTTCATCATTATAAACACATTTTTACTGATCCTTGCAACCCCATCAAATGGAACTCTCGGGGTTTGAAACCTTGGATGATTGATCTCTCTCACATGTATAAAATAAAAATTTGATTAATTTCACCGGATGGTCAAACGATTATCAATAATTAATCCTTAAAATCGGCTAGTTAGAACATTCTGAACCGAAAATAATTAGATTCGTTGAAATTGCACTTGGAATTGATCGAGCAAAGTGATCAATCGGATTCGTCATGATCCCAAACTTATCAGAGAGCATCACTTCCATGTCTATATTATGGAACATCATTCAACTATGCTTGAACTCGATCCACGAGCAAATGGCAAGATCCCAAAGTGAGCTACTCACAAAATTGAACTGTGCACTCTCAGAGAAACTTAGAAATTGCAAACAGAATGGCTCTGGTAAACATGTCAAACGGGCACATGGGGGGCTAAAAATTGGTGTGGCACCTCTTTCTCATGCCTATAGCATGATGTAACAACCCTTTCATCATTACTATCAACCAAATGTCAGATGCAAGTCTCTGAAGTAGGCCATTTAGTTAAAATCAGACAAGATGTAAAGTGCAGATTTGCAGAAAGCCCTTCAAATGGGTATCTCTGAAACTTATCAAATTTGAATTCTGGAGGTTGTGACCAACTGTATATGCCAAATGAAATGTGAGGAACACATGTCTCGAGCACTATGCCATGAAATTCAACAGGCCTTTCTTTATGTGCACTTGAAACTAGGTCTTTTTAAATTGTTCTTTTGAAGTACTCAACATTGCCTTAGTGAAAATCTCTGAATAAGGGATCAAAACTATCTAGATTTTTCAGAGTACCAACACTCTGAATCAAGCCCAGTTAATTGCTCATTAAAGAAAAGGGTTAAGTGTCGTTGCTACATGGAAAAGTACTGCGCCAAGCTGGAATAAAGTAAAAAGCCATCCAATCAAATTTGATCAAGGGTTTTTATTAGTAATTAAGGGTTTTAAAGCTAACCTGTGATCATTGCTTTTCTTCTTTATCTCCAAATTTTCTAATCAACTTGTCAACATGCAAGTATTGGCTAGCCTTGATTTCAAATTGGTGAATGTGCAAAATTGAATGCAAAAGTGATTGGGGATAAATTTGCAATGATCTTGGAAACTGCACGCATTCAATTACTGATGATATATAGACGAAACTTCATTGCTTACAACGTTCAAAGTTTTCTGAAGTTGTAAAGATTATTAGAGTAGTTGCAGGGAGTTTCAAGGTGTTCAAGAAATTGCAGAATTGAAAAGATATCTAGAGTGTAAAATGAGTCAACCAGAGCTAAGCATGGCATCTTCTAGTGGGGAAGCCAAGAAACAAGGTGGTGAAGGGAAAGGAAAACCAAATTACTTAGAAAAATTTCTCAAGTTGCTCCCCGGTTTGAACTAGAATAAGAAGGCTACTAATGAAGCTTTCAAGGACTTGATGGAGAACTATAGAGATGCTACCACCCCTTATGGTTTAGGTTACACTATATTCACATATTTTTACAATAATAGAAATAAGGAAATTCCAATTTGCAATGCTTGGGCTTTGGGGATGGAAAAATTGATTGTGCCTAATGTCTTCTTGGATGTGGATTTAATCATTGAGTTGGCTAGGTTGTATGACCCAATTTCCAAGACAATTAGAAAGGGTGACCAATCTGCTTTAGTGACTTTGGATAGGGGGTCCTTCATGAAGGCCTTTGTTTTCTACTCCTCTTCCTCTACTGAAATAGATTTGAAAAAAGAAAAGAAAAAGTATGCCAGTCACATAGGTTCAGTAAAAAGTCAAATGGTTAGGCATATTCCAAAATAGGGAAAGTACATAGCTCCTCTCCCTGCAAGCATGAATGCCCCTTATGAGTTCAAATACCTCAACTTCTATATGAAGTTTTTGTGTCATGGGTTGTGTAGAGTTTTAGGAATAGATGGAGATGTAGAGAAATTGCCTGCTAACTTGCTGATGATAATTCTGGACATTCAAAATTCCCATGCCAACACTGATTAAAATTACATCCAGTATGTAATTGATATAATGCATGAAGGTCTAGTGTATATCAATAATAGAAATAAGGAAATTTCAATTTGCAATGCTTGGGCTTTGGGGATGGCAAAATTGATTGTGCCTAATGTCTTCTTAGATGTGGATTTAATCATTGAGTTGGCTAGGTTGTATGACCCAATTTCTAAGACAATTAGAAAGTGTGACCAGTCTGCTTTAGTGACTTTGGATAGGGGGTCATTCATGAAGGCCTTTGTTTTCTACTCTTCCTCTACTGCAATAGATTTGAAAAAAGAAAAGAAAAAGTATGCCAGTCACATAGGTTCAGTAAAAAGTCAAATGGTTAGGCATATTCCAAAATAGGGAAAGTACATAGCTCCTCTCCCTGCAAGCATGAATGTCCCTTATGAGTTCAAATACCTCAACTTCTATATGAATTTTTTGTGTCATGGGTTGTGTAGAGTTCTAGGAATAGATGGAGATGTAGAGAAATTGCCTGTTGACTTGTTGATGATAATTCTGGACATTCAAAATTCCCATGCCAACATTGATTACTATTACATCCAGTATGTAATTGATATAATGCATGAAGGTCTAATGTATATCAAATAAAATAAAATGTCCATTAGGTTCATGCATTACTCCCTTCTGATGCACTTGATCCCATACTTCAATATCAACAGTTTGGATGCAAGGGTTCTTAAGCTAAGGTTCATGTTTTAGGGACAACACAATCTCGTACAGTATTAGCTCAGGGTCTGGAATTACACTTCCAATGAGTGTGATTTTTGTATTTTCCAAAATTGTATAGTCCACCCAATTCTCAATTTGATGGGGACTAATGTGGTGAGGTTGCAAGTCCGGGTTCTGAAGCTTTTGAGGCCCATGCAGTATGAGAATAAATGGTAGGGAAATCACAATTGGGGTGATTTCTATTTAGGAGAGAATAGCACCCTAATTAGGGTCTATGGGTGCCATCAACCCCCACATCTACTTCTAAAGTTTGTGCCACCAAGGGTTGCCCAGTTAGAATTTTTATGGTAGCTGATTTGGACTGACAAAGAACATCTAGCTCCTCATAGAAAGGGCACATTTACACTAAGGCAATTTAGGATTGGTAATTTCTTGGTTGGTAAGAGGGCATTGCCTCAAATTAGTGCATGGCTCAACCATTTCAAGATGACCTCCGATAGTTGCAGATATGTAGACTCTAAAAATTTCATCAGAACTGTAAGAATGACACTGATTCCCAACATTGGGACAATAAGGGAACACGAGGGCTATGATGAAGAAGATTTGATTAGAAACATCTTAGATGAAGATGAGATTGGCAGGAAGCTCACCAAATTCTATGATTTATTAAAGTTGGAAGCTCAATTAAGAAAGGTTGTGATTGATTTTGGAGGGTTTTTCCCTAATCTCCCCTATTTGCAGAGACTTGATAGAATGATTAAAATGCATGGCACCCTGTCTAGTCAATTGGAAGGAATGCTTGAGGAGAAGTTAGATGTGGACAAGAATTATTCCACTTTTGATTATGAAGAATATATAGATGAGTCACGGGAGGGTGATAGTCCACCTCAAACAAATGAGCCTCCCATTATTGACATCACTTAAGAGGCAGAGGATACCCATGAAAAAAAAGAAACTCGAGGTAGGTGGGCCCTCTAAGGAGAAGAAACAAAAGAAAATTGTTGATAGGGCTTCTTTTCTGGTACCTAGTGATGGTGCATACCATCACAATCTAATGAAGACAATTAGAGAAGGCAAAAAGATAGTGCCAAAAGAAGAGGAGGAATTGTCTCTATTTCTTGGAAAAGATGAAAGGGAGTTGTATCAAGAGGAATTCCTCAGTGATGACCAATTCATAAAGAGTGATGAATTCAAAAACTTTCTTATTTGGAGGAAGCAACGAGAAGTGGCTAAGGCTCTGCCAGAGGATATGGAACCAAGTGATGAGACCTTAAGGGCTCTAACTTCTTATGACCCTAGCCTTGAAAATATCACTATTGATGAGGCCAAAGAAATGGTGAAGTCTAGTGGGATGCTTCTGACTCCTGGATGGGATCTTACCTTAGCCTTCATCATTGATCAGATTAGAAAGTAGCCAAAGGGTAGTTTGTCTTATGAGGTGCACTTTGGAGATATGATAAGGGGAAGTGGGTTTGATCCTAAGTCCCAAGTTGTTGCAATGTGGTCTCTAGCCCCAAGAACCCAAAAGACTTCTTTGGTGAGTATAGAAGACAAGATGGAGGGGAACAAAATCTTCTGGACTGTCCAGAATACTAGTGACCTTGAGGTGTCAAAGGCTGTGACATATTTTTCCCACCTCAATGAAGCAAAGACAACCTAGTTATCAAACATATATGCTCAGATGTTTAAAAATTTAGTGAAATTTTCCAAGGATAGAGACCTAAATCTAATGCAAATCAAGGCTCTATTTGATGAGTTGGTTGATCTAAAGGCCAAGCTAGAAGAAGGATCAAAGGCAGCTCCCCCTTCAACTTTGCAAATTGAAGCTGCAACTCAGCCAGTGGTGGAAACTTCTGACACGCCATCTGAGGACTTAGATAAGGTAAGGCTTGATGCAACCTTAAAGGCCATATCAGATATTGTGCAACATAGATATGATAAAATTAAGGAGAAAATGGATTTCATCCATCAATCAGTGGGCATGTTGCATAAGGTTAATAAGAATGTAAATGAAGCAGTGGCTACTGTGGAGCCTCTTTTCAATGTTTGGTCTAGGAGGAGCTCATTATTTGAACAACTTGATGCATTGCAGCCTCATAGGAAAGATATCCCTGAGGTAGTTACTGAGGTCCTTGAGAAGATAGAACTAGTCAGTGCCACATCAAGCTTTTTCAAAGGGAAATAAAATCAAGTAAAGGCCAAATTGGCCATGTTTGATCAAGGGTATAGCAAGTATTTACCCTCAATTTACAAGGATGATGGAAGTGTGATAAGTTTGGATGAGTGGAAGTTAGGCATGGGCTAGGAAATGATCAAATAGGAGGCATTCCTTGACAATAATGGCTCTTTGGACATGAGTGGGTGCCACAACATAATTGACAATTTGATCAAGGTTGAAAATGAATGCATCAAGTTTCTTGTTGATATTAAGGCCATCACTGAATCTAGGTGGGATAGGCAGATCAAGTTGTTATAGGATTTGTAGGGGTATAATTGGCCCTCGGAAGATGATGTGGCAGCATGGGATAAAAATACAAGGCAAAAGAAGAAGAAGCTATCTGTCATGGAGATAGAAGCAGAAGAAGAAGAGTGAGCCTCACCTGGCACCTGATCCATAAATATAGGGAGAGCGAGTATCATACAAAGAATGATGTAAGTTAGCACGTATTGGTGGTCATAATTCATGCAACAACCTCAAGTAACCTCTTAGAAATATCCTCAGACAAAGGTGCCAACTATGAAGATTCCATTTGGAAAACTAGTTTCTATTTTTCTAGCCTTTAGTCATCACGTTTTTTACTTTTGTCTGTAGTGAAAGTCACCATCCTAATTATCTGAAGCTTGTTGCATCCTTTCTTTGAGGATTCCAAGATAGCCAGTGATATATATAGAAAGTTTTCTTTTTTTGTAGAGGTGGTGGATATTACTTTGTAAAGAGAGTTCTGATAATAGTATTTTTGTCTTACAATTCTCTGTCAAGAATGTAGTGACATAGTTGAAATATCAATACAATATACTAGAAATCCTTTGTTTATCTTGGTTGTCTTCACATGTGGATGTTTGAATTTCTTTTATGTATTAATTTGTAAGGCATTTTAGTACATTGTTTAAAAGGTAGATATAGGGGTTAAGCTTGAGTTTCTTTCAAGGAAAGAATAAACCTTAAGGGAGATCTCTGGGAATTTATAATCCATATATGAATTTGATAGCAGGATTTAGAAATTGGGAAAATGGAGTGTAAGGCACCTTATTTGAGTTTTGGGATATTTGTTTTGATAAGTTTTCTGTTGATGTAGAATTTTGACTCTGATGTCCTAGGATATGGCACTGGTTATAAGCTTAATTTGTATTTGTTCACCATCAAAAAATCAAATAATTTGTTCACTTTAAATTTGTTGTATGTTTTGAAGTTGTATAATCTATGTCAAGAACATAGATCACTTTTGTAATGCTTTATAGAAGCAATTCTGAAAGGTAAACCTGCCTAAGTTTTAAGCTCGAAGAGAAGAAGGTTTTTTAACCTTAGTACCTTAGTGTTTGGATTTTGTTAGATGGATCTGTTGGGAATGCTAGAGTTTTAGTTTCATATGTATATGAATCCTGTTTAATCATCTAAAAGTTTAAGCACTAACAAAATTGGTGACTCTACTGGGGATTCAAAATAGATAATGTGCAATGGATTTGTTATGTTCATGCTAAACGGTCTATTGTCTTGTTACAGACCAGTTTATAAGTATTCTATTCCCATTTGTTTATGGGTGGAAACTCTGAGCTCTGTGTTTACCAATTGTTGGTATTCGTATTGAAAGTTAGTTGTATTTTGTTGAATGGGTCATGAGTTGACAAAGATTTACTAGGTCATATTTCAAAGATCATCTAGATTGTAACATGGATGATTAACTCCACACACCTAGTAGGAAAAAATGGTCTAGAAGCAGTTTCTTCAATCCTAATTCTCCTGGACCCTCTGGAGATTGAATCCCTACACCCATTCCTCAAGAAGCCTCTTCTTCTTCTTATGACCCTGAACTTACTAGGAAAACCAAGCCTAGTGCTGCTAATCCTTCTCAGGAAGAAGAAGTCACAGAGATAGGTTTCTTCCCTACAAGAGAAACTCTAGATCAACTAGGGGAAACCTTCGCTACAAAAACTACCTCTTATGATTCAGAAAAGTTGAGAGATGAAGTAATAGCTTTGAGGAAGAAAGAACTTGAGCAATTGTTAGAGATTTCCAATAAGAGAAAGGTGTGGGAAAAATAGATCTATGAATTACTTATGGAAAGGCAAGATCTCATAAGGAAAATAAAGAATAATGAGATCTAGGCTAAAGATCTAAATCAGAATGTCCAAGGTTTAGCCAGTGAGTTTTTTGGTGATATTGGAGCCTTAAGAAAACAAGCTGATGGTAGTAAACATAATCCACAGGAAGATGAATTTGAAGGAGAGGCTCCTATTCTTAGACAATTGCATCCATCATAAATCAAAAGAAATGAAGATCTTAGAAATTCCACAAAGGATGTCTCTAATAAAGGAGAACAAAAGGTAGTTGGCATAAGTATCAATGAACCTAAAAAGAAAGTTGTTGCTCCTAACACTATATCCCAAGAAACCCTAGAGTTGGAAAAGGCTAGAAAGGCTAAGGAGGATTTAGCTCTCCATCTAGAGAATTTGGAATTGGAAGCTGCTACAGATGAAATGAAAATAAAGATAGCTTCCCTGCATGCCAATATGAACATTTCTGCTAGTAGCTCAGTCCATGTTACTTTAGGGACAATGCCACCAAATCAACCTTGCGGTATGATTCCCAATCCCCAAATCTCCAATCCCAAACAAAGTACACTTGGACCAGTTCTGAATACCAACCCTATAGCCCCATTGACTAGTGGTCCAATTGGGAATGTTCCTTGTCAAAGTATTGGAGTAGGACCCCAAATCCCACCAAATTTTTAGAGAAGACTAGTTCACTAAGACATGTATAGTCCTTTGTTCTTTGATGGTATCTGTGGTCAACCTAATGTTATCCCAAATGAGGTGAGAGAAAGGATCCCTAAGTTTACTATAAATAATGTTGTTACATGTGAAGAGCATCTAAAGTTTTTTACAGATAAAATAAATTATTATGAGATTGAACATGAAGATGTTGTAATGAAGCTTTTTGTTCAGTCACTAACTGAAGATGCTAGAGATTACTATAGAGGTTTACTAGAGAATAGCATTTCATCATGGGATGAATTTCTTAGAACCTTTAAGGAACAATATGCAGAGCATGTTAACTTGAGCTACATGGTCAATGAGTTTAATAACATCAAAAAGCATCAAAATGAGAGCATGTCAGAGTTTAATGGTAGATTCCAAAAGGCAATGTACAAATTGTTTCAAGTTTTGAGGTTAGATGATGCAATTTCCTTGACCACATATTTTAATTCCTTGGATGGTAAGATGTCATATCTTTTGACAGATAAGAGTCCTCATACCCTAAGAGATGCTTTTAAACTAGCTATAAATATTGAAAGTAAAAGGAAGGCATCTGGTCATATGTATAAGAGGGATGAGGGAAAATTGTGGAAGGAAACTAAGCCAAACAATACAAGACCGACTAAAGATGATGACAAGGTTGACAAGCTAGCAAGTGTAGTCAAGGATCTCTTGACCAAAATTGAAAAGGTTGGGAGAAATTATCAAGACACTAGACCACCTTATTAGAGGAAAGAAAGGTTACTCAAGCTACAAGATATGCCCTACAAGACAAATTGGAAAGATGGGAAACCTATCTTTGACAATCATGAAACTCAAAAAGGAAGGGACACCCCAGATCCTTTGAAAAAAAATATAGCACACAATGTGGAGAGCATTCCTTGGTGTGTGGCTTGTAGTATGCCTCATTCACCTATCCAATGTGGTGTCTGTTAGGCCATTTTTCTGTCACAACAAAAATATTTTGAAAGTGGTCTCCTCCCTGCAAATGTTTCATGGTTTTTGCTCCTGCCCTGTGTTCTTCACTATGTCCCCTAGCTCTGGTTCAATTGCATGTGCTGAATCATAAAATCTAGAAAGTTGTTCAAGTTTTACGGTCTGCAGGAAAATATTTTAGAATCTGCCATAGTGTCGAAAACCCATAGTGTTTCTAAAAATCCATGATGTTTTCGACTTGTGTTTTTTTTTCAACCCTGTGCTTCCTACTTTTGTGTGCTTATCCTTTGGTGTCGAAAACTCTGTGTGTTTTCGGTCATTCTCTATGTCGAAAACTTTGTGTGTTTTCGACCTCCCAGTTCCCTATTTGCTAGCATTCCTTAAGTGCGCAAGTGCGATGGGTGGTGGGCCTGGGTTTTCAAGGGCTCTTCTCTGATTGGTTGTTGCATGGCCGCATGTCATACTTTTCTGACATGTGATCATGCAACCGCTTGCCACCTGTCCACATGGGTCCTTGTTCTTCATAGTGTTCAGCTGTCTAGCGGTTAGTTTTCTTTCAGTGACCTGGCGACTTGCGATTTTCTCTCGGTCACTGATTCCTGGCGGTTAAGTCCTTAACATCTGGCAACTTAGCAGGCGGTTACTTTGTTGTAGTTGTGCAGTCATGTAATGATGGGACCTGGTTTCTGGATATGTGCAGTGGGACTTGACATCTGTATAAAATCAAGGGTTGGCATAAAAGCTTATGAAGTGTGTCAGGTCTTTGCGATCTTGCGATGGCTGTGGATTTTCCTATGTGGGCCTAGTGTGATTTCTTGGTGCTTTTTGGTAGTTGTGATAAAGTATTTGGTGGCCTGACAAATTTCCTTCTTGTCACTGGTTCACGTAAATGTTTGGCGATACCCTAGTTTATTGGGCAATTTAGCGAATAGTGGTCGCATGATCGCTAAGTGATTTAGCGATGGTGTAAAGTATCTCGTGAACTGGTGAAAGTCCTTCGGTCACCAGTTCACCAGATAAGTGGGGCCGGTGTTTCAGTGATGAGGCTTTTTCTGATTGGCTGGCAGGTGACAGGGTGGCAGTCTCGTGGCCTTGTCGCATGATCGCGAGGGTCATCTTTTGGCTATGTGATCATGCGACCATTGTTTGGACATCGTCATTGTGGAGTTAATGGTGGGCCCAAATTTCAAAGGGAGATTGATCAGACGGATGCATTTTAAAGTTGGTAAGGGTTCAAATTTTGGCTGTCGTCTCTCTACAGGTGCCAAAGAAGTAATTGTTGCTTTTCAAAATTCAAATTTCTGAGAATTTCCAGTGACAGAGGGTACCATTTTTATGGAATTCAATGCAGAAATGACCCTATTTGGTGAGAAGCGATTGGTTTTCCATTTGTAGTGTGGTCCAGGATGTCTAGTACTCGTTTCCAGAGCATGTACATTGTAGTTATGGCTCAAGGCATGTTGCAGGGTGTCCTTTCGAGCTTGGTTTTGTAATCCTTTGTACTTACAGAGAAAAATTTCATAATTAAGGATCAGTTCAAGATTTCCTCTTTCCTGGATTGAATGTGTTTCCCACCCCTAAATTAAATTCTTGATTGTTTCTAGCAGGTTGGGTGGTTGAAACCCTACCCCTAGTCATCTGTAGCTTGTTGCAAATTTCCAAGATGACTAGGGGGGTATAAGTTGCAGACTTTTTGAGTTTGCTGGGGTTCCAATTCTTTCAGTTTTGGTCCCAAATTATTGATAGTGAAAATTTGAACAAGGAGAGCCTGGATTTAGGGTCTGTTCCTTTGTGCATTTTGTCATTTGATAATGTATTGATTCTGTGAGTCTTAGTGAGAATATTTTGGATTCCAATCTCAAATTGATGTATGTCTTTTGTTTTTCTCTTGAGCTCATATATGTTGATTGCACAAAGTGGGTTAGCATATGGTAAACAAAGAGTATTTTGGGGTTATCTTTGAGTTCCTAACAAAGTTAGGATTAAAGTCTTTAAGGTGAGTCCAGTGAGTTCATGGCAAGATAAGGATTTGATGTCCTAATATGTGAGTGAGGGGAGTAATAGGCAAAGCACTTACTTTGAATCTACATGTGTTTGAGTTAAGGTTTTGGGGTGATATAGGTTGTTAAGTGACTCTCTGCCCTGGGATAAGGCACTGATCCATTCTCTGGAAGCAATCCATCATCAGCAATCACACACACACAATTAAATGATAAACATTTCAATCAGAGAGTAAAGGGTATAGTTACATATTGTTTAGAGACTCCTTTGAAGAAGTGAGTCAAGGGTACACCCGCCTGAGCATTGAGGCTCAAAGTGTAGGAGGATCTCCTTGATCCTTGTTAATTGGCCCTCTTCCTTGTAGACTTTGGAGTGGTGATAGAGTCAAAGTTTCATTATAGTTATCCATCAAAGTATAAATCTACAAGTTTTGAAGATCAAAGGGAAAAACCAATAGTGTCTAAGGATTTAGAGGAAGAAATCGATAATCCACATGCAGGAGATTATGAATAATCTAGAAATCCTGTTGTCAACATGTTTACCACTGAAAAGGTGGAAGAGCTTTTGTCTTTAGATGATGAAGATATTTGTGCTGATGTTGATCATAAGAAGAGTATTCTCCCTAGCTATGAGAAATAGATATTTACCTAATTTGATCATGATGAGTTTGATTATGATATGTGTAAAACTTATATGGTCAGATCAGAGGTGGATGGGATTTAGTGGAGAAAGCCTAGTGAAGAAGAAATTAGAACTATGAATGTGGCTACTATCTCACAAGCTAGGTCCTCATAAAATTTGAGGAATAGAAGAGTGGATGCTAATGAAGGGGTACTGAGGTTAGTATTTGTTAAAGATGATCCTCAAAATAAAGAGCCCTCTAAACCAAATGTTATCAAGGGTAGAGGTGGGAATAATAGGAGATAGGAACCTGTTATTGAAAATAAAAAGAATGAGGAGGTTGTTACAGATAAGGTCAAGAAGAAGTTTGGTAGAAAAAAAGATACTTCAGATATTTCTATGGATCCCCCTACTTTGATATGAGGTGTGCCTTGTCTCAAATGAAGGTCTCTATTCCTTTGTTGGAAATGTTGAAGATTAAAGAGCATAAAATAGCATCTCTAGCTCAAATAAGTGAGCAAGGTGTAGATCCTATTATGATAGAGAAGGGAAATGCAGTGGATCTAGACCTAAAACAACTAAGGATATTTCTAGCTTTTGTGTTGGAAACATTGTCACACAAGAACCATCTTCCATTGATCCTTTCTATGTTACATTGATTGTGAACAATTTTTTTCTTAAAAATTGTATGATTGACTCTGGTGTTGCTACCATTGTAATGCCATATCATGTGATAAAAGAGTTAGGGTTACAAGTTGGTACATCTAATGGTAGGTGTTATGCCATGGATAACAAGGAAGTTCCTATTGTGGGAACTTTAGTAGGGATAGAAGTGAAGATTGATGCATTCCCCGAGGCCACATACAAGATGGATGTGGTTGTAGTTGATACTAAACCCCATTATGGCATGCTTCTATCAAGATAGTAGGCTGTAGCAGTTGGAGGGAAACTACAATTGGATTGATCATATGCCACTATTCCATTCAATGGAATAGAAGTGAAGTTGTATAGGGAACCTCTTTCCTTAGTAATGGTTGATAAAGTTGCACCAAAGGATTTGAACTATTGCATTGATATTGACATGGAGAAATTCATGGTTGAAGAGATAGTACCCCAAATGAAAAACACTGATCCAATAGTGGAAGAATTGATACTACAACAAGGTGGACTCTAGAAAATGTATTTTAATGGAGGATGTTATAAGGGAGGATCAAGAGCTGGTGTTCTACTTATATCTCTGTCAGGTACTATTAATATGATTTAGAAAAATAGAGAGGGGGGGGGGTGAATCAGGTGTTCTCAGGTCCAGATGTATAAAAACAAACTTTAAACTCTTTAACAAATTAGATCTAATAACCAACACCTACTCGGTCATTACTGATTGCATAACAGAAAAATATAATAGTGCAGTCCACTTATCCAATAGCATCTAACTTGTAAAACATAGAAATGTTCAAACCAAAACATTCACACAAGTATCAACACCAGGATTTATAGTGGAAATCCAATATGGGAAAAATCACTTTGTAACATGTTACTATTATGTTCACTCTTCTGAAGTGAGCTCTATGAAAAGACCACCCTATCAAAGGTTACAAACACACTGTCAGGTGTGACTCAGTTAAAGGATTTAAACCACTCTGTTAAAAGTGTGCCTTGTTATAGGACTTCCATACACTCCATTAGAATGCAACCTTATTCAAAGGATTTATACCTATGACTATTAGGTCAACCTCTATTAAAAGGATTTTGACTATTACAACAGTTGGAAAGTAGCAGTAGTATTGATCTGAAAAACATACAACTCACTTTGAAAATATCAAATCCAAATCCATACACATATGTTGGCTTACTGATTATGAAGGCATCTTGTCCACCAAATATAATATCATCTACAAAGATCTTAGCTAACAAGATTCCTTTACCTTCTTCATCTTTCATGTATAGATTGCATGTTTCATTTGTCCTTGATAATCCAATCTGTATTAGGTAGTTGTGCAATCTCTCATACCATGCTCTAGGAACTTGCTTTAGTCCATACAATGCTTTACTTAGTTTGCAAACCATGTGTCTTCTGTTTGGATCAACAAATCCTTATGGCTGTTCAATATACACTTCTTCTTTCAATATACCATTTAAAAATATAGACTTAACATCCATTTGGTATACCTTGAAATCTTTATAGGCAGCATATGCAAGTAGAGTTCTTACTCCTTCCAATCTTGCTACAAGAGCAAATGTCTCCCCATAATCTATTCCCTCTTCTTATGCATAGCCTTTGCATACTAGCCTAGCTTTGTTTCTTGTTATTTAACCATGCTCATTCAACTTATTATGAAATACCCACTTTGTCCCAATGACATTCTTATTTTCTAGTCTCAGCACCAGATTCTCGGTATCATTCTTCTCTATCTAGTCTATCTCTTCATTGATTGCTTCTATCCGGTCTTTATTTTCTAATGCCTCCTTTGTTGTCTTAGGCTCAAATTCATATAGTAAATATGTTGGATCTCTTACCTTGTTTCTGGTCTGAATTCCAGTATCTTTATCTCCAATAATATGTTTAGGCTTGTGATGTCTCCTTACATATTGTGCTAGAATAGCTTCTTCTCTCCTTTCATTTTTCTCATCAGGCTCACAAAGAAGATTGTTAGATTCAGCTTCTGAATGCTTGGCAACCTCTTCCTGATACTCAACAGCTTCTTCCTATCGCTCGACACGTTCTTTTTCACTCTCGACATTGTTTTCCTGATGCTCACATTGCTTACCCAAGACTCAGCATCATGTGCAAGTCTTTCACATGCCTCTTCTTCCTCTATATACACAAAAGATATGTAATCTTCTAGTTCTCTATTACTGTCAGCTTCATTTTTCTCTGCATACTCATCAACTTTGACATTCACACTTTCCACAATTTTGTTAGTGTTAGAGTTCAAACACGTATAAGATTTAATTTTTGTGGAATAGCCTAGGAATATACCCTCATCACTTTTAGCATCAAATTTTCCATTTCTACTATCCTTTAATATGTAGCACTTACTTCCAAAAATTCTAAAGTACTTTACATTCGGTGCATACCCATGCCATAATTCATAAGGTGTCAAATTTATACCTTTTTTGATCTGTACTCATTTAAGAGTATAAACAACTGTACTTATAGCTTCTTTCCAATACTTATGTGCAACATTCTTTTCAATCATTAATGTCCTTGTACATTCCAAGATAGATTTGTTCCTTCTCTATGCTATACTATTTCGTGGAGGAGTTCTAGGTGCAGACATCTATCTTTTGATCCCTCTATCATTGCAAAACATATTAAATTCATTTGATGTAAATTCTCCACCTCGGTAAGATCTCAGACACTTTAGGTTCTTAACTATCTCTTTTTCAACCTTAGCCACATACCACTTAAAAAATTGAAAAGCATCAAATTTTTCCTTTAAGAACATTACATGCAGCATTCTGGTATAATCATCAACAAACAAGATAAAATATCTAGCACCACAATAGCTTTGTACACCCATCTGTCCACAAAGGTCAATATGAACCAAATCTAAGATATTTTCAGAAGTAAAAGTTTTTCTCTTGAAACTAGACTTTGTCATCTTACCCAACTAACATTCTTTGCACATTAAATTCTCAAGTTTCTTCAATCTAGGTAGACCTCTCACTTTCTTTTTCTTACCAATCTCTACCAGATTATCAAAGTTAAAATGACATAGCCGCTTATTCCATAACCAAATATCATCAAGTTGTGCAATCATACATTTTTCTTTAGATGGGTCTAGATAGAACAAATTACCTCTTCTCTATTCTCCACTTCCAATCAGTTCACTAGTGGCATCAAATATTTTGGCCTTCCTATGATAAATTTCCACTCGGCAGCTCGTGCTATTATGTTGTGCAACAATCAATAGATTATAGTTAAGACCCTCAACCCAATAAGCATTTTCACAAGTGATCTTATCAATCAGCTTAATCAATCCTTTTCCTCTAACAGGACATGGTGCATCATTACCAAATTTCACACTTCTACCTTTATAATGATCTAAGGTATCAAACTTACTCTTGGCTCTACTCATATGATGTGAACAACCACTGTCAATAATCCATTTATCAATTTTGTTCACATAAGATATCAATGCAGTTTTCTCATCCTTATCAGATTCATCTTTCATTGCAACATAGACAACTTCAATTTCAAAATCATCACTATCAGTGTCAGTCTCTTCTTCAGCAATGTAGCAAGATTTCTTACCTTTTCCTTTGTAGTCCTTGTATCTTTGGTAACCTCTATCTTCTATTTTTTCTTTATGCTTTCTTTCCCTTTCTTCATCCTTATTATCCCTATTAGGACATCTAGCAGCTATATGACCAACTTTATTACATGAAAAAAATATAATAAGGAGTTTACCTTTGTACCTTCCTTTTCCCCTTTTTAGTCGTCTAGCCATAAGAGGTTCTAGATCCTCAAGTTCTTCATTAGATGTGTCACTGTCACTTTCACTTTCACTTTCACTTTCACTTATGCATCTTTCTTTTTCCTTCTTTGACTTACTCAGAACCATTTGTGACTTCAAAGCAGGTTCAATATTATCAACAGTGAAGTTATCATATTTAGAAAGTTCAAAAGCAGTGAGCTTACCAACCAAACTTTCCAAAATAAGAGCATTAGTAGAGTTACATCTAGATTCCTAAATTGTAGAAATTTTGATTGCATAGATAGGATGTAGAGTTCTCAATACTTTTCCTATTACCATTTCATCCTCAATAGTTCCATTTGGTCCTCTAATAGAATTTACAACTTCTTTTATTCTACCACAATATTGTCCAATATTCTCACCTTCTTGCATTCTCATTTCATCAAATTTACCTCTTAGGCTTTTGGCTTTTTCTCTCAACACATTTATGTTACCGCCATAAATGTTTGCAAGGGTGTCCCACATTTGCTTTGCATTATTGCAGTCTTTTATGTATTCAAATTTTGGATAATTTAGGGTAGACGCAATCTCCAAAATTGCTTGGTTGTGCTCTTGTTTAGCTTTCATTTCCTTGGCAGTCAGAGGTGCAACAAGTGTGGCATAGTCATGCTCAATGTAATACTTTGCAGAATCACCAATACCAGCTAGATGCAACTTCATCAAGATTTTCCATGCAGGGAAGTTCTCCTTATTCAGCTTTGGTACCTCCTTCTTGTACATCTTGATCATTTGCTTCAAGTACCTTCAAACTTGTTCTTTGTAAACACCAATAGCTCTGATACCAATTGTTAATATGATTTAGAAAAATAGAGAGGGGGGGTGAATCAGTTGTTCTCAGGTCTAGATGTATAAAAATAAACTTTAAACTCTTTAACAAATTAGATCTAATAACCAACACCTACTCGGTCATTATTGATTGCATAACAAAAACATATAACAGTGCAGTCCACTTATCCAATAGCATCTAACTTGTAAAAGACAAAAATGTTCAAACCAAAACATTCACACAAGTATCAACATTAGAATTTATAGTGGAAGCTGAATATGGGAAAAACCACTTGGTAACATGTTACTATTATGTTCACTCTTCTGAAGTGAGCTCTGTGAAAAGCTAACCCTGTCAAAGGTTACAAACACACTATCAGGTGTGACCCGGTTAAAGGATTTAAACCACTCAATTAAAAATGTGCCTTTTTATAGGACTTACATACACTCCATTAGAATGCAACCTTGTTCAAAGGATTTATACCTATGATTGTTAGGTCAACCTCTATTCAAAGGATTTTGACTGTTACAATGGTTAAAAAGTAGTAGTAGTATTGATTTGAAAAATGCACAACTCACTTTGAAAATATCAGATCCAATTCTATACACATATGCTGGATTACTAACTTTGAACCTTTGCCATCTCCATCACTAATATCCTTAGAACTCTCTTCAAGCAATCACAACACTTCTCCTTTAGCCTTCTCTGCTTAGACAATCAATAACATCAACAACACTTCCAGCATCCACTTCTTCTCTGTCTCCAACCTCTAGCTTAGGTTTCCTTAATACTTCCTCTATTAGGTCAATACATCTTTTGTCACTTAATCTCCTTCGTAGATCTTAGGGTTAGGTCAGATTCATTGAATCCATCCTACATTATGTTCTTCGGCTATCCTTCAAGAAATATCTCAAATCGCTTAATAGATTTACAATAAAATGTTTTACAGTGCATTAAATGATTTCATACAATCAATAAATAAAGTCAACACATTTTACATAATCCAAGAATTCAATGATGTCAGCTGGAAATCTGAATTCTTCCTCAAATGCAAAATATTGATGCTCGATCATACTATGTTCAACTTCTTGGTCTTCACTAGAAAGCTCAGTCACCAGATAAAATATTTCCTCGACTAACATTGTCTTCCTCAGCAATTAACTGGTGTTTAGTCAACACTGAATTTACTCGGCATATACTAGCTCGATTGACACTAACAACACTCAGCTTAAACTAGATTTCTTCACTTTTTCTCGGTTAAGCCTACCAGTTTAGTCTTCATTCTTACTTAGATAAACAATACATTGTCTTATCATTGTGCCACATAATCAAGTACTCATTGAAGTATCAATATAACTCAACCTTTCCTTAGGTGCTATTGTTACCAACCTTGCCTATGCCCTTAGCAACACTCAAATAGATATAATACTTTCTTAAATAGCAATAGTCTTACCAGTTAAGGTTTGACATCAATGAAAATACAACAATTTATTCAATTGCAGATTCCAACCATCTCCCTCTTTGGCATTGATGGCAACACCATATGAATATCACATGAATTACCAACCAATCCAAAAACTTATCTATCCATCAAAAATATTTATAATATCCTTAGCTTCATTCTGATATAGAATCAATTAGCCATGCTTGACCATCCACTGAATTTCTCCCTTTGTCTTGATCTTCTCATTCTGTGTATTCATTTGTGATCATCTCCCTCTTTGACAAAAATGCCAAAGAAACAATAAAAACATACATCCTACAGATGTAGATATCATCCTTTTAGTTCAGTAATAGTATTTCTCCCTCTGTCATCTTTGCTTATGACTGATTCTTGACTTTGCTATGCTTTTCACAACTCTAGGCTGCTCCTAAAGAGTGACCTTTCTCTGCATCAATTTGTTAGATTTTATTTGCAGCACATTTGATGCAGTGCTCCTAGCTTGACTAGGTAGCCTTAGTTAGGAGAAGGACCCCTAATTGACTAATCAGGTATTCATGAACTTCTTTAGGTAAAGCCTTAGTGAATATGTATGCTAATTGTTCCTTTGTATTCACATATTCCATGCGAATGTCTTTATCTTGTACCAGTTCTCTCAAGTAATGATACTTGATGGCAATGTGTTTGGTCTTTGTGTGCATTACTAGATTCTTAGAGATGTTGATAGCACTTTTGTTGTCATAGAAAATGACAACTGGTTCAGTGATTTCTTCTTTCATGCCTACCAACAATTGCTTTATCCATATCAAATTTGAACGGTTCACAACTGCAGCCACATACTTAGCTTCAGTAGTAGATTGGGAAATGCAATTATGTTTCTTGCTTGTCCAGGAAACTAATCTTTGTCCAAGAAAGAAAGCTCCACCACTAGTACTCTTTCTATCATCTACATTTTCTACCCAATCATCATCTATATACACTCTCAGTTCAAACTTGTCATGCTTCTTGTAGTACAATCCATAGTTAGCAGTTCCCTTCAAATATCTCATGATTCTTTTAACCACCATCATGTGAGTTTCCTTAGGATTGGAAAAGAATCTTGCCATAATCCCAATAGCTAATGCAATATCTGGTCTTCTATGTACAACATATTGTAGCTTTCCGATCATAGATCTATACAAAGTCTGGTTAACTTCTACAACATCATCATTTTTAGACAACTTCTGTCCGGTAGCCATGGGAGTACTTACTGGCCTTGAATCTTCCATACCAAAGGTTTTCAGTATCTCATGAACATATTTATACTAGGTGATAAAAGTTCCTTTCTCCATCTGATATACTTGCAAACCAACAAAAAAATTTATCTCCCCAAACATACTCATTTCAAATTCAGTTTGCATTTCATATGAAAATTTCTTACACAAGGCATCTTGTCTGCCAAATATAATATCATCTACAAAGATCTTAGCTAACAAGATTCCTTTGCCTTCTTCATCTTTCATGTACAGATTGCAAGTGTCATTTGTCCTTGAGAATCCAATCTATATTAGGTAGTTGTGCAATCTCTCATACCATGCTCTGGGAACTTGCTTCAATCCATACAGTGCTTTATTTAGTTTGCAAACCATGTGTCTTCTGTTTGGATCAACAAATCCTTCTGGCTGTTCAATATACACTTCTTCTTCCAATATACCATTTAAAAATGTAGACTTAACATCCATTTGGTATACCTTGAAATATTTATAGGTAGCATATGCAAGCAGAGTTCTTACTCCTTCCAATCTTGCTACAGGGGAAAATGTCTCCCAATAATCTATTCCCTCTTCTTGTGTGTAGCCTTTGCATACCAACCTAGCTTTGTTTCTTTTTATTTGACCATGCTCATTCAGCTTATTACAAAATACCCACTTTGTCCCAATGACATTCTTATTTTTTGGTCTCGACACCAGAGTCCAAGTATCATTCTTCTCTAGCTGGGCTATCTCTTCATTCATTGCTTCTATCTAGTCTTCATTTTATAATGTCTCCTTTGTCTTCTTAGGCTCAAATTCACATAGTAAACATGTTGGATCTCTTGCCTTGCTTCTGGTTTGAATTCCAGTATCTTTGTCTCCAATAATCTATTCAAGCTTGTGATGTATCCTTACATGTTGTGCTAGAATAGGTTCTACTCTCCTTTCATTTTTCTCATCACGCTCACCAACAAGATTGTTAGTTTCAACTTTTGAATTCTCGACAACCTCTTCCTGATACTCGACAGCTTCTTCCTATCGCTCGACATGTTATTCTTCTCTCTCAGCATTATTTTCCTGATGCTCGGCATTGCTTACCTGAGACTTAGCATCAGGTGCAAGTCTGTCACTTGCCTCTTCTTCCTCTATATACACAAAAGATCTGTAATCTTTTGGTTCTTTATTACTATCAGCTAAATTTTTCTCTACATACTCATCAACTTTGACATTCACACTTTCCACAATTTTGTTAGTTTTAGAGTTTAAACATTTACAGGCTTTACTTTTTGTGGAATAGCCTAGGAATATACCCTCATCGCTTTTAGCATCAAATTTTCCATTTGTACTATCCTTTAATATGTAGCACTTACTTCCAAAAATTCTAAAGTACTTTGCATTGAGTGCATACCCATGCCATAATTCATAAGGTGTTAGATTTGTACCTTTTATTATCTGTACTAGGTTAAGAGTATAAATAGTTGTACTTACAGTTTCTTTCCAATACTTTTGTGCAACATTCTTTTCAATCATGAATATCCTTTCACAGTCCAAGATAGATCTATTCCTTCTCTATGCTATACCATTCTATGGCGAAGTTCTAGGTGCAGACATCTATCTTTTGATCCCTCTATCATTGCAAAATAGATTAATTTCATTTAATGTAAATTATCCACCTCTGTCAGATCTCAGACACTTCAGGTTCTTACCTATCTCTTTTTCAACCTTAGCCACATACCACTTAAAAAATTGAAAAGCATCAAATTTTCCCTTTAAGAACATTACATGCAGCATTCTGGTATAATCATCAACAAACAAGATAAAATATCTAGCACCATAATAGCTTTGTACACCCATCAGTCCACAAAGGTCAATATGAACCAAATCTAAGATATTCTCAGAAGTAAAAGTTTTTCTCTTGAAACTAGACTTTGTCATCTTACCCAACTAACATTCTTTGCACATTACATTCTCAGGTTTCTTCAATCTAGGTAGACCTCTCACTTTCTTTTTCTTACTAATCTCTACCAGATTATCAAAGTTAACATGACATAGCCGCTTATGCCATAACCAAATATCATCAAGTTGTGCAATCATACATGTTTCTTCAGATGGGTCTAGATAGAACAAATTACCTCTTGTTTGTTCTCCACTTCAAATCAGTTCACCAGTGGCATCAAATATTTTGGCCTTCCTGTGATAAAATTCCACTCGGTAGGAAGTGCTATTAAGTTGAGAAACACTCAACAGATTATAGTTAAGACCCTCAACTCAATAAGCATTTTCACAAGTGATCTTAGCAGTTAGCTTAATCAATCCTTTTCCTCTAACAGGACATGGTGCATCATTACCAAATTTCACACTTCTACCTTTATAATGATCTAAGGTATCAAACTTGCTTTTGTCTCCAGTCATATGATGTGAACAACCAATGTCAATAATCTATTTATCATTTTTGTTCACATAAGATATCAATGTAGTTTTCTCATCCTCATCATATTCATCTTTCATTGCAACATAGACATCTTCAATTTCAAAATCATCACTATCAGTGTCAGTCTCTTCTTTGGCAATTTAGCATTATTTCTTACCTTTTCCTTTGTAGTCCTTGTATCTTTGGTAACCTCTATCTTCTCTTTTTTCTTTATGCTTGTTGTCTATTTCTTCATCTTTCTTATCCCTGTAAGGACATCTAGCAGCTACATGACCAACTTTATTACATGAAAAACATATAATAGGGAGTTTACCTTTGTACCTTCCTTTTCCCCTTTTCAGTCTTCTAGCCATAAGAGCTTCTAGATCCTCAAGTTCTTCATCAGATGTGTCACTGTCACTTTCACTTTCACTTTCACTTATGCATCTTTCTTTTTCCTTCTTTGACTTACTCAAAATCATTTGTGACTTAAAATAAAATTCAATATTATCAACAGTGAAGTTATCATAGTTAAAAAGTTCAAAAGCAGTGAGCTTACTAACCAAACTTTCCAAAGTAAGAGCATTAGTAGAGTTACATCTAGATTCCTAAATTTTGAAAATTTTGATTGCATAGATAGGGCACAAAGTTCTCAATACTTTTCCTATTACAGTTTCATCCTCAATAGTTCCATTTGCTCCTCTAATAGCATTTACAACTTCTTTTATTCTACCACAATATTGTGCAATATTCTCACCTTCTTGCATTCTCATTTCATCAAATTTACCTCTTAGGCTTTTGGCTTTTGCTCTCAACACATTTATGTCACTACCATAAATGTTTGCAAGGGTGTCCCACATTTTCTTTGCAATACTATAGTCTTTTATGTCTTCAAATTCTGGGTAACTTAGGGCAGATGCAATCTCCAAAATTGTTTGGTTGTGCTCTTGTTTAGATTTCATTTCCTTGGTATTCAGAGGTGCAATAGGTGTGGCATAGTCATGCTCAATGTAATACTTTGCAGAATCACCAATACTAGCCAGATGTAGCTTCATCAAGCTTTGCCATACAGGGAAGTTCTCCTTATTCAGCTTTGGTACCTCCTTATACATCTTGATCATTTGCTTCAAGTACCTTCAAACTCATTCTCTATAAGCACCAACAGATCTGATACCAATTGTTAATATGATTTAGAATAATAGAGGGGGGGCTAAATTAGTTGTTCTCAGGTCCAGATGTATAAAAACAAACTTTAAACTCTTTAACAAATCAGATCTAATAACCAACACCTACTCGGTCATTACTGATTGCATAGCAAAAACATATAACAATGTAGTCCACTTATCCAATAGCATCTAACTTGTAAAACATAGAAATGTTCAAACCAAAACATTCACATAAGTATCAACACTAGGATTTATAGTTGAAACCCAATATGGGAAAAACCACTTTGTAACATGTTACTATTATGTTCACTCTTCTGAAGTGAGCTCTATCAAAAGACAACCCTTCAAAGGTTACAAACATAGTATCAGGTGTGACCTGGTTAAAGGATTTAAACCACTCAGTTAAAAGTGTGCCTTGTTATAGGACTTACATACACTCCATTAGAATGCAACCTTGTTCAAAGGATTTATACCTATGACTATTAGGTCAACCTCTATTCAAAGGATTTTGACTGTTACAATGGTTAGAAAGTAGTAGTAGTATTGATCTGAAAAACATACAACTCACTTTGCAAATATCAGATCCAATTTTGTAGACATATGCTAGCTTACTGACTATGAACCTTTGCCATCTCCATCACTGGTCTACTCAGACCTCTCCTCAAGCAATCACAACACTTCTCCTTCAACCTTCTCTACTTAGACAGTCAATAACATCAACAACACTTCCAACATCCACTTCTTCTCTGTCTCCAACCTCTAGCTTAGGTTTCCTTAGTACTTCCTCTATTAGGTCAATACATCTTTTTCCACTTAATCTCCTTCATAGATCTTAGGGTTAGTCAGATTCATTGAATTTGTCCTACATTATGTTGTTTGGCTATCCTTCTAAAAATATCTTGAATCTCTTAATAGATTTAGAATAAAGTGTTTTATAGTGCATTAAATGCTTTCATACAATCAATAAATAAAGTCAACATATTTTACATAATCCAAGAATTCAACGATGTCAGCTGGAAATCTGAATTCTTCCTCAAATGCAAAATACTGACACTCGGTCAATACTGTGTTCAACTTCTTGGTCTTCACTAGAAAGCTCGGTCACCACATAAATTGTTTCCTCGGGTAACACTGTCTTCCTCCGAAATTAACTTGTGTTCGGTCAACATTGAATTTACTCAGCATATACTAGCTCGGTCCACATTAGCAACACTCAGCTTAGACTAGATTTCTTCACTTTTTCTCAATTAATCCTACCAGTTTAGTCTTTATTCTTACTTAGATAAACAATACATTGTGTTATCATTGTGCCACATAATCAAGTACTCATTGAAGTATTAAGATAACTCAACCTTTCCTTAGGTGCTATTGTTACCAACCTTGCCTATCCCCTTAGCAACACTCAAATAGATATAGTACTTTCTTAAATAGCAATAGTCTTACCAGTTAAGGTTTGACATCAACGACAATACAAAAATTGCTTCAATTGTAGTTTCCAATAGGTACTACCTTCAAATACTCATTTTTGTTAACTTTCCAATATACTAATAACACTACTGAGTACAAGGCTTCGATATTGGGTGTATATGTTGCTATAAAACATGGTATAAAATGATTAAAAGTCCATGGTGATTTCCAATTGATTATAGCCCAAGTTAGATCTAAATATGCTGCTAAAGATGATAGACTAAAATTGTACAAACATGCTATTTGGGATAGATTAGAATTCTTTGAAGCCTTTAATATCCTTTGGGTAGAAAGGTCGAATAACATCATGGCTGATTTCCTTGCCAATGTTGCCCTGAAAAATAATGATATTACTCTGAGTGGTGTATCAATGTTAGAAATCAAAAGTAGGCCTACAGTGCTTGATAATGTGTATAATTGGCAAGTCTTTGAGGATGACTTTGATATCCTTAAATTTCTTCAAAGTTTAGATCAATATGATGGGCATCAAATAGATGTCAATACTTCAGAGTAGATTATTGATGGAAAGGAATGTATTATGGGAAATGAGATTGTCCAATTAGCTTCAAATCATATACCTAAGGGATTAGTGGAGTTAGAAGGCATGTTTAAGATAAATGATGGGTATATGTCACAGAAGTCTAATACCAAAATGGAGGACCTAGAGGAAATAAACTTAGGTTCAGAAACATCCCCTCAAATGGTATATCTTGGAAAAAAGATGAGTAGGGAGGTTAGGGGAAATTTGATAAGATTGTTGAAAAGGTAAAAGCATGTGTTTTCTTGATCTTATGATGACCTCAAAGCCTACAAGGTAGATTTGTTTCAACATGAGATCCCTCTAAATGAGGACACCAAACCTTTTAGACTGAAGCAAAGGCCCATAAATCCCCTATTAGCCATAAAAATGTAGGCAGAATTAACAAAGTTGAGAGATGCTGACATAATTGAAATCAAATATGGTAAAGGCCAAATTGGCCATGTTTGATCAAGGGTATAGAAAGTATTTACCCTCAATTTACAAGGATGATGGATGTGTGATAAGTTTGGATGAGTGGAAGTTAGGCATGGGCTAGGTAATGATCAAACAAGAGGCCTTCCTTGGCAATGATGGCTCTTTGGACATGAGTGGGTGCAAAAACATAATTGACAATTCGATCTGGGTTGAAAATGAATACATCAAGTTTGTTACAGATATTAAAGCCATCACTGACTCTAGGTGGGATAGGAAGATCAAGTTTTTATAGGATTTGTAGGGGTATAATTGGCCCTTGAAATATGATGTGGCATCATGGGATAAAAATACAAGGCAAAAGATGAAGAAGCCAGTTGTCATAGAGCTAGAAGTAGAAGAAGAAGAGTGAGCCCCACCTAGCACCTGATCCAGAAATATAGGAAGGGAGAGTATCATAAAAAGAATGATTTAAGTTAGCCTATATTTCTAGTCATTATTCATGCAGCAACCTCAAGTAACCACTCAGAAATATCCTCAGACAAAGGTGCTAGTTGTGAAGATTCCATTTGGAAAACTACTTTCTATTTTTCTAGTCTTTAGTCATCATGCTTTGTACTTTTGTCTGTAGTGCAAGTCACCATCCTAATTATCTAAAGCTTGTAGCATCCTTTCTTTGAGGATTCCAAGATAGCCAGTGATATATATAGCAAGTTTTCTTCTTTTGTAGAGGTGGTGGATATTACTTTGTAAAGAGAGTTCTGATAATAGTATTTTTGTCTTACAATTCTCTATCAAGAATGTACTGATGCAGTTGAAATATCAATACAATATACTGGAACTCCTTTTTTTATCTTGGTTATCTTCACATTTGGATGTTTAAATTTCTTTTATGTATTAATTTGTAAGGCATTTTAGTACATTGTTTACAAGGTAGATATAGGGGTTAAGCTTGAGTTTCTTTCAAGGAAAGAATAAACCTTAAGGGAGATCTCTGGGAATTTATAATCCATATATGAATTTGATAGCAAGATTTAGCAATTGGGAAAATGGAGTGTAAAGAACCTTATTTGAGTTTTGGGATATTTGTTTTGATAAGTTTTCTGTTGATGTAGAATTTTGATTCTGATGTCCTAAGATATGGCACTGGTTATAAGCTTAATTTTCATGTGTTCACCATCAACAAATCAAATAATTTGTTCACTTTAAATTTGTTGTATGTTTTGAAGTTCTATAATCTATGTCAAGAACATAGATCACTGTTGTAATGATTTATAGAAGAAATTCTGAAAGGTAAACCCGCCTAAGTTTTAAGCTCGAAGAGAAGAAAGTTTTTTAACCTTAGTACCTTATTGTTTGGATTTTGTTAGATGCATCTTTTGGGAATGCTAGAGTTTTAATTTCAGATGTTTCTGAATCCTGTTTAATCATCTACAAGTTCAAGCACTAACATTTTAGAACACGCTTAATCCTCTCCATTCTTAGCTTTATTTGATACATGTTTCTTGGTTTGGACACTTTTCTTTCTCACTTTTTTCTTGTATCTTGTATCTCTTATCTACTTCTCTTCTTGAAGACAATAAGACACTATGGCTCTATGATTCTATACATTTCATCCTCGTCTTCATTTTATCCTTAGTATATACTTGAATAAATATTATTATCAACATGCATTAGATAAAAACCATAGAGACAAGTTACCTCTTCAGTACCTCCTTGTACTTGTTGGCTATCTTGTTCTTGATCTTAGCCATACCCATATTCATAGATTTTTTACCTCTTAAATGTACCTCTTCCCAATGGTCCTTTAAATTTGTGCCTACTTGATAACATTATACTTCAATGAATTCGATGCTCTCTTGGGAAAAATCTTGATCTCCCTTCATGTCCATGTCAATGAATGTCTCTTCTTCCTTTGTTTCATATTCTCTTTTCAAAGTAATCATCCATTATTTTCTTCTTTTATAAGAAATTATATTTATGGACCATTTTACCATCTTTCTCATTAGAAAATTCACAACTTCTCTTTGGTATTATTCCTCTAAATATTGTTTTAATACAAGTTCAATATATTCTTCCATTTCTATCATGCCCAAAAATTAGGGAAAAACACACACAACATTTTTTTTTAAAGGCACAAACAACAACTAGGTGCACACTAGAGGTACACTAATACTTGAAAATGAAAACATTGACCAACACGATTAACTCACAAGGGCATCATGGCATGCGCTGGCTTGCCAACATCCCTTTCTTGTCAAGTGCATTAGTATGGCGAAACCCTAACTAGGGTTAAACATAAAAAGGGCAAGAGGGGTTAACCCTAAGTCTAAGAATTCAAATCAAGTCAATTAAATAAGGGAAACTATTAGGTCATCAAACCTAGGCGCTCCTTAAATGATGGACAACCCCATGAATAAAATCGTAACCTTAATGGCTCCTAACGAAAACTAGGGAACCATTTATGGTCGAATGCAGAATTTGAATTAATGATTAAGAGGGTTATAATGTGAACATGATAATAAACCTAACGCAAAACTAAGGTTAATAAACTATAATTATTTAAAGATAATAATGTCTGAAGAAATGAATTAGAATTTTAATTTTGTTAGATTTAAATATAATTTAATTAACGTTCAATATTTATAAATGTTATACCCACTTTGAGATTTTAATCATTTAAATAATGTTATAAATATTAATTCAAATAATTGTTAATAGGGAATAATATCTTACCTAGGTCCCACCTAGGGATTATAAGATTCTTATTCCCCCTAATAATTAAATTTTCAAGTGCATAGCAAGAGTGCATTTAATAAAAAAAAAAACAACTAAACCCTTAAATAAAAGTATAATAAATGTTCAAATATTATTAAAATATATTAATATAACATCTAAGATCTCAAATCTCAATAATATAATAAAATAAAAGAAAAGACCATAAATTAGAAACCAACATTTAAAATTATGAAAATAATTGAAATACCATTAATGTGCGAATGTAATTCCAAAATTTCAATAAAAGGAATCTTGGGATTCCAAAAGTTAAACTAAATAATAACTTAAAATTTGAATCTCAAAAGATAAAGAGAAAAGTCAATAATGTTAAAATGTCAATAACTTATCATAATTTAATGATATTTCAAACTAAAAATTAAAAGGAATTTGGCTCCATAGGCCAACCCTAACCCTAACCCTAATTCGAAATTAGGGTTTGGCCCAAAAATAAAACATGGCCCAAGCCCTAATTTCACCATTTGAGGTTTTTTTGTAGGTTAGCCATGAGTACAATAGAAAGATAATGCCAAGTGGAGTATACATACAAGTATACAAGGGCATATACACACACACACAAGTGTGTGTATATACCCCCATATATACTTATATATATATATATATATATATATATATATATATATATATATATATATATATATATATATATATATATATCTATAGATATATATATATATATATCTATATAGATATAGATATAGATATAGATATAGATATAGATATAGATATATATATATATATATATATATATATATATATATATATATATATATATCTATCTATATATATATATATATATATATATATATATATATATATATATATATATATATATATATATATATATATATATATATATATATATATATATATATATATATATCTATATCTATATCTATATCTATATCTATATATATTCACAACAAGGATTTCAACAATGGAAGATTAAGTCTACAGATTACTCTTGGCTTCAACAACATTACATTAAGGTAAAAGGTTCTGGATGCTCTTTTATTACTCTGATATTTACATTTAGATTTTAGTGCTATAACTTCTCTGGTTATACAAAAAAAAAGATAATCTCTATAATATTTTTTTGAATTTCTTCTCTGTTCAAATAGAGAGATTTATTATACTGTTCTTTAGTTTTAAATATATTTTTAGTATATTCTATGATACAAAAATTTACTCTTTATAGATATTCTAGCTCGTTATTTCTTACCAAATACTCTATTCTTCTTATTCTCTCTCTTTTTTTGAAGTCTGGCCAGATTCTACCCATTTCATTTACTGGTATGCTAGACTTAGATCTATTTAATATATTTAACCCTCTAGTAGGGCATTATATAAACATATATATGAAAATTAAAAATATTAAAAAAAGAACAGGAACTGTCGACTACGCGCTCATAGGCTGGCATCCTGACTCCTACGAAAGAAAAAAGTGTGGGTGGGGGCTGATCTACCCTCCTCCTCACCAATGGCATGTGAAAGGCTGGCCCTCCACACCCATTGGTGGGTGGTGGGGGCTTCCCCGTTCACTGTTCCCTAAAGGGAGCTGGTGGTGGGGATTGTCCCACCACTCCCATAAAGGGGGCGATGGGGCACAGCGCCCTCGCCCACCACAGGGCTTCGGCCTTACTAAAAAAAATGTGTGAGCCACGTTATGAAAAGAAAATTTAATAAAACGTAGTCCCTTTTTAAAGTTTGCAATATAGTTTTTTGAAATGTAAATTGTATGTCATAAGAATTATATTTGTATTATAATATATAATATAGTTGTTAATATATATATATATATATATATATATATATATATATATATATATATATATATATATATATATATATATATATATATATATATATATATATATATATATATATATATATATTAATCAGTATATAAATTATATTATATATGTTTGCATAAGTTAATATATTTTTATTGAAATATATATCCATATTTGTTATATATTAATATATTATAAATATATTTGTAAGATGAAAAATATGAATGGGGTCCTAGAACAATGGTTTGCACATAAAAGAGACCCCAAAGCCAATATTTTACACATACATAACATCGGGTTCACAAAAATGAATAGGATAAAATATGAATGCGGATATAGGACTTATCCCTAATCCAAATTCCCAAAAGGAGAGATCCAAATTGATTAACCACAAAGAAGTGATCAATACACAAATGAATCAATCTATGGAGAATATGAAGAAAGGAGAAGATCTTATAATTTGATATGAAAGGTATGTACTTGGAATATTAAATGCATAGAAGACAAATACTAACCTCAAAATAGGGTAATTCTGGAAAAGACTGATTTCTAATGTCTGTGCACAGTTTCAGGGAATTTTGCAACCTGCTCTGGACTGGAAATGTCAAGATAGAGAAAACCTAGAAAAAAATTGTCTTTTTGAAGGTAGGTCAACCTTAACCTAGATAGCGGGGCAAAATCTTACCTCGGGGCACAATCTTACCCCCCACTAAAGGTCGTCCTTGACCTAATTGCTTCGATGAAAAGTTTGTTCACGGATCCTGGAAGTTAGGCAAAAAGGGTGCCGAGATCTGCACTTTAATTTGTTGTCCCACACCTGTACCTAGAAGAAAAATGGTTTTTTTATTTGGATGAGGGGTTTGCCTTAGTCAAACCCTAGTTTGGAATCAACCGTAATAATGGAATTGAAATAGATAATGCTAGAAAGTAGTAGAAGTAGATCTGACAAGGAAGCTATGATATTCGATAGATATGCAATTATATTTGAAATGTAAACAAGTATACTGATATGAAATCTTGGACTCAACAATGTAAATCAAAACCATAATTGTAAATCCAAAACCTCCATGATTTTATGCTTGGAATCCATCTTCAAAGGAAAATTAATGGATCTTGAAGATGAACAAAGGATCTTGAAGGAAGATCACACCACCATGATGGATAGATCTAGGGTTTGACTGATGAATCTTGAATGCTTGAACCAAATCCTTTCAAACACTTGAATGCTTGAGTCCTTGATCTTCAATGGAGAACTTGAATGCTTGAATGGATGATTTCTTGAATGCTTGCTCACTTGATTTTCTTGGGAGAAGACTTGATCTCCAAACTTGATTCCAAAACTTGATGGATGCTCATGAATAATTGATTATGAAAGTGGATGGAGAAAATGAGAGAGGAAGGCTTACTTTTATAGTGATCTAGGGCACAAACTTCTAGAGAGGCTAACATTGGAGAATTAAATCCCAATTAACCTTAACCCCTAGAAACAAACCTAGATTAAATGTCATTTAAGAGTTTACCATTCCAAATCTGAAATAGTCGACCCAGAAGTGGGAAAATAAAAATTTCCAAAGCCCGACATCCTGAAACCTTCAGAACTTGAAAATTGGACCTAGGGTCAGGGGTGAGGTCAACTTTTCCCTAGGTCAGAGTCGAGATTGACTCTACCCTAGGTCAGGGGTGAGGTCGACTCTGCCCTAGGTCAGGGGTGAGGTTGACTTTTCCCTAGGTCAAGGGTGAGGTCGAATTTGACCCAGGAGGTCGACTTTGACCTTGAGGTGACAGATTTTAAATTCTCAGAACATGTTCTAGAAAAAGGCTAGAAATAAGTGGAGAGAAGCAAAATAGGGGGGAAAAAGAAAGATCCATGCAAAGACCTATTCAAGGCACTTGACATGACCCCAGACCACTTAATTAGAGGGCTAAATGCTCCTAACATGGAAGTGCTTCCATTTTAAGATGATACAATATTAATATATTCATATGTATAAATAAATGTATATACATTTCATATGCATGTATATTCAAAGAGATAGGTCATAAAAAGAATGATCAAATCAATACACATAATATATGCACATGAATGTATATATGACATTGTGTATGTATATTTGGTAAGGAAATTTCTTTCTTTTTAAACATGGAATGTGTAGAAAATTTTCTTTCTAAGTAGAAAAATAAAATATTTATATTAATTCAACTTTTAATATATTTCTATGTATATATACGTAGTATGTATACATGGATATATACACATGAAATATATATTTTTTGAACCATTCTCACATAGAAAGAGACACCTTTTTTTTTTGCAAGATCAAATACACTATTTAAAAAAAAATATAGAACACAATATAGAGGTTTTCACACTTAGAGAAATAAATTTATTTTTTTCTTCATTTATTTCATCTAGAATTATAAAAAAGTAACTAACAGTTCTTTTACAAGCTTATAGATTGCATTTATATATATTTTTTTCTTACTTCAAATAGAAGTAGATAAATGAAAATAAATGACCTACAAAACTTTTACAAGCATCTCTTATGTTAGGCATTTTACATAGCCTTTTTACAAACTTTTACATAAGGCATTGCAGTCATTCGACATTCAATGTACACATAGGAGAAAGTCCAAACTTCTCCAAATACACCATTTAAACTAGAAAGCTTTTCCATTTAAAAATTTGCACAACAAAAGCCAATAGACCATGGAGGCTCACCTCCTAACCTAGGCCATTACATGGCCACCCCCAAGCTAGGGGAAACAAAGATGGATAGGGTTTACATACAAACATCATTTTACATTTAAAAAAAAACCATTAAGCATTTAAATCATATAAAATTCCCTTCCCATGGATTTACACATAATGGGTCACATTGGACCCATAAAAGGGGTGAAGGTGGAATCTACCCAAAAAGGAGAAGTTGTTCTACATAAAAATAGCATGCCTTCAACAAGGCTAAGAATATACACACAATACCTTCACAAGGCCATAAAAACAACCATCAACCCTTCTTTATCTTTCATAAGAACAAAACCCTTATGACACCCAAATAAAACTCACAAGAATAGCCACATGGATGCCCATACATCCATGCCTCATCCCCTTCCTCCTTGAGGAAGGAATCTACACTAGATGGGTAATCCCAACACTATCCCTTCACCCATCAAGGCTCTCTTACCTCCCAAGGGTGATTTTGGCCTTACACATGTTACGAATAGTCCCAAGAGATAACTGAGAGGTGGGGGGGGGAGGTGAATCAGTTATCTACTAGTTTCAATTCTTTATCCAATTAAGTATACTTAAACATAAAGCATAAACATAATGAATGAACACTTGAACACAACACCAATATTTTGGTTATGGGGAAACCCAAATAGGTAAAAACCCCGGTGGGAATTGACACCGACTAATATTTTGCACTAGTGTATTATGATCCTTGTTAGAAGATCCTTAACCCAGTTAGGAGTTTTTTTACAATATATTTATTACAGTAGACCTGGTCAAGGGTCAAACTCTGTTAGGAGTCTTTTACTCTAGTCCTTGTTAGGGGAGAGGACACACTGTCTAAGAGCACACTACTCAAAGGGGTGAAGGCTACAACCTTTTGAATAACAGATACACACTATATCTAGATCTTGGTGAATTTCTCTTAGACCTGCTATATGGATCAGTTCCAATGTATAGCACAAAAACTTTACCTGGTCACATAGACCTTCTTCTAATGGCTCAACACTTCACACACTCTACTCTGCTCTTCACAATCAACTATGAACCACACTCTAGCAATCACAAATGATTGCCTATAAATATCTTTCCTCTAAATTATATAATCAAGTCAGCCTATTAGAACCACCTTGAAATCATAATAGAGAAACCATAACAAACTCCAATAATAATTCATTTGGCTCTACTAAGCACGCAACACATCTGGGACCTATCCAATAAGACAATTGTAGACGCACGCTACACACTATTAGCTCTACAAAAATAACTGTTTCTTTCTCCTCGAGCTCAATTACTTCATCCACTCTTAACTAAACATCACTAACTCTTCTCTAAGCTTAAATCCAAGGGCGCATACCAAACTAATCAACTCAACTCCTGAACCAATATAATCTCTGTCGGCTCTTCTGAACAAACATAGGAAACTGCTATAGGTGAATAGTGACTACATATCTTCACTTCTACTAATCATCAGGCTCTACATCCATGAATGTAACATCACTAACATGTCTTCATCATATATCCAAGCGTGCAAGGCTCCATGATAACTATACGGACAACTATACACAGAACACTTCCTGTTACTCTATCAGGAACACTGCTGACACAAGCTGCTATGTATCTGTCTATACTAATAGTTAACCTCTACACCCATGATATCATGATGATAACATTTCCATGCTACGTATACTAAAATATTACTGCATAAGTCTTCCATGCATGATACTTACCATATGTTTTCATCAATGAAAAACATACAGTCAGTACTAGCCTACTGGAAAATCTCCAACAATCTCCCTCTTTGGCATTGATGGAAACATATGGAATGAAAAACTCCACCAATCCAAATGAATAATTCTTTTATAACATTATCCATTTTCTCTTCAAGACTCCCCCAAAGATGAGTCCTCCATCTCTTGCAATATTCTTCAACATTCTCCATTTCCTCAACTGAACTGATGTCATTGCTCAATACTACTCTCCCTTAGTATATTGCTCCTCCTTTTACTTCTATTTTTCATGACTATATATTACTCCCCCTTTGACATCAATGGAAAAGGGCACCAAATAGTTTAAGCACCAGTACTACTCCAGACATAGAGTAGTCAACCATCCATCATTCCCTAAGGATTGATGCTTTTCCTTCTTTCTTCTAAGTAGAATCAGGGAAGGGAATTACTCCCAACTTATCCCTGAGATACTCAAAAGTATCCTTAGGAAAGGGCTTTGTGAATATGTCTACTAACTAATCTTTAGTACTTACATAGTCCACCTTGACTTCTTTCTTTGCCACTTTCTCTCTTAGGAAGTGATACTTGATTTGAATGTGTTTTGTCTTTGCATGCATCATGGGGCTCTTTGACATGTTGATAGTGCTAGTGTTATCACAGTGAATAACAATAGGATAATCAATTTGAATTCCAAAATCCTTTATCATCTACTTGATCCAAACAATTGTAGAATAATTGAAGGCTAGTGCAACATACTCCACTTCTGCTATTGACTGATAAATACAATTTTGTTTCTTTCTTGTCCAAGTTGACAAGTCTATCACCAAGAAACACTACTCCACCTGATGTACTCTTTATGTCATTAACACATCCTGTCCAATCTACATTAGTGTACACTTGAAGCTCAACATTTTCTGAATTAGGATACCATAGACCATAGTCTATAGTGCCTTGCAAATATCTGAATATCCTTTTTACTGCCATGAGGTGGCTTTGTTTGGGCTCTGCTACAAATCTTCCAACTATGCCATTTACATTGGAAATATTTGGTCTGGTCTGAGTAAGATAAATAATTTTTCCAATCATAAACTTGTACAATGTTATATCTACTACTGGTGAGTCATCTTCTTTTGTAAGATTGCATCCAATTATCATAGGTGTCCCTACTAGCTTACAATCATCCATATTGAATTTCTTCAATATCTCTTTCACATACTTTGACTGATTAATGAAAATTCCTTTCTTTGTCTGTTGTACATTCAATCCCAAAAAGTATTTGATAGGTCCAATCATGCTCATCTTAAATTCTCTCTACATTTCTTTGACAAATACAACACTGAGTTTCTCATTACCTCCACAGGTAATGTCATCAACAACTATAGCTACAAGTAGTAGTCCTTCAGATGTCTCTCTTATGAATAGGTTACAATCTGATGCTCCTTTCTTGAATCCAATCTTTGTTAGATATCCATCAAGTCTCTCATACCAAGCTCTAGGGACTTGCTTAAGTCCATAGAGGGCTTTCTTCAATCTGCATATCATATCAGGTCTTTCTGATAGAGTAAGTCCTTCTGGCTGCTCAATATATACTTCTTCTTTTAATTCACCATTCAGGAATGCTAACTTGACATCCATTTGATAAACTTTGAAGTTTTTGAATGTTGCATAAGCTAGAAACAACTTAATAGCTTCTAATCTTCTCACTGGTGCAAATGTGTCTAAATAATCAATGCCTTCTCTTTGCGCATATCCCTTACACACTAACCTTTCTTTATTTATTACTATTGTACCATCTTCATTCATCTTGTTTATGAATATCCACTTTGTTCCAATCACATTCTTATCACTAGGTCTTGGGACCAGTTCCCAAGTGTCATTCTTAATAATCTGATCAAGTTCTTCTTTCATAGCATCATGCCAATCTAAATCATTACATGTATCTTCAACACTTAAAGGTTCAATCTGAGATAGTAAACATATCGCCTCATTTCTAGCTAAGTTCTTTGCTTGTGATCTTGTTAAGAATTTTCCGCTCTGATCTCCAATGATGTCTTTCTTAGAATGATTTCTAGATGTAAACTTTGGAACTTTAGGTGATACTGTCTCTTCTTCCTTAGGATTTTCTTCTTCACTTGTCTCAGGGTCATTGAATAACACATCAATGTTGTCAAACATTTCTTTAATAACTATCTCACTAGTGGAGGTTCTGGGTTCTTCTTCAATCATGGGTGAGTAATCATGATATCTTTCTTGAATCATAAAATTTTCATCAATCTTAACATGAGCACTTTCAATGATCTTTTTCAATCTTAAATTGAAACATCTATTTAAGATTTACTTTTAGTAGAGTAACTAAGGAAAATACCTTCATCACTTCTTGCATCAAACTTTCCTACTGCTTCATCTCTTTTGATGTACCACTTGCTTCCAAAGATTCTAAAGTATTTTACTATAGGAACATTACCAAACCATAGCTCATATGGTGTTTTGTCTACGCCAGGCCTCAATTGAATTCTATTGATGGTATAGACTATTGTATTGACTACATCTCTCCAATAGGTGTGTGCAAATTTTCCTTCAATCATGATGGTTTACGTTGTATCAAGGATGATCCTATTCCTTCTCTCTGCAATTCCATTCTGTTGAGGGGTTCTAGGTGCACTCAACTGCCTCTTGATGCCATGTTCTTTGTAGTACTCATAGAATCTATCAGAGGTGAATTCTCCTCCTCTATCCGATCTTAAACATATTAGCTTTAGTCCAGATTCATCCCTAACCTTAGCTTTGAATATTTTGAACTTCTCAAATGCTTCTGACTCATCTTTCAAGAATGCAACCCACATCATTCTAGTATGGTCATCACCAAATAAAATGAAATACCTTTCACCATAGTATGATCTTGTTTGAGTTGGTCCACATAGGTTTGTATGAATCAGATCCAGCTTGTTCTTTGCTGAATTGAGCTTGTTCCTGAATGAGTTTCTCACATGCTTTTCCATCACACATTCCCTACATATAGCATCAAATGGATTTGCTATGCTAGGTAGATCTCTTACTACCTTTACATTGCTTATCTTTACTATGTTATCAAAATTTATATGACATAGACTTTTATGCCACAACCAACTGTCATCTACTTTAGCAACAAAACAACTTGCTTCTAGATTAAGATGAAAAGTATTACCTTTAGTCTTTGATCCTAATGCAATTATTTCTCCTTCTTTGTTGTTAATGATGCACTTGTTTCCATTGAATTCCAATCTATAACCTTTGTCAAGTAACTACCCAATACTTAGTAGGTTATGTTTCAAACCATCAACATAAAGAATATCATTAGTATTGTTCTTTCCATCCAAGGTGATGGCTCCTCTACCAACGATGGGTTTAGGAGTGTTATCTCCAAATCTAAGCATTCCACCATTGTATTTTTCTAGATGAACAAATTTTTCTTTATCACCTATCATGTGATGTGAACAACCACTATCTATAATCCAGTCTGTCCTTATATTAGCTTGTGAAATCAATGCTAGCTCTTGTTTCTCTTTCTCATCTTTATGATCTGTCTTGTTGGTCATTTTCTCTATGATAGAAATAAATCCAATTTCCTCTATAGCTGAATCATCATCTAAAACTCCATCTCCAACATAGTAACATTCCTTAGAGTATTTAGGCTTGTAGTCATTTTTGAACTTTCTAGCTCTTAAGGGACATTTACATGCAAAGTGACCAATCTTATTACATGAAAAGAATTTAAATACCAATTGACCTTCATATTTTCCTTTTCCTTTCCTTTCTCTTTTGGAAATCATAGCAATGAAATCATCTAGTGTTTTCTCATCATCATCATCATCATCAAAATTACTAGAAGTGTTTGCAGATTTCTTACCATGAACTGTTGCTTTGAAGGCTGTCTCACTTTTAGGTTCCGTCTTCAATCTTGAAATGTCAAAAGCTGAGATTTTGTTGATCAAAGTCTCTCTCTTGAAATTTTATGTAAGCTGCATGGTCTCATCAAGGATTTTGATCTTGTTTTCATATTTTGGAGTGAGGGTAGTCATCAATTTGTCCATGATATCTTCCTCTGAGATCTCTCCACCATTGTTCTTGATTCCAACAATTACTTCATTAATCCTTTGATTGTAATCTCTGATGTTTTCTTCAGGTAGCATCTCTAATGCATTGTATCTTTTCTTTGATGTTTTTTTGCATGCATCCTTTGCTTGTTTGTCTCCTTGAAATATGTCTTTTAGGTACTTCCATATTTTGTGGGTTGTATCTACTTTCTTTATTTCTGAAAATTCACTATCAGATAGGGCGTTGATAAGGGCTTCTTTGGCTATTGCATTCTGATGAAATAATTCCTTTTGCTTATCAGTAGCATCATCCTTTGCAAGGTCTTCTAAAGTAGGGATCTTGACTACTTTGATAGTCATCACATCAAAAACTTCAAAAGCAATGCATTGCAAATGAGTCACCATCTTGTTCTTCCAATCAAGATAATTCTCTCCATCAAACTTAGGACTTTCTTTTGTGAAGAATGCCATCTGATCAACCTCAAGCTATTTAACTTTCTCTCTGAGGCACTTGGCTCTGATACTAATTGTTAGGAATAGTCCCAAGAGATAACTGAGAGGGGGGGGGGGGGGTGAATCAGTTATCTACTAGTTTCAATTATTTATCCAATTAAGTATACTTAAACATAAAGCATAAACACAATGAAAGAACACTTGAACACAACACCAATATTTTGGTTACGGGGAAACCCACATAGGTAAAAACCTAGATGGGAATTGACACCCACTAATATTTTGCACTAGTGTATTATGATTCTTGTTAGAAGATCCTTAACCTTGTTAGGAGTTGCTTTACAATATATTTAGTACAGTAGACCTAGTCAAGGGTCAGACCCTATTAGGAGTCTTTTATAATAGTCTGTGTTAGGGGAGAGGATGCACTATCCAAGAGCACACTTCTCAAAGGGGCGAAGGCTACAACCTTATGAATAACATATACACACTATATCTGGATCTTGGTGAACTGTGCTTAGACCTGCTATCTAGTTCAGTTCTAATGTATAGCACAAACACTTTACTTGGTCACATAGACCTTCTTCTAATGGCTCAACACTTCACACACTCTACTCTGCTCTTCACAATCAACTATGAACCACACTCTAGCAATCACAAATGACTTCCTATAAATATATTTCCTCTAAATGATATAATCAAGTCAGCCTATTAGAACCACCTTGAAATCATAATAAAGAAACCATAACAAACTCTGATAATAATTCAGTCGTCTCTACTAAGCACACAACACATTCTGGGACCTTTCCAATAAGACAATTATAGAGGCACGCTACACACTGTCGACTCTACCAAAATAACTGTATCTTTCTCCTCAAGCTGAATTACTTCATGCACTCTTAACTGAACATCACTAAATCTTCTCCAAGCTTAAATCCAAGGGTGCATAACAAACACAGGAAACTACTACAGGTGAATAGCGATTGTATAACTTCACTTCTACTAATCATCAGACTCTACATCCATGAATGTAACATCACTAACATGTCTTCATCATATATCCAAGCGTGCAAGGCTCCATGATAACTATACGAACAATTGTACATAGAACACTACCTGTTACTCTTTCAGGAACATAGCTGACACAAGATGCTATATAACTATTTGTACTAATAGTTAACCTCTACGCCTATGATATCATGCTGATAACATGTCCATTCTACATATACTGAAAGCTTACTACATAAGTCTTCCATGCATGCTACTTACCATATGTTTTCATCAATGACAAACATACAGTCAGTACTGGCTTGCTGGCAAATCTCCAACAACACACCCCAAAAATGCAACACTAAAAATAAAAAATGGCAAATAAAAATTTATTAAGAATCTATTAAAACTCACATGAAGCTTTACAAGCTACAAAAACACATAGTAAATAAAATATGCATACTACAACAAAGAGAACAAGATTCTTCAAGATACAGCAATCTCAATCCAAGCGTATGGAAAAGTGGGTTGAGAAGAGCTTCCTTTTGTCAAGCCTTCTTCCTTGCTAAGTCCACCCAAAAATCTACTAAGTCCACAAGAAGTCTCCAAAAATTGGAGAGTGGGCAATCAACCTACCAAAATTCCCTCCAACGAGCCCTAAAAGGGAAAACCCTAAGCAACCTCAAAGGTGATTGGACACACTCACCTAGGTTTCTCTCTCAACAAGAGGTAAATTCAAAATTGAAATGAGGAGAGGACTTCACACACATCCCAAATTTGCCACATTTCAAAAGGGCATCTTTTGAAGGGGAAAAAATAGTCAAAAAAACATCTCATTGGTCAAAATTTGACCCCGAACCCAAGGTAAACCTATGGGGTAGCCTATTTTTAACCTTAACTAACCTTTATGGTCACTTTTTGCCTCTCAAAAGTCCACTAAAAGTTGACTCGCAAAAATTTGAAAAGATTCCCACTCAAGGCTCTTCAACCAAGATACCTTACCTTGGGATTCTAAAAGAAGGCTCCAAAAATGGAAGACAACTCACATACAATGCACTTGTCCATGCCAACTCGCAATACATGTGTCAATTGACACCACAAAAGGATATAATACATCACAATACACATGGCATGTCAAGTAGATATAAATTTAAAAATAAAAATAAATATATTCAAATAATACAACCAAGCATCACTTTACAACAATAAACACTACAATGAGGTTAATTTCTCCCCTTGGAGATAACCTTGGCTTAACAAGATTTTTCATGTATCCATCTTTAATTTCCCCTTATATATATCATGGTCTTACTTGCACACTTGACAAAATATCAGTAACTCATGTAAAGTCAAATAACACACACACACACACACACACACACACATACATCTCAATAATCATATACTTTCACATCGTAAAATTCCAACTGCATTACATGATAAATCACATAATTTCCAATATTACATTTCCTATATTCAAAACATACTAAATCAAGAATACAATGATATATATTAACCTAACATATTGACCACAATTATTTCTCGTAAGATTCCTGACATAAACATAAAATTAAAGCATCCTATTCAAATCAAAGATTCATCAAATACTATAATCAGGACCTAATAATCAAGCATGGAAGTAAAGTCCTAAATCATCATCACATATCATAGGTCATAGGATGAAAATAAACTGCTATGAATGATGGCATGGGGTGAGGCCTCACAATTTCTACCATTCTTTTATCAATCCCTAAACCTGACCATATCAAGTATTGACTTTGATCTTCTAATTCTAAGTTGACTACTACATCTTTCCATCGCTTCTCTTTTCTTCATTTTCCACTTGTGATACCTCACCTAGGTTTCTTTATTTTTCTTCACTACCTAGTCTTTTGGCATCTAGTTTCTCCTCTTCAACTTGTCAAAAGTAATACACAAACTTCCAAAACTTCCCTTTCCTAGATCTTTGGACTCTCAAACTTCTTTTCCTAGACCTTTTGGACTATTATACAAATTTGATGTAGAGGAAGGACTTAATTTGGATTGTCAAATAAAATGGTTTGGTCTTCTTCTATTACAACATAAACTTGACTCTTGGGACTCACCTTGAGATATTTGAACCCATAATACTTGGTCATTTAAATGATATTGGACATGCCATATGAGTTGGCACAATGGCCAATGAAAAAATTCCACATGAGGAATCTCAAACATGTATCTCTCATTTGGTTTTATAACAATTGTGTTCTTGAGACTTGGAATGATAATTTGGAGACAAAAAGGCTTTGGTGATGACACATAACATGGAACACATAAACTAACTAGTTACATACTAGATAATCACTATAATACACAATTCCCCTTTAGGACACTCATTACATTTTGATATATGGTTGCCACTAACAATAACCAAAATTTTAACAAATTTTGGAGGACCTTCATATTTACTCCCAATATATTATCCTATAAAAAATAGACCAAACCATTCCTTTCTAAATTCGAACTTGTCCTCATTATTGTAATAGGGTCTGATACATCCATATGTTTGACCAATCAGTCCATTAAAGCATTGTAAACTTCTTATTTTGGGCTTCCAAGTTTGGGACATGATGTAATATTGTATTTTAAGCCTTCAAAGAAAAAATTAGGATTTTGCACTGTACAAAATAGGAGATGTTTTCTTTTGTGTTGTTGGAAACCCTAGGAAGGGTTCAAATTCTCACCAACAATGACATTAATTTAAAAATACTTGATTAAAATTGATGAAACCAAAAGAAAAAAAAATCAGATGGGAACCTTCTCCAATTGGTCACAGGTCATGAAATGGACTATACAATTTGTGCCATTTGAAAGAACAAGATGTTAGGAATAGACCCAACAGATAACTAAGAGGGGGGGTTTGAATCAGTTATCTACAAGTTTCAATTCTTTACCCAATTAAGTATACTTAAACATTAAGCATAAACACAATGAAAGAAAACTTAAACACAACACCAATATTTTGGTGACGGGGAAACCCAAATAGGTAAAAACCCTAGTGGGAATTGACACCCACTAATAAACTGAACTAGTGTATAATGATCCTTGTTAGAAGATCTTACAAACCTGTTAGGAGTTGATCTTTTTAATACAATAAGTATAGTGACCTGGTCAAAGGTTGGAGCCTGTTAGGAGTCTTTTATGATTGATCTTGATAGGGGTGAGGATGCACTATTCGAGATCTCACTGCTCAAAGGGGTGAAGGCTACAACCTTCTGAATAATAGATACATACTATATCTAGATCTTGGTGAGGTGTGAGGTAGACCTGTTGTATTGATCAGTTCCAATGAATAGCATATACTCTTTACTTGGTCACATAGACCTTCTACTGATGGCTCACCACTTCACACTCTCTGCTCTACTCTTCTTTTCCAACTCTGAACCATACCTTAGCAATCACAAATGACTGCCTATAAATATCTTCCCTATAAATCATATAATTAAGTCAACCTATTAGAACCACCCTAAAATCATATTACAAAAACAATAACACTCTCCAATAACATTTATGTTATCTCTACTAAGCACGCAACACAAACTGGGACCTGTCCAAATTAATAAGTGTAGATGCATGCTACATATTGTCAGCTCTACCAAATTAATTGATACTTTCTCCTCAAGCTGAATTACATCATGCACTCTTAACCAAACCTTCTTAATTATTTTCTAATCACTAATCCAAGCACACATACCAAAATGATAGGCGCAATTCCTATACCAATATAATCTCTGTCAACTCTTCTAGATAAACATAGGAAACTGCAACTGGTGAATAGCGACTGTATAACTTCACTTCTACTGCACAATAGAATCTACATTCATGAATGGAGCAACATTAACATGTCTCCATCACATATCCAAGGGCAAAAGGCTCCATGATAGCTATACGAACAATCACACATAGAACACTGCCTATAACTCTATCAGGAACACTGCTGACACAAGTTGCTACATAACTATCTGTATAAACAATTAACCTCTACATCCATGATATCATGTTGATAACATTTCCATGCTACATATACTCAAATCTTATTGCATAAGTCTTCCATGCATGGTACTTACCATATGTTGTCATCAATGACAAACATACAGTCAGCACTGGCTTGCTGGAAAATCTCCAACAATATCCCCCTTTGGCATTAATGGAAACATATGGAATGAAAAACACAATCAATCCAAATGACCAATTCTTTTATAAATTCTCCATTTCCTCAACTGAACTACTTGCATGACTGAATACTAGTTCCTCTTGCTACTATATATTACTCTTCCTTAATTCTATATGTACTCCCCCTTTGTCATCAATGGAAAAGGGAACCAATTTTTTAAGCTCCGGTACTACTCCTAAAGTAGAGTAGTCAACCATCCATCCGTCACTAAGGACTGGCGCTCTTTCCACTTTCTCTAAGAAGAATCGGGGAAGGGAATTACTCCCAGCTTCTCCCTGAGATACTCAAAATTATCCTTTGGTAAGGGTTTTGTGAATATATCTGCTAGCTATTCCTTTGTACTTACATAATCCAATTTGACTTCTTTCCCTGCCACTTTTTCTCTTAGGAAGTGATACTTAATTGCTATGTACTTTATCTTTGCATGCATCACATGATTCTTTGACATGTTGATAGTGCTAGTGTTATCACAATGTATAACAATAGGATAATCAATCTGAATTCCAAAATCCTTTATCATTTGTTTGATCCAAACAATTGTAGAACAATTCAAGGCTGCTACAACATACTCTACTTTTGCTGTTAATTGAGAAATACAATTCTTCTTCTTTCTTGTCCAAGTGACAAGTCTATCACCAAGAAATATTGCTCCTCCTGATGTACTCTTTCTATCATCAACACATCCTACCCAATCTGCATTTGTATATACATGAAGCTCAACATTCTCTAAGCTAGTATACCATAGACCATAATCTATAGTGCCTTACAGATATCTAAATATTCTCTTTACTTCCATGAGGTGACTTTGTTTAGGCTCTGCTACAAATCTTCCAACTATGCCAATTGCATTAGAAATATCAGGTCTAGTTTGAGTAAGATATATGAGTTTACCAATCATAGACTTGTGGAATGTTGTATCTACTACTGGAGAATCATCTTCTTTTGTAAGTTTGCATCTTGTTATCACAGGTGTACCCATTGGCTTACAATCATCCATCTTGAACTTTTTCAATATTTCTTTCACATATTTAGACTGATTAATGAAAATGCCTTTTTCTTTCTACTGCACATTTAATCCCAAAAAGTATTTGATAGGTCCAATCATGCTGATTTCAAACTCACTTTGCATCTCCTTAGAAAATTCTACACTAAGTTTGTCATTACCCCCAAAGATAATGTCATCAACAAATATAGCTACGAGTAGTAAACCTTTAGATGTCTCTTTGATAAATAGATTACAATCTACTACTCCTTTCTTGAATCCAATTTTTGTTAGATATCCATCAAGTCTCTAATACCAAGCTCTAGGGGATTTCTTAAGTCAATAAAGAGCTTTCTTCAATCTATATACCATATCAGGCTTGTTTGATAGGGTGAATCCTTCTGGCTACTCAATGTATACTTCTTCCTTTAACTCTCCATTCAAGAATGTTGACTTAATATCCATGTGATCAACTTTGAAGTTTTTGAATGTTGCATAAGCTAAAAACAACTTGATAGCTTCTAATCTGCTCACAAGTGAAAATGTGTTTGAATAATCAATACCTTCTCTTTGCGCATATCATTTTCATACTAACCTTGCTTTATTCCTTACTATTGTACCATCTTCATTCATCTTATTTATGAATATCCACTTTGTTAGAATCACATTCTTATCACTAGGTCTTTGGACCAGTTCCCAAGTATCATTCTTAATAATATGATCTAGTTCTTCTTTCATAGCATCATGCCAATCTGAATCATTACAAGCATCTTCAACACTTAAAGGTTCAATCTGAGATAGTAAACATACCACTTCATTGCTTGCTGAACTCTTTTCTTTTGATCTTGTTGTGACTTTTCTGCTCTGATCTCCAATGATGTCATCCTTAGAGTGATATCTAGATGTATACTTTGGAACTTTAGGTGATACTGACTCATCTACCTTCTGAGTTTTTTCTTCACTTGTTTCAAGGTCATTGAATAATATGTCAATACTATCAAACATCTCTTCAACAATTGTCTCACTAGTGGAAGGAATGGGTTCTTCTTCAATCATAGGTGAATAATCATGATATTTTTCTTGAACCATAAACTTTTCATCAATCTTAACATGAGTACATCTATAAGCTTTTATTTTAGTAGAGTAACCAAGGAAAATACCTTCATCACTTCTTGCATCAAAATTGCCTATTGCTTCATCCCTCTTGATGTAGCACTTTTTGCCAAAGATTATGAACTATTTCACTGTGGGAACATTACCAAACCATAGATCATAAGGTGTCTTGTTTGTGCCAGGCCTTAATTGTATTTTATTGATGGTATAGACTATTGTATTAACCACATCTCTCCAATAGGTGTGTGCAACTTTTCCTTTCAACCATGATGGTGCACGCTGTATCAAGGATGATCCTATTCCTTCTCTCTATAATCCCATTCTACTGAGGGGTTCTAGGTGCACTCAATTGTCTCTTTATGCCATGTTCTTCACAGTACTCATAGAATCTGTTAGAGGTGAATTCTCCTCCTCTATCTGATCTTAGACACTTTATCTTTAGTCCAGATTCATTCTCAACCTTAGCTTTGAATATTTTGAACTTCTCAAATGCTTCTGACTTGTCTTTCAAGAATACAACCCACATCATTCTAGAATAATTATCAACAAACAAAATGAAATACCTTTCACCATAGTATGATCTTGTTTGAGTTGGTCCACATAGGTTTGTATGAATCAGATCCAACTTGTTCTCTATTGAATTATTCTTGCTTCTAAATGAATACCTCACATGATTTCCCATCACACATTCCCTGCAAATAGTATCAACTAGATTTTCTATACTAGGTAGATCTCTTACTACCTTTACATTGCTTATCTTTACTATGTTATCAAAATTGATATGACATAGTCTTTTATGCCATAGCCAACTGTCATCTACTTTAGCAACAAAACAACTTTCTTATGAATTGAGTTGAAAAACATTAACTTTAGTCTTTGAACCTAATGCAATCATTACACGATCCTTCTTGTTAATGATGCACTTTTTGTCTTTGAATTCCAATCTATAACCTTTTTCAAGCAATTTCCCAACACTAAGAAGGTTATGCTGCAAACCATCTACATAAAGAGGGTATGTGCAGGATCATGGTATGCCAAAAAGTGGCGATGTGAAAAAGAAGTCCTGATTGATAGACTCTTTGAAAAACAACTGTAACTTTCAAACAATATAACAATTTTGAAATCTGAAAAATACATCACATTCTATACTTCACCTAATACACTAATAATAAAAAATTCTTTCAATTTGATGAAGTTTAGACTAAGTTAAGGTGGTCAGACATGAGATTTTTTATATTCAGGAAAATTTGTAACATAAAAATCATAATTAATTATTTACTTTGGAAAAAAATAAAAATAAAAATACATCACATCCAGACATGAGACTACTAATTTTATCTAGATCTTTATAAAAAATAATTATCATTTGATTTTCTTTAATGTGGTCATACATACACCTACTTGTTATCTTTCTAGTCCTAATTAATAGACTTGTTGAAAAATAGCTATAACTTTCAAACTGTATAACATTTTTGAAATCCAAAACATGTGTCACATTCTATGCTTTTCCTACTACAAGAAAAATAAAAAAAGTTTTCAATTTGATAAAGTTTAGACTAAGTTAACGTGGTCAAACATGAGAGTTTTTGTATTCTGGAAAAGTTGTAGAAGAAAAATCATAATTAAATATTTACATGGAAAAAAATTACAATAAAATATATGTCACATCCAGACATGAGTCTACTACTTATATCTATAATCTTTTAAAAATAAATTATCATTTGATTGTGTTTAAGGTGGTCAGACATACACCTACTTCTTATTTTTTCCTGAAATGTACTACTACATTGAAATTTGAAATTTTCAACATATAGAATAATTATTTTTCAGAAAAGGCCTAGTATCTTAGAAACTAAATTCAATTTTCTATAGATTCTGCTTACATATTTTTGATATAATATTTATAACTTGCTCAAATTTTTATGTTAACTTTCCTAAACTTGAGTTTCTGAATTTTCATTGCCACTTAAGGGCCTAGTTTGGCATACCATGATCCTGCACATACCCAAGAACATCATTAGTGTTGTTCTTTCCATCCAATGTGATATCTCATCTACTGATGATAGGTTTAGGAGTGTTATCTTCAAATCTAATCATGCCACCATTGTATTTGTCTAGATGAACAAATATGTCTTTATCACCTGTCATGTGATGTGAACAACTGCTATCTATAATCCAATCTATCCTTATGTCTTCTTGTGAAATCAATGCTAGCTCTTGTTCCTTTTTCCCATCTTCACGATCCATCTCATCATACATCTTTTCCATAATAGCAATGAATCCAATTTCATCTTCAATAGAATCATCATCAGAAACTCCATCACTAGCATAGTAACATTATTTTGTATACTTGGGATTGTAGTTAGTTCTGAATTTCTTAACTCTTGTAGGACACTTAGATGCAAACTGACCAATCTTATTACATGAGAAACATTTGTAAGGTAACTGATCTTCATACTTTCCTTTCCCTTTTTTTTTCTTTCTTAGCAATCATAGCAATAATATCATCTATTTCTTTATTTTCATCTTCATCATTAAAATTACCATAAGTGTTTAAAGATTTCTTATCATGGACTGATGCTTTGAAGGTTGTCTCACTTTTAGGCTATGTCTTCAATCTTGAAATCTCAAAAGCTGAAATTTTGTTGATCAAGGTCTCTCTCTTGAAATTTGTTGTAAGCTGCATGGTCTCATCAAGGATATTGATCTTTTTTTCATACTCTATTGTAAAAGTAGTCATCAACTTATCCATAATGTCTTCCTTCGAGATCTCTCCATCATTGTTCCTGATTCCAGCAACTACTTCATTAATCCTTTGGTTGTAAGCTTTAATGTTTTCTTCAAGTAGCATCTCTAATTCATTGTATCTTTTCTTCCAATTCTTTCTACATGCATTCTTTGCTCGTGTATCTCCTTCAAACATATCTTCTAGGTGTTTCCATATCTTGTAGGTTATGTCTACTTTCTTTAACTCTGAAAAATCACTATCAGATAAGGTGCTGGTAAGGAATTATTTGGCTATTGCATTTTGATGGATCAAATCCTTTTGATTGCTAGTAGCATCATCCTTTGCAAGATCTTCTAGAGAGGGGATCTTAATATCTTTGATAGCCGCTTCAAAAACTTCAAAAGCAATGCACTGCAAATGTGTCACCATTTTGTTCTTCCAATCAGGATAGTTCTCTCCATCAAACTTAGGATTGTCTTTTCTAAAGAATGCCATCTAATCAACCTAAAGATTTTAAACTTTCTCTTGGAGGCACTTGGCTCTGATACTAATTATTAGGAATAGTCCCAAGAGATAACTGAGAGGGTCGGGGGTGAATAAATTATCTATAAGTTTCAATTCTTTATCCAATTAAGTATACTTAAACATTAAGAATAAACATAATGAAAGAACACTTAAACACAACACCAATATTTTGGTTATGGGGAAACCCAAATAGGTAAAAACCCTAGTGGGAATTGACACCCACTAATAAACTACACTAGTGTATAATGATCCTTGTTAGAAGATCTTACAACCCTATTAGGAGTTGATCTTTACAATGCAATAACTATAGTGACCTGGTCAAAGGTTAGACTCTGTTAGGAGTCTTTATGATTGACCCCATTAGGGGTGAGGATGCACTATCTAAGAGCTCACTGCTCAAAGGGGTGAAGGCTGCAACCTTCTAAATAATAGATACATACTATATTTGGATCTTGGTGAACTGTGAGGTAGACCTGATGTCTTGATCAATTCCAATGAATATAATATACTCTTTACTTGGTCACATAGACCTTCTACTAATGGCTCAACACTTCACACTCTCTGCTCTGCTCTTCTCTTCCAACTCTGAACCATACCTTAGCAATCACAAATGACTGCCTATAAATATCTTCTCTCTAAATGATATAATCAAGTCAGCCTATTATAACCACCTTGAAATCATATTAGAGGAACAATAACACTCTCCAATAACATTTCTCTCAGCTCTACTAAGCATGCAACACAAACTAGGACTTGTCCAAATTAATAAGCGTAGACGCATGCTACATACTGTCGGCTCTACCAAATTAACTAATACTTTCTCCTCAAGCTGAATTACATCATGTGGTCTTAACCAAACCTTCTTAACTCTTCTATAATCACTAATCTAAGCATGCATACCAAAATGATAGGCACAACTCTTGTACCAATATAATCTCTATTGGCTGTTCTAGATAAACATAGGAAACTACAACTGGTGAATAACGACTGCATAACTTCACTTCTACTGCACATCAGACTCTTCATTCATGAATGGAGAAACACTAACATGTCTCCATCACATATCCAAGGTCTCAAGGCTCCATGATAACTGTATGGACAATCACACATAGAACACTATTTGTAACTCTATCAGGAACATTGCTGACACAAGCTGCTACATAACTATTTGCATAAACAATTAACCTCTGCATCCATGATGTCATACTGATAACATGTCCATGCTACATATACTCAAATCTTACTACATAAGTCTTCCACGCATGCTACTTACCATATGTTGTCATTAATGACAAACATATAGTCAGCACTGGCTTGCTGGCAAATCTCCAACACAAGACTATTGCACAAAAAAATTAAAAATTTCCTCCAAAATGATTTAATATTTTCTTCCAAAAATCCACCAGCCCCTGGGATCATGTTTACAAGGACTATTTATGTTATTTCAATAAATTTTCCACCTTCAATTGATCTATAATTACCCTTTACCAACATTTCAAAAAGTTGTCATTACAATTGGAAAAGTTGTTATTACAACATTGGAGCAACTTTTACATCCTTTTCTTAATTTCACCAAGATATTAAAATTTGTCCTAAATGACATCAAATGGTATCAAGTGACCTTATTTTCACTGGCCATAGGAAAAAAAAAATAAAAAAAGAAGAAGACAAAAAGCCAAAACATTTCTCATAGGCATGAGGTTGCCCCTACACCAATTTCCTATCAAGGAACTATCAAAGAAATTTTTTTAGTAGTTGAGATCTGGAGGTTTCCATTCGATATTTACTCATTTAAAAGGAGGCTACCTTTAAACGATATAGAAATATAAGGTCATTTAGCCAAGATCTTAGATTCTGAAGACATGAACAAGGAAGGGATAGATTTGTGTTTGATTTTACATAGGCACGAACATTCTCTAAAATGTGGTATTTGATATGTTCTATTACTTTCTAGGTGGTATTCTAATGGTTTATAAAAAAATATTTATTCATCTCTCACCACAAGCTCCACAACACTATAGAGGAGGTTACTTTCTATAAAACTATGAAAAAGGGGCAACTCTGAAAATAGAGCATATAAAGAATTAGGTAAGGGGTTTTATTTCACTAGATTAATTTGTTGTCCAAATTCCTTAAAACAGTCTTAAAGAGCATGGTTAATGAATATTTTCTCTACCATAGTAGCTTTACTAAAATAGAGGGTGTCATCTGTGAACAAGATATGGGTTGTAGACAAAGAGGCATTTATAATAACCATACTTTTCCAAGTGTTAATAAATTGTTGGTGATGATTCAACCTGCTATTTTTATACTTTGTTGTAATGTTGGAGGGGTTTTCGCTAAATTTTAGTGGATTTCATATTTTGGGAGAAATTAGTATTAGAATGTTCAATGGGTTCTTTTCTAAAACTCAATACTTAAATCATCATCTTGTCTAGAATGGTTAATATGATGAAAAGATTCAATATGATGAAAAGATAAGGTGAAAAGGTGTCCCCTTATTGTATTCCTTGAAAAGAGGAAAAACCGCACAAAGATTTATATTTACTAAAATTAAAATTTGGATTTTGAAATGAAAGACATTATCCAATCACACCAGCTTTTATCAAATCCCATTCTATGGAGGATCTAAAGTAGAAACTCTTAGCTTACTTTATCATAATATTTCATCATATTTAGCTTGATCATCATTGAAGACATATTATGAAAATGAATAGAATGAATTAATTCATGCGCTATCAAGGCCCCTTCCACTATTTCTCTCCCTGGGATAAAACCAGGTTGTTCATGAGAGATAATATAAGGTATTATGTCCACTTAGCGAGTCTTAAAGAGATTCTTTTGGTAAAAATCTTGTAAACTATATTGCACAATGAGATAGGTTTATACTCATAAAAATAAGATGGGTTCTTACCTTTGGGTATTAGATCTATGGAAGTGTTATTAAATTTCTTCAACATTATCGCATTCTTCCTAGATTCTTCTAAAGAAAGGTAGATATCAGAACTAATAAAATTCCATCACTTCTAGAAAAATAGTGAAAAAAAGCCATCTCATCTAGGAGCCTTATCTAGGGACAATAAGAAGTTCTCTTTCTTCACTTCTTCCAATGTGAAATGTTGGGTAAGGATAATTTTTTGATTAAGTAAAAATAGGTTTTGAAAGGACCTAAAACCTTGTACAAAAAACTCAAAAGATAAAGCAATAAAGGCTCAGATACAATAGTGGGTACCACCAGAACAACATAGGGATTAACCACCAGAGAATCCCCACCAGCGGCCAACAAAACCACACCACAAGACGTTACGATTTAGATTTAGAGCCCCCCTTATTAGACCTAAGATTCATATCCAAAGGAGGATCAGAAGGCTTTGGTTTCTTTCCTTTCACAGTTGTCCAACCATCCTCCAACTTGGCAGCAGCATCCAACCAAGCCCCAGAAGAGGTAGAAGAAAGGCCGGCCAAAGATTCACCCCCCAACAACACATTCCCCCTTAGGGAAACTGGGACTAGTGAGCCCACAACTGTAGTAGACTGGACAGTAAGGTCATCAGTATGGGTAGCAACCAATGCCAAAGTAGAAACATTCTGGACAACAGAAGCAATCTGGACAGAGTCAGCAGTAAACTGGATAGTAGTATTAGCACCAGAGTGGACAGCAGTAGCAGGAACAATATCCGACCTAGCAGAAACACCCAATGAAGAAAGAACCTCTTGAGAGGACCCCGCGGTCAGCTCTCGAACCTCAGCAGATTTATGAACTATATAATGTTTAGTAGTGACACCCGACCACCAAGAAGGTGATCATTTTGATTTTAGCTTCATGGACGAACACTGGGCAGCCACATGGCTAGTCAAGTGGAAAATTCTACAGCAAAAGGGGATACCCTCATAATCCAAAGTCTGTATCCAAGAGCCCCGCGAAGAGGCCAAACAAATCTTTTCAAGGAGACCCTTTGAGACATCCATCTCAACAAGGATGCGAGAAAAAGTCGAATGTAAAATATCAGAGGTATCTGAGTCCACAATCTAGAAATCCCCAAGAGCATTCCCCATAGACTCCAAGACCGGATCCAACCAGAGATGCATGGGCAGATTCAGAAGCCTAACCCAAACCGGAATCTTATTGAAAGATTCAGAAAGCGGAATGAAATCCTTATGCCAGGGTTTGGCCATAAGGGGGAAATGATCATCCCAGGAGAAGCTGTATTCACAAAGGATAGAATTCCTATCTTTGGGATTACTAAATTTAACAATGAAGAAACCCTTTGCAGCTGGATAAATCTGAACATCTTCAGATAAAATCAGCTCCCACTAACTAGAAATCCAAGCATGAAGAGCAGACAAAGAAGGCCAAAACCCCCTAAATCAAAATATTGCAGCATTCGAAGAAAAAATCTCTGCAGTCTCATAAATTTTATCTTCAATAACAGAGTCGAGCTATATCTAAAGAGGCCCACTTACAGACATAGGGGAAACCACCCGGGATCGCAAGGACCCTGAAGATCGAGCAGGAACGCCCCCATGGAGGCCAGCCTCAAAAGCTGCAACATCATCAGAGTCGAGGGCAATAGCATAGGTCACTACCACCACTTTGCTACCAGCAAACCCACCACCAATACCATAGGCCGACTAAGAACTTGACACAGCACCAGCCCTAGCAACCTGAGACACAGCGGAACAATCCCTCTCATGGCATTGGGCAGGAATTTCAGTTTAAACAACGAGAGAGCGACATTGTTCCTATTGGGTAAGGATAATGTTGTTTTGAATTGTTAATAGCTATGAAATGTTGTTGAGAATTATAGAGGGTCGACAAGAAGCATTTGGCTATTGAAGAGTTGAAAGAAGATCCTAAAAGTAAGCCACAACTTCTTCTTGAATTTTAGATTCTTCTCTAATAACTTGAACATTTTTTTCCTTGATTTAGAAAATTATGTTATGGTGTTGTTTAATCTTCGTTGAAGAGTGAAAGAATTTTGTGTTCGTATATCCATCTTTGAGCATTGTCTCACAAGACTTTTGCCTCTAGAAAGTTTCCTCTCTTAATAAAACTTCTTCTAGGCCCCCTTGTACTTTCTTATGAATCTCATAAGTTTCTAAGGATAGGGCGTTGTGAATGAAATCTTCATTTATGGCACCTAATCAAACTTGAATTACAGTCTTATGGAAGAAAATTATTTCAAAATGAGATATATTTGACCCCTTAATCTTCTGCTTGAGAAAGCTTAGTTTATTTGCTAATTGAAACATTCTAGAACTAGGAACAAAAGGATCCAAGGTCCACCATTATTTTAGTAAAAATAGAAATGTCAAATATCTCAACCACATTCGTTAAAATTTGAAGAGTGAGTTTGGCTTCTTTTTTGAAACACCCAAAGGGATATTAAACTAAAGGGGGTAATGATATGAACCCATAAAGTCAAGGATTATGGTGTGATGCAGGAGCATCCTGGGTGTAAGAGCAATCTTGCATCACCCAAAAATATTTTGTTTTTGTATTCAAAAGGGCTATTTTGTGCAGAGCTACTATTTATGGAAAGTTACTATTTTTGGTAATTTTTGTATGTTCTTAGAATGATCTGATTTCTTTCTTGGAGGTTCATTTTGGTCATATAACTCTGCCAGTAAAGTTTCATTGCCAGATCAAGTGTATATTGGAAGATATTAAAGATTTTCGGTATTGGCAGCAGGGTACAGAAACTTTGAACTCAGTTTTGAAGGCTTTAGAGCCCTGGATGAGGTCAAAAATTTGGGTGACAGGCGCTTGCGCTAGTCAAGCCTGTAGAGTGCTTTGTAGCATTTCCGAAATGGGGTTATAATAGCCGAACGGGTCAACTGGTGATGACTTATGGTCTTCGGAAGTTGGGCCACCTGAAATGGTAGAAAATAATTTTCTTTAAAATTTCTGTTCAGGTTTCAAAGGTTATCTTGAGCCGACTATGATGTAATAAAATGTAAAATAAAATAATTCTAAGTTTGGTCGGCCTTATTGGCTAAAATTCTGGAACCTTCCCAGGTGGTGGAAAATTGCCTATATAAGGAAGGCTGTATTATTGTCTTAGGCAGTTCAGAATAGTTCTGGGTAGTAGATCTGGGTAATAGTTCGAGGCTTTGTCCTACAGAATATTGTAAGGGAATGCCCATGTGGCTTTGCATATTGTAATTCTGAAAGTTTGTAATTCCACATTTGTGGAGATAATAAGAAGCCAATTTTCTATTCTTACATATTGTTGTTTCTCTATTTCTATTATGTGTTTGTGGTATTAAGGGGAGCACCCTTCATCAAGCGGATCAGAGCAGGAGTTCTTGAGTGTGTAAATAGATCACCGAATGTGAGGCAGTTTGCACCAGGACTGTGGTTAAGGTTTCAGTGCGCATCACGAAAATGCCTCCACGAAGAGAATGTGGCGGAAGAGTTGGTGCTGTGACACCTGAGGTTAGAGAGCTGCAGAGACAAGTGTGAGCATTGCAAGAAGAGATTCGCAGAGGAATGAATCTTAATGTCAGAGACAAAAGTGAGGATGAAGCCGAAGAAGAATATCAAGAAGGAGAAGCTGAAATTGTGAACCAGGAGGAAGAAAGACTTTTTCAGGTGATTTTCAAGATTGGGAAAAGACCTAAGATTGAGGTTCCTACATTTTCTGAAAATCTTAACCCAGAGGAATTGATCGATTGGATCAATGAATGTGAGAAATATTTTGAGTATGAAGATGTTGAGGATCCTGATAGGGTCAAATTTACGAAGGCCAGATTGAAAGGTCATGCGAAGATCTGGTGGCAAGAAATTCAATTGGAGCAAAATAAAAGAGGGAAAGATAAAATCACAAGATGGGATCGGATGGTGGATAAATTGAAGCGACAGTTCATTCCTGTTGATTATGAGCTTGACCTACTAAAGAAAATGCAAAGTTTGAAGCAAGCAGGAAGATCTGTTCAGGAGTATACAGAGGAGTTCTATCGACTCCTCATTAGAACAGGCCATGCAGAAGCTGATAAGGCGAAAGTTGCCCGATACCTTAATGGGTTAAGGCCAAGCATTCAGGAGGAGCTGAATTTGGTTCGAATGAACAGTATTGAAGAGGCATACTAGTTTGCCCTAAAAGTAGAGGAAAAGTTGAACAAAAAGATTGAGAGCAGACAAAACAAAAGAGGTCGCGGTGGACGATCTGGGGGACGGTCATATGGTGGCCGAAATGAAGATCCGAAAAAGAAGGATGAGGCCAGTAGCAGTCAGAATCAGCGAGGAAATAATTCCAATCGCTTCCAAGATCAGAATAATAGAAATCAGAGAGGAAGAGGAAGAGGACAAGGATCTGGAAGAGGTGGCTTTCGTGGAACATGTTTTCACTGTGGAGAAGAAGGTCATAGGGCATTTGAATGTCCTCAGTGCCAAGGCAGAAAAGACAGGAGAAATGAAGGCTAGGCCAGAGTTGCACATGTAGATGAAGATGTCAGATCATCAAATTCAGAAGATGCTGAAAGAGGAGAAATGTTGATTAACAGAAGAGTCCTGTTGAGTGGTGAGAATGAACCTGAGCAAAAGAGGAGCCTGTTTCGCACCAGGTGCAAGTGTGAAGGTAAATGTTGTGATGTGATTATTGATAGTGGAAGCACTGACAATTTGGTGTCAGAAGAGATGGTGACAAAGTTGAAGCTCAAGAGATAGAAACACCCACATCCATATCGGATTGCCTGGGTACAAGATGACCACAAGGTCATGGTCAATGAACAATGCTTGGTGAAGTTCAAGATTGGCGGATACCAAGATGAGGTATTGTGTGATATCATATCTATGGATGCATGTCATATGTTGTTGGGTAGACCATGGCAGTTTGACAGATGTGCTGTACATGATGGTCGTGCGAATACCTATTCCCTGAAAAAGGATGGAGTGCGACATAAGCTAAAACCATTGAAGAAGACTGAAGAAAAGGTATGTGGTAATGCAAGGATAACTTTTGTTGATGGAAGAAATTTCCTAGATGGTATGAGGCATGAGCATGTATGTTTTGCTTTAATTCCAAAAGCTGGTAAAGAGGAAGTAGAAGATGTTCCTGTAGAAGTTGCAGATTTTTTGAATGAGTTTTAGGATATTGTATCTGATAACGTGCCTGATGGATTACCACCAGTCAGGAAGATCAGTCATCAGATGGACTTGATCCCAGGAGTGAGTTTTCCGAATAAGGCAGCACACAGAATGACACCTACAGAAAGTGAGGAGTTGAACAGACAAGTACATGAACTATTACAGAAAGGATTGATCCGTGAGAGTCTGAGTCCCTGTGTTGTACCAGTGGTATTAGCACCAAAGAAGAATGGAGAATGGAGGATGTGTACAGATTCTAGAGCAATAAACAAGATCACAATTAAGTATAGGTTTCCATTGCCACGAATGGATGATATTATGGATTGTTTGAGTGGAGCTATGTATTTCTCAAAGATAGATCTAAAGAGTGGATATCACCAGATTCGGATCAGAGAAGGAGATGAATGGAAGACTACCTTCAAGACAAAGGAAGGACTGTATGAGTGGTTAGTCATGCCGTTTGGGCTAACCAATGCACCGAGCACTTTCATGCGGCTCATGAACAAGGTTCTAAAAGAATTTCTGAGTAAGTTTGTCATTGTTTACCTAGATGATATTTTGATTTTTAGCAAGACATTGGAGGAACATATGATGCATATTCGTATGGTGTTTGAGAAGTTGAGAGATGAGAAATTGTTGATTAATTTGAAGAAGTGCAGTTTTGTGAAGAAAGAGTTAGTGTATCTGGGATTTGTAGTTTCAGCAGAAGGTCTAAAAATGGACCCAGAAAAGGTACAGGCTATCCTTGAATGGCCTACTCTAAGGAGTGCTATTGAGGTAAGATCTTTTCATGGTCTAGCTAGTTTTTACAGAAAGTTTATCAGAAATTTTAGCAGTATTTGTGGACCCTTGACTGAAACAATGCGAGGGGATAGAAAAGAGTTTAAGTGCACTAATGGGGCAGAAAAGAGTTTTCAATTGTTAAAACAAAAAGTTATAGAACAACCTGTTTTAGCACTTCCATATTTTAATAAGGTGTTTCAAGTAGATTGTGATGCTAGTGGTACTGCAATAGGCGCTGTTATGAGCCAAGAAGGTAAACCTGTTGCTTATTTCAGTGAGAAGTTAAATGATGCCAAGAGAAAATATTCTTTTTATGATCAAGAATTTTATTCTATAGTTCAAGCATTGAAAAAGTGGAGGCACTATCTGCTTCTTAAAGAGTTTGTTTTGTATACTGATCATCAAGCTTTGCAATATTTGAATAGTCAAGGAAAGTTGAATCAAAGGCATTTGAAATGGGTTGAGTTTTTGCAGAGTTATACATTTGTTTTGAAACACAGAAGTGGAAAGTCTAACAAGGTTGCAAATGCTCTTAGCAGAAGGCAACTATTGCTGACAGAGATGCAGATTGAGGTGGTTGGGTTCAAGGAACTCAAGAATTTGTATCTAGAGGATCCTGATTTTGGTGAAGCTTGGAAAGCTTGTACAGAACCTGTTACTCTAGATAGGATGAAATGGTTGGATTTCATCATCCAGGATGATATGCTATTCAGAGGGAGTCAGTTGTGCATTCCACGAAGTTCTATGAGGGAGAATCTCATCAAGGAGAAGCATAGTGGAGGATTGGCTGGACATTTTGGTCGTGATAAAACCCTTGCTTTGGTTGGTGAGAATTATTATTGGCCACAATTGCAGCAAGATGTGAAGAAGTTTGTACAGAGTTGTAGAGTATGTCAGATGGCGAAAGGAGTGAAGCAGAATACAGGGTTGTATCAGCCATTATCTGTACCAGAGAAGCCTTGGGAGGATATTAGTATGGACTTTGTTCTTGGTTTACTGAGGACATAGCGGGGACATGATTCAATTTTTGTAGTAGTTGACAGATTTTTGAAGATGGCACATTTCATTCCCTGCAAGAAGACTAATGATGTTGTTCATGTAGCATAATTGTTTTTCATAGAAGTGGTGAGACTACATGGTTTGCCAAAGACCATAGTTTCAGATCGAGATACTAAGTTTGTTGGATATTTCTGGCGGACATTGTGGAAGAAATTGAAGACAGATTTGAAGTTCAGTTCATCACATCACCCACAAACTGATGGACAGACAGAGGTGGTGAACAGGAGTTTAGGAAATTTGCTGAGATGTTTGGTTGGAGATAAGCCAACAGGATGTGATTTGATTTTACCACAGGCAGAATTTGCATACAATAATTCTGTCAATAGGAGTACTGGTAAATCACCATTCCAGGTTGTATATGGAAGTAGTCCAAGAAATGCATCTGAATTGAGAAAGATAGATAAAGGAGAAATAAGTAGTGCTGAAGCTGAAGATTTTGCAGAACACTTGAAGAACATCCATGAGGAGGTAAGGAAGCATATTACCAAGATGAATGCACAGTATAAGGCTAAGGCAGATGAGAAAAGGAGGCATAAAGAATTTCAGGTTGGAGATGAAGTCATGGTTCATTTGCAGAAGGAGCAATTTCCAGTTGGTACATATAACAAGCTGAAAATGAAAAAGTTTGGACCATGCAAGATATTGAAGAAGCATGATTCAGGAAATGCATATGAGGTAGAATTGCCTAGTGAGCTGAATATTTCACCAGTGTTTAATGTTTCAGATTTGACAGAGTATCATGAAGGAGGTCTTGAAGATGAGGTTGCAACAGCACAGTGGAGTATTCCAGCAAGTAGTTCAGATACCAAGGAGATTGAAGACATACTAGACAGTCATGTTGGCAGAAGCACAAGGAATAGGACATATGAAGAGTATTTGGTCAATTGGAAAGGATGACCTGTTGAAGATTCATCATGGCTAACAAAGGAGGAGGTTAACCGTCTTGGTTTTCCTCTACACACCTGAGTCGTGACAGGGTCACTTCTCAAATTACCCCGGGTGTCTGATGCAAGAGCATCCTGGGTGTAAGAGCAATCTTGCATCACCCAAAAATATTTTGTTTTTGTATTCAATAAGGGCTATTTTGTGCAGAGCTGCTATTTATGGAAAGTTACTATTTTTGGTAATTTTTGTATGTGCTCAGAATGATCTGATTTCTTTCTTGGAGGTTCATTTTGGTCATATAACTCTGCCAGTAAAGTTTCATTGCCAGATCAAGTGTATATTGGAAGATATTGAAGATTTTCGATATTGGCAGCAGGGTACAGAAATTTTGAACTCAGTTTTGAAGGCTTTAGAGGCCCCGGATGAGGTCAAAAATTTGGGTGACAAGTGCTTGCGCCGGTCAAGCCTGTAGAGCACTTCATGGCATTTTCGAAATGGGGTTATAATAGCCGATCGGGTCAACTGGTGATGAGTTATGGTCTTTGGAAGTTGGGCCACCTGAAATGGCAGAAAATAATTTTCTTCAAAATTTCTGTTCGGGTTTCAAGGGTTATCTTGAGCCGACTATGATGTAATAAAATGTAAAATAAAATAATTCTAAGTTTGGTCGGCTTTATTGGCTAAAATTCTGGAACCTTCCCAGGCGGTGGAAAATTGCCTATATAAGGAAGGCTGTATTATTGTCTTAGGCAGTTCAGAATAGTTCTGGGTAGTAGATCTGGGTAATAGTTCGAGGCTTTGTCCTATAGAATATTGTAAGGGAATGCCCATGTGGCTTTGCATATTGTAATTCTGAAAGTTTGTAATTCCACATTTGTGGAGATAATAAGAAGCCAATTTTCTATTCTTACATATTGTTGTTGTTTCTCTATTTCTGTTATGTGTTTGTGGTATTAAGGGGAGCACCCTTCATCATGGTGTCACAATAGACCTTTTCTAGGATCCTAAGAGGGTTAATGAAGAATCTATCTATCATTTTGACAATATGTAGGAAATGACCTATTTGTCCATGTCACTTGACCATTAGAAGGGCAGGAACCACAGAGTTCATTCTAAGATACAAAATCATTGAAGTGTAATACTAATTTAAGAGGCAGATAGATACCTCCTTTCTTGTCAGTAGATGACAAGATTGTATTAGAATGGCCAACCCCTAATATTTTTTTATCTCCCAAACTTGAAATGAATTATGTCAAGGACAACTAGAAATTATGTTTGTTGATCATTGTTGTTGGTCCACAAACATTGAGAAGAAAGAAGGAAAGTTCAAGTAAGTTGACTTTTACCAAGATCTAGTTGGCACTAGTAAATTTAGTATAGAGAAATGAACTTTAGAGTTTTTCCAGAGGATATCCTGGCCCATGGAAGCCTCAATCAAAGGGGATTGGAATGTTGACCATAGTTTCCAAATTTTGAAAAAACATTTAACACGATCTGTTGATATCTTTGTCTATCAAAGTAACATAATTTCTACCTAACAAGAGTCTAATTGACTTTTGATTAGGCTTTTCTTGTTAAGGGAATTAATGCCACTCACATTACAAGATTGTAGTTTCATTGATGTTTGGGAGAGCGATTGGCTCTCCTTGATGTGGTGATTAGTTCTGAAATTAGGATAGAAGCTATTTCTTCTAATTTCCTTGGTTTTTAGGTGGAGTCTAAGGTTGACTGAATTCATGTGCTAATTTCATTCTTTGTTTAAATTTTAAGTTAATATTTGATATTTTACCTAACCTACTCTTTATTAATTTTTCATGTCAATATTTTTTATTTTGATTTGTAACAATTTTTAGTCTAACAAGGTTATAAATGAAGAACCTCATTACCAATATGAACAACATCAGTCCAAATCCTTGAATACAATTATCGAACAGACATACAAAGCTCCCCAACACACTATCTCCTCTTCACATCAATATTTTATATCTTCATAAACCATCCAAATCTAAATTGAAGGAAGTAAAATAAATTTAGAACAACCCATTGCAATATATTTTTTACCATAATTTTTTGTATATTCTCCTATATTATTTAACCTTTCTTAAAACTTCGAGTTAACAGTCAATTTGAACTTATATGTAAATTTGGGAACAAGTTATTCACCCTAAAACCAGAAACCAGAGAGAAGAGAGATGTTCATATTTGAATGACTATTTCTACCATTGATCCTTTTATGTTTCATACATTCTTACCACACTCCCTCTTCAACAAATGTCACAAACGCATGACATAATCAGTCCTAATATCTTTTTCAAGTGGGCCTTTGGCATTAAATCAGAGGCCTAAAATTTCAAAAGCGTGAGACAAATGTGTTCCCATGATTTAACCAGAGTTTACTTGAACTTGGACGTGAAGCCGGCTCACCATTTTGACTGGACTTTGAGTTGCCATTAACAAAAGCTTTGGTTTCTCTCTTTCAATATCTTCTTTAATTACAAATATATGATAATACGTAAGCCTAGTTAATGCATACAACTGTTTAGGATAAGAGTTTGTCTACCAATCGTAATCAGACCTCCTAACGCGGCGTAATCTCCGTTTGACAAAGATTGTATGCTTGGAATACCTAATTATAAAGCTGTAAGCGCTTGAATTATTCAAATGGACTGTATTATACGATGGTTTATTGGGATTTAGGGTTTTCTAATATTTGTATTGTTGAGAATGGAGCCCGCGAGGAATTTTTCAGTCTACAACGTCCTTTGATTGCGGAAGATAGGGACTTCATTTCGTGAGCCTGCTTCTTGCTTATCTTAGAAATTGCATAATTTTAAAACCAATATTTTAAAGCATTGCAATAATTCAATGGTAATAGAACAACCTTTTGAACTTATCCAAAGGATTAGTGATTAAAAACTGGTTGAAATAAAGTGATATATTGTGTGAGTCTAGTCTAATAGTTTAGATTGATCAATTGAGACTGAAATTTGGAAATGAGATCACTTTGACTTTTGTCAATTATGATACGAACTTTATTTCATGTGATATTGTGATGAAAAATTGATAATTTTGATTTAATATTAAATTTTAAAATTAAAAGATTGAGATGAGTTTAATATAAGAAAATAGAATGTGTAAAATCAAAATGTAACAATGATCTTATTTAGTAATGTGATTTTCTTGTCAATTTTTACAGTTGTGTCTTTTATAAAATGGTTTTTTGATACTAGCAACATACATTCATTTAATTGTATTTAAAGCAAGGTATATATGAGATTGTAGGGGCTACCTATGCAAGTGCTGAAATTTAGGACTTTTTCAAGTTCTAGAAAGGCTTTGAGACAAAATTAATAGTGAAATGTAGGATGACATGGATATTAATCAATTGTTGGCTATTCATTGTGAGCTAATACATGTTTTGCATTGAAGTTTCAATTTTAAATGTGCCTAGATAATGAATGTCATGTTTCACTTGTTTACAGGCATTTGGTGTTGTTGATGTATAATAGATAAATGCAGTGGAAGTCAATGCACCCCAAAAAGAAAAGAAGTTTAATTTTTTTTTGTATATTTATTTATTTTCTAGTTATATGGAGGAAAAAAGGTGGCCAAAAACTTATTTATAACCATAATGTTTTTCAATGCTACCAAAAAGATATGCATATAATCGATTGATGTCATTCAAGCCATAACATGCTCATGTTATAATTTAAATACATTTTGACACACTCATTTATATACATGTATTAATATTAAAAAGAAAAATGCACTATTTGGTGATGTGTAGTATAATGGAAACATAACACTATAAGAAAGTTATAATGTTAGTGTACCTAAACTTAAATTTGAATGTACAAGGTCTAAAACTTGGATTTTTTATCTGAACTCATAATATTTGTTACATGCAATACATAAATTTTTGTACGTTCCTTATCATCAAATTAATGCATTTTAATTCGAGATTCTATAAAACTACAACTATAACATAAAATTAGTTCTTATCTTTCTAAATATACAGTTTCTTCTATAATCTAAATAAATAAAAGTGTAAGTCAATTATTATTTACTAATATCATTATATACTAAGGTATAAGAGATATAGAGTGCATCATTTTATTTTCCATTTTCATTATAAAAGCTTTGTTGAGGATGTTGAAATGTTTCATCTTTGGGGATATTCTCAGTCCTTCCTTTCTATTTACTTTAGAGGGCTCTCTTTCTCTCTCTAGGAACTTTACTCTATTCTTTCTAGGATCCTAGCTCTTTTTTGTGATATTTATGTACATGTGTATCTCATCAAACATTTTTTCTTCTTAATTTTTTTTTTGGTTACTAATGTATCATAGATAAACATGTTGTTGGTTGATGGTCCTAGAAAGTATAAGACATTTAATGTTCTTTTGTGTATTTAATTGTTGGCAAGAATAAAAAATGGCAAAACACTAATTTACATCTCTCTCTCTCTCTCTCTCTCTCTCTCTCTCTCTCTCTCTACCTTTCAAGTAAATAATTTGAATTAATTTTATATTTGAGCATGGATAAGTCCCAAATTCTCCAAAGCTATGGACTTGATGGATAAGCATGTTGGAGAATTTTCATTGAAAGATATGTCTAGATTTGAAGATATTAAAATTTATATTTTTGGAAGTTTTCAAAGAATTTTTTTTTAAGTGAAATTCCAATTCCTAATAGACTCCTAAATAGAGCAAAAGTGTTTGTAAATAGTGTAGTGAGTTATAGCTTAATAGAGCACATTAAAAGCTCTCCAATGCTTTAAATGGTTAAAAATACCTAATTCAAAAGTTAGGTCTCCTAAAATAGGTAATATAAAAATATTTTGCACACATAAATGAGTAGTACAATAGATTTACACATGTCAATGTGTCTCTTAGAACATTATCAGGCATCTTAGATTGGAGATAAGATGGGCACCACTTTTTGATGGTTTTTAGCTCATTATTTAGTAATACCATTTAATAGTTTCAGGTATTGTATCCCCTATATATTAAGTTCATGAGATGGGGTTGTGTGTAAGAGTCTAATAGATTTTGAGCTCCTCTGGATAATTGGTTGGTTACTCATGTAAGAAACATTTTTTGCAAATATATTATATACTATTGTCAATTTTTGAATAATACATTAGACAACTTTTGAAGTGTGGGGTTTTTCTTCCAAAAGAGTTTTCACCACGTAGGTCACTATGGTGTGATATGCATCCTATTTATATTTAATTCTATTAAGTGTGATATGCATGCTATTTATATTTAATTCTATTAAATTTATTTAACTATTGTAAAGATCTAAGAATGTTCTTGCATAACCCACCGCTTAAGGTTAGTGTAGGAAATTGTTCTACTATCTTAATTTTCTTACAAGTGATATCAGAGCCTCATCACATTTGGTTTCAATTGTGGATTGGATTTTTTTGCACTTCTCCAGATTTGAATGGGAGCTTGTGTAAAAGATACATTGTGATCTTGTTGTAGGAATTTTTAAATAGCATATTCATTAGAAAATAGAGATGGAATTTTTTTAAAAATAATTTATAAATATATTTCATTACTACAATATGTTTAATTCCATATAATATAGTATAATTTATATTATTAAATATACTTCAAATAATAAATCAATTACATTAACAATAAAGTCTTCTTTATAATAATATCTCTTGATATATTTTGCTTAGGTTATTCTACTTAGATTTTTAAAATATAGATAGACTAATTATGTACAATAGATTTTGCATCCATATATAACTATTTTATTTTATATTAAGTTTATTTAACTTCTCATTTCAAGAATCGAACACAAGATCAGACCAATGCCTACCTATATATAACTATTATTAAAAGCCTCCTCATATAATTATCATTTGATAAATACAATTAAATATAACAAATTTATAAGAAATTATGTATGTGTTTCTGGATTAGATTGTGTGTAGTTTTTTGATCAAAAAACTACACACAATCTAAATCAGAAACGTATACATAATTAAAAATGAATTGTAGAAATCTGATATTATTAAATTTATAAGAACAAAAGTGAATGATTATAAAAAAAGGGAAAAGATTGATACATGTGGGATGATCTCCTTTCCGTGTGAATACTTGTAATGAAATCCCCAAAGATTTGTTTCAATTTAATTATGTTTGACAAAACTGTGCAGTTCAACAAATTATAATTTATTATGAACGTTCATATTTATACTCTGGTTTCATTTATTTTATGAATCTACAAGTCTATGAAATGCTTCCCCCGAAAAATGTAAAATCTACAATTTCTCTATTTATCACAATATTGATTTGAGTTACCGTCAACTGTGAATTCTTCGAACGTTCCATTAAAATTCCCTTTGAATTGTATATGCAGGTTTCAGTCTATGGAGTCTAGAAAACAACGAAAGCTCTAAAATAATATATTGTTGTTGCGTCCAAGTCAACAAGCACAGTTGTAAGTATGGGACATAAACATTAAAAAACGAGATAATTGACGTGAAGTCCATTACCAACCAATGCAAGTCAACACAAGGCTTCCATTCACCAACCACGCTTTCGTGACTAGCTTTCTTCTGCAATGAATGCAAATTTTAACTGCCTCTGAAGAAAAGGCCTTCAAGTATGACGGTTAAAACACAGTCCACAAAGATTAACTCAACAACTATGAATGCATTGAATTACACTTCCCAATGCACTTCACAATCTTCTTGAAGTATATAATTCAATTCCAAACTGCACATTGATCATCTCATACTAATTAAACCCAGGTCTAACTCTAACTCTTATGGGACTCAGATATATTAAATGCTTAGTTATCATGTCTAGTTTTGAAATAAGATAAATCAACACAACTCTAGCTCTTATGTGACTATAATATATCTACGAACCCAGAAGAAACATATTTGACAAAGCCGGTGGCTATTAAATAAAGATTGATTTAAATAGTAAGGCAATCCAGCTAAGAAGTTTGAACTAATAGAGAAAACTATTGCGAGGAAAAGAGGAATCATGTCGGTGCCAAATTACGCCCCACTTGAATGAGATAGGCCCTCATGTTGCACTATATAAAGAGGAAGCTAACCTTCCATTCATCATGGCCTCCAGCCAAACAATGGAGCAGAGTTTTTCCATGGCGTTCCTCATTTTCTCATTGTTTTGTTTGTTGGCCTCTGTAGCTCAAGCAAATTACTATTACAAATCTCCTCCTCCGCCATCCCCTTCTCCACCACCTCCTTACCATTACAAATCCCCTCCACCTCCATCTCCTTCTCCACCACCACCTTTTGCATCTCCTCCACCTCCATATCATTATAAGTCCCCTCCACCACCATCTCCTTCTCCACCACCTCCCTATTACCATAAATCTCCTCATCACCCCTCTCCATCTCCACCTCCACCATATCACTATTCCTCTCCCCCACCACCATCTCCATCTCCTCCACCACCATATCACTACAAGTCCCCACCACTGCCATCTCCATCTCCACCACCTCCTTATCACTATAAATCTCCTCCTCCTCCCTCTCCCTCTCCCCCGCCTCCATATCACTACAAATCCCCACCACCACCATCTCCTTCACCCCCACCTCCATATCATTACAAATCCCCACCACCACCATCTCCCTCTCCCCCACCTCCATATTATTACAAATCTCCTCCTCCCCCCTCTCCATCTCCTCCGCCTCCATATCATTACAAATCCCCTCCACCACCATCTCCTTCACCTCCACCTCCCTACCACTATAAATCTCCTCCTCCTCCATCTCCATCTCCCCCACCCCCATATCACTACAAGTCTCCCCCACCACCATCACCATCACCATCACCATCACCTCCTCCACCATACCATTACCCATCTCCAATCTACAAGCACAAATCTCCACCTCCTCCCATTTACAAGTACAAATCACCCCCTCCTCCTCCCCCTGTCTACAAATATAAATCACCTCCTCCACCAGTGTATAAGTACACTTCTCCTCCTCCACCTCATTATTAAGGAGCTGAGGCATCAATAAGGTGACCAACATTTTGTATTTTCTTTGAAACTTGTTTATAATCTGGCTGCAATGATTGGTTGCAAACACAGACAGTTGCAATTGATACTTTAACATAGTTTAGAAGTCGCCCACTAATTCCACTTGTTAACTCATATGTTTTTGAATTGGGTTTGTGACAAAATTGCAGGTACAAAATTGCGTTTGCTTGCTTCAGAACAAGGTGGGCAGATGCTGTACCAGCTTATATATCTATATATTTGCAGTGAGCTTCTGGTAGTTGTTCAATTGAACGATCAAAAGTTTAAAATGTTGTATGAGATCTTCAATTTCTATGTTGTTTCCAAGTTGAATGATCTGAAAGATTCAATTCAACATTAAAGCCAAATTAGTAGGCCTAGGGAACAAGTAATCAGAGCCAGCGGACCTATACATCACCCTCAACTTATCGAGTTGCTCAGTACTATGGTGGTTATCTGCCTAATAAGGCTCTGATGTGTGTCACGTTGTCAGAAAATAAAATAAAATGTATTGCATTACCTTAAAAGCAATTTGATTTCAAATGACAGTATACATTGGTGAATCCACAGATCTAAATTTAAACCACTACATTTAATGGTGCCTAGTATGAACTTATTTAATGTTAAAAAATTGGGCGAAACAACAATCACAGATCAGGCTTTCAACTTAACAATTTCTTCTTTTTTGCCCTTTAGAAAGAAACAAAAACAAAAAAAGAAGACGCTGCAAATATTGAAAATTCAAGGTGCTCGTTCCCACAGGACGCAGGCGATAATGAGATTGAAGAGAATGGAAACATTATTTGTTTTTTCCTAAATTTTTAAAATCAAAGAGTGGACGACATTTGCAAACGGGCTGCTACTTCTCAAAATGTGGCAGTTTTATTATTTGCGCACCTTAGACGTAAAATCGTCACTCCAAAGGAGAGTGCACTTCATGTCTTTATCGGGATGATACAATCCCAGTACAATCTTTCTTTATTCATGTATATCCATGGAGCCTTTCTCAAACATTTCCCTTTCAAATCATTTTTGTTGAATATAGTATTGTATTAGATAGTAGCTTCTTACTTTTAAGAATAAACAATTCAAATTCTTTATTGACATGTCTCTATTGACTCATTAGACAATATTGACCCACATTGAATGTGTGGAATTTAGAATCATATCCTTTATACCATATAGGTTGGATCAATTGGTGAGGTGGTGCCTTTGAAAACATATTTTTCTCTGTATACATGTGGTTGCTAACTAGCTAGATCTCACCATTAATTCTTTTTTTTAGGCTCAACTATTTTCATCTATAGTGCAATTAAGAGTTGCTAAGCTTTGATGATAAAAACTTCAGTTGACAATCACAATACTAGAGGAACATAAACTAAACCCAAACATCAGTATATCAAGACTGGCATTAGAATTTCCAATTACATTTCGTGGTGATGTCTTCTTATCATATTTCTCAAGCCATAGACAAAATTGAGAAGGCCAATATATTTTGGCTGAGTTATCTAATACTTTTCAATCTTCTCTTCGTTACCACAAAGAAATCTTTAAGTTTCAAGAAACCACTCCTAATTGAAACCATCTTTTTTAATAGTGTTTGATTGTTGTTCCCAACCAATTCTCTCAAACTAATGAAGTGCTACTCTGCCCAACACTCAAATATAGCACAACAATAGATAATAAAACATAAAAATGCAAGAAGTGAAACAACCATCTTTCAATTTATTCAACAATATGGAATTAAAAATTCATAAATTACAATGCTACAACCACATGAGCTTAACTCGATATGAAGAAAATCAACTCCCTAAGAAAACTCTACAATTTAGAGGCATAATCAACACTACTAGAGCTTTCCTCTATAACCATTGTCCCCCTCTTCATTTGCTACAAGTAACCACTCTAGAATGTTATAAAAAAGTGCAACCATTCATTTTCCTATCTAGGAAGACTTTTCAATTGTTGAATTTTGGTAGCTCAACTTCTAAGAGGTATGACTTTTGACTTGGGCATTTGATTTACTATTGTAATATATTGTTGGAAAGATCAAAAGAGATCTACAATTACTACAAAAATTATTTCACCTATTTTTTAGCTTTTTGAGGTTTCTAAGGTTCTTAAATTTGAGTTTAAAACAAGTTACACAATAAATTTACCAGGATGTAAACTTTAATATCTCTCAAACAATAGAGTCTATATCGAGATGAGTATTTAACCATTCATTTTATCTTTCAATTTCTCTCATTTTGGTTGTTTTTTAATGCCCATGTGATCTTGTATAATTTGACTTATTAGAAAAGGTAGGTGATTATTTTTAGCCCTTTCAAACTTCTAATTGTACCACAAATTGTAAGTGTCACCATGAGATAAAGAAAAAGAAGCTAACACAACCATCAAAATAGAAGGAGAATACATTAATTTGGGTGATTCAAGAATGTCCTTACACCACTAGATTCTCCTCCATCAAACACCTAGGGAAATTTGAGAAGTGGCTATTTTACATCTCTAATCCTAGATGAAAACCAAGATCACTAGTGTCTATTTTAGGCTGCTAGGATGAATATTCAACAAAAATTTGTTTCTACTTAACTAAATATTATTCATACTACTTGTTTCATGTACTTCTACCTACAAAAATCTCCAATATTTTTCCATCTCTTCCGCCTCACGAGAAGATGCCAAAATAATCCACTATATTTATGGTGGTTCATCTTCAAAGCCTCCCTGTGATACTCTATCAAACCAACAATGTTGAACACGGGTATTATGTTAATTCCACTAGGTAACTCCACTTCTTATGCATTTCTTGCATTATTTTTCTTTACAATCCTACATGGTCCAAACTTCTTCATTTACGACTTATCATATATTTTGACTTGAACCTTTCTTTCCTCCAAGATGAACCATAAAGTTATCACCAATGTTGAATTCTAAACTTCAAATTTTCATCTTCTTTTGATTTGTACTAAATATTGACATTACTAATATCCTCTTTTACTTCATGGAAGTTCTTCATGTGTTCTAAAAAGTCCTTAGTATCTACATTATTTTTTTATCCTTTCTCTATCTTCCTCAACTCAAAATCATTCCTAGGACTACTCTCATATACAATATGAAATGGGAATTCACTAATACTCTTATTGAGAATTTTCTTTTGAGAATTGTTTTCCTATGGTAAAATCAAATATCATCACTTGGGCTTATCTCCTACTAGTAGCCATCTCAAATGGATGTACAAAATCTTATTCACCACCTCTATTTTCCAATCAATCTGTAAATAGTTTGTAGAACTAAACTTAAAATATATAATCACATCCCCTTTATGTCATTGGTATGCTAAGAGAAATATATACTAATATATTCCCCATATCTATCTAGTATAAGTAATGGATGAGATAACCTATTGTTCTAGCTTACTCCTTTGGTTATCTAACATACTTGATAATTTTGTACAAACTTCTTCAAATACTATTGTAACTATGGCCAATAATAATTCTCACTAAGAAGAGAAATGGTCTTGTCTCAACAAAAGTGTCAAACCAATTATTTTTTATTCTTCTCCTTCATTACATTTTATCTCATTGAACTCCTTAGAATGTATAACTAGATTCCTCTAAAAAACATCCCATCTTGGATTAATTAATCCAACCATTTTTCTTATCTAAGGTAACAAGTTCAACAAAAATTTTGAAGAGATTTTTTATCTTTAGGATACAAACTCTTGAGTTTGTCAATTAGGTAACAACCTCTATCTTCATCTTTGTCAACAACTTTTGACTACTTCAAAAACTTCCAACTCCGTTTGGCCTCCTACTCTTGTAATTCAAAAGGAAAATGATAACTCTATAAAATTCAACCCATTTTAAGTATTCATGACTTAACTTTCCTTGAATATTGGGACACTAAGAATCTTAATGGTCAAATATAAATGAAATCCTTTAGAATTAAATATTTTCTTCATTTATTCAACACTTGAACTATACCATAAAACTCTTTATCATAGATAGAATATAATTTTTTGAATCAATAAGATTATTAAAATAGCAAATTGGCTAACTTTATGGACTCAAAATAACTCCTACACCATCGCACCATGCTAGTATTAAAATCTACGTAAAATGCCTTATTAAACTATGAAAATTTGAAAATAGGTTTCTTTATGACTTTATTCTTCAACATATCATAAATATTAGCTTCTGATACATTCCATGTAGAGTATTCCTATCATCTCTCTTTGTCTCTATTAGGGATGCAAAAATGTTGGAAATTTGGCTGAGTTAGATATCTAGATTTTGTCATTACGGCAACATATAATCTACATGAAGACCGCATATGACAGAGAGCAAGTATGAGAGAGGGAAAAGCAAAATTGCCTAAGTATGTGCAGTATTTTCCAAGTGTAACCTGAGACTGTTTTGATTGGTGATGACAATTGGAGTAAGTTCAATGCTTGCGCACTTGAACATCATCAGTACTATTCTTTCCATCCAAGGTGATGGCTCCTCTACCAACTATTGGTTTAGGAGTGTTGTCTCCAAATATGACCATACTGCCATTGTATTTGTCCAAATCAACAAACTTGCCTTTATCACCTGTCATGTGATGTGAACAACCACTATCTATAATCTAGTCTATCCTTATGTTAGCTTGTGAAATCAATGCTCGCTCTTGATTCTCTTTCTTATCTTCATGAATTGTCTTGTTATTCATTTTGTCTATAATAGCAATGAATCCAATTTCTTCTTCACTAGATTCTTCATCTGAAACTCCATCTCCAACATAGTAGCATTCCTTAGAATACTTAGGCTTGTAATCTTTCTTGAACTTTCTAGCTCTAGTGGGACACTTAGATGCAAAATGATCGATCTTATTACATGAAAAGCACTTAAATGGTAATTGACCTTCATATTTTCCTTTTCCTTTCTTTTCTCTTTTGGCAATTACAACAATAAAATCATCTAATGTTTTCTCTTCATCATCATCATCAAAATTACCAGAAGTGTTTGCAGATTTCTTACCATGAACTGTTGCTTTGAAAGCTGTCTCACTCTTTGGTTCTGTCTTCAATCTTGAAATCTCAAAAGTTGAGATCTTTCTGATCAAGGTCTCTCTCTTGAAATTAGATGTAAGCTGCATGGTCTCATCAATGATGTTGATCTTACTTTCATATTTTGGAGTAAGAGTAGTCATTAACTTGTCCGTAATGTCCTCCTCTGAAATCTCTCCACCATTGTTCCTGATTCCAGCAACTACTTCATTTATCCTTTGATTGTAACCTCTAATGTTTTCTTCAGGTAGCATCTCTAAAGCATTGTATCTTTTCTTCCACATCTTTCTATGTGCATCCTTTTCTTGTTTGTCTCCTTCAAATATGTCTTCTAGGTGCTTCCATATTTTGTGAGTTGTATCTACCTTTTTTACTTCTGAAAATTCACCATCAGATAGGGCGCTGATAAGGGATTCTTTAACTATAGCATTCTGATGAAACAATTTTTTTTATGTGTCAGTAGTATCATCTTTTGCAAGGTCTTCTAATGTAGGAATCTTGGCTACTTTGATAGTCACATTAAAAAATTCAAAAGCAATGCACTGCAAATGAGTAACCATCTTGTTCTTCCAATCAAGATAATTCTCTCCATCAAACTTAGGACTTTCTTTCCTAAAGTACGCCATCTGATCAACCTCAAGCTATTAAAATTTCTCTCTAAGGCACTTGGCTTTGATACCAATTGTTAGGAATAGTCCCAAGAGATAACTAAGAGGGGAGGGGGGGGGGGGGTGTGAATCAGTTATCTACAAGATTCAATTATTTATCCAATTAAGTATACTTAAACATAAAGCATAATCACAATGAAAGAACACATGAATACAACACCAATATTTTTGTTACATGAAAACTTAAATAGGTAAAAGCCCCGGTGGGACTTGATACCCACTAATATTCTGTACTAGTGTATAATGATCCTTGTTAGAAGATCCTTTACCCTGTTAGGAGTAGCTTTACAATATATTAAGTACAGTAGACCTGGTCAAGGGTCAAACCTTGTTAGGAGTCTTTTACAATTGTCCCTATTAGGGGAGAGGACACACTATCTGAGAACTCACTACTTAAATGTGCGAAGGCTAAAACCTTCTGAAAAATAGATACACACTATATCTGGATCTTGGTGAACTATGCTTTGACCTGCTATCATGATCAGTTCCAATGAATAGCACTAGTACTTTACTTGGTCACATAGACCTTCTTCTGATGGCTCAACACTTCGCACACTCTACTCTACTCTGCTTAATCAACCATGAACCACACTCCAGCAATCACAAATGACTGCCTATAAATTTCTTTCCTCCAAATGATATAATCAAGTCGGTCTGTTAGAACCACCTTGAAATCATAATAGAGAAACCATAACAATCTCCAATAAACATTCTGTCAGCTCTACTATGCTTGCAACACAATCTGGGACCTGTCCAATAAGATAATTGTAGATGCACGCTACACACTGTTAGCTCTACCAAAACAACTAGAACTTTCTCTATAAGATGAATTAATTCATGCGCTCTTAACCAAACATCAATAACACTTATCCAAGCTTAACTCTAAGGGTGCATACCCTCAAGATAGGTGCAACTCAAGAACCAATAAAATCTCCGTCGACTCTTCTAAACAAACATAGGAAACTACTGCTGGTGAATAGTGACTGCATAACTTCACTTCTACTCATCAACAGACCATGCATCCATAACTAAAACATCACTAGCATGTCTTCAACATATATCCAAGCACATAAGGCTCTATGATAACTGTATGGACAACCATACACAGAACACTGTCTGTTACTCTGTCAGGAACACTGCTGACACCAGCTACTATATAACTGTTTGTACTAACAGTTAACCTCTGCGCCCATGATATCATGCTGATATCATGTCCATGCTGCATATACGAAAATATTATTGCATAAGACTTCCACGCATGCTACTTTCCATATGTTGTCATCAATGACAAACATACAGTCAATACTGGTCTACTGGCAAATATCCAACATAAACAAGTAAGCTTAACTGAGAAAAAGTGAAGAAATCTAGTTTAAGCCAAGTGATGTTTGTTAGGAATAGTCCCAAGAGATAACTAAGATGGTGGGGGGGGCTGAATCAGTTATCTACAATTTTCAATTCTTTATCCAATTAAGCATACTTAAACATAAAGCATAAACACAATGAAAGAACACTTGAACACAACACCAATATTTTGGTTATGGGAAAACCCAAATAGGTGAAAGCCCCAGTGGGAATTGTAACCCACTAATATTTTGCACTAGTGTATTATGATCATTGTTAGAAGATCCTTAACCCTGTTAGGAGTTGCTTTACAATATATTTAGTACAATAGACTTAGTCAAGGGTAGGACCCTGTTAGGATTCTTTTACAATAGTCCCTGTTAGGGGAGATGATGCACTATCTGAGAGCACACTGCTCAAAGGGTTGAAGGCTACAACCTTATGTTTAATAGATGAACACTATATCTAGATCTTGGTGAACTATGCTTTGACCTATTGTCTGGATCAGTTCCAATGTATGGAAAAAATACATTACTTGGTCACATAGACCTTCTTCTGATGGCTCAACACTTTGCACACTCTTCTCTGCTCTTACTGTCAACCATGAACCACACTCTAGCAATAAAAAATGACTATCTATAAATATCTTTTCTCTAAATGATATAATCAAGTCGGACTATTAGAACCACCTTGAAATCATATTAGAGAAGTCATAAAAAACTCTAATAATAATTCAGTCAGCTCTACTAAGCACGCAACACATTCTGGGACCTGTATAATAAGATAATTATAGACGCACGCTACACACTGTCGACTCTACCAAGATAACTGGATCTTTCTCCTCAAGCTAAATTACCTCATGCTCTCTTAATCAAACCTTACTAACTCTTCTCCAAGCTATAATCCAAGGGCACATACCGAAATGATAGGCGCAACTCTAGAACCAATATAATCTTTGTCGACTCTTCTGAACAAACACAGGAAACTTCTACTGGTGAATAGCAACTGCATAACTTAACTTCTACTAATCATCAGACTTTGTGTCCATGACTGTAACATCACTAACATGTCTTCATCGCATATCCAAACGTGCAAGGATCCATGATAACTTTACAGACAACCATACATAGAACACTACCTGTTACTCTATGAGGAACATTGCTGACACAAGCTGCTATATAACTGTTTGTGCTAATAGTTAACCTCTGCACCCATGATATCATGTTGATAACATGTCCATACCACATATACTAAAATATTACTACATAAGTCTTCCATGCATGCTACTTACCATATGTTGTCATCAATGACAAACATAGAGTCAGCACTGGCTTGTTGGCAAATCTCCAACAATCTCCCCCTTTGGCATTGATGGCAACATATGGAATGAAAAAATCCACCAATCCAAATGAACATTTCTTTTATAACATTCTCCATTTATTCTTCAAAACTCCCCCAAGGATGAATCCTCCATCTACTGCAATATTCTTGAACATTCTCCATTTCCTCAACTGAACCGCTTCCATAATTGAATACAACTCCCCCTTAGTATATTATTCCTTCTTTTACTTCTATTTTTCATGACTATATATTACTCCCCCTTTGACATCAATGGAAAAGGGTGCCAAACAGTTTTAGCATTGGTACTACTCCTGAAGTAGAGTAGTCAACCATCCATTAGTCCCTGAGGATTGATGCTCTTCCTTCTTTCTTCTTAGCAGAATCAGGGAAGGGAATTCTCAACTTCTCCCTGAGATACTCAAAAGTATCTTTTGGCAAGGGCTTTGTGAATATATCTGCCAACTGATCTTTAGTACTCACATAGTCCAACTTGACTTCTTTCTCTACCACTTTCTCTCTTAGGAAGTGATACTTGATCTCAATGTGATTTGTCTTTGCATGCATCACACGGTTCTTCGACATGTTTATAGTGCTAGTGTTATCACAGTGAATAACAATAGGATAATCAATCTGAATTCCAAAATCCTTTATCATCTACTTGATCCAAACAATTGCAGAATAATTCAGGGCTGTTGCAACATACACCGCTTTTGTTGTTGACTAAGAAATGATATTTTGTTTCTTTCTTGTCCAAGTGACAAGTGTGTCACCAAGAAACATTGCTCCACCTGATGTACTCTTTCTATCATCAATGCATCCTGCTCAATATACATCAATATACACATGAAGCTCAACATCTGCTAAATTAGGATACCATAGACCATAGTCTATAGTGCCTTGCAAGTATCTGAATATCCCTTTTACTGCCATGAGGTGACTTTGTTTAGGCTCTACTGCAAATCTTCCAACTATGCCAACTGCATTGGAAATATCAGGTCTAGTTTGAGTAAGATAAATGAGTTTGGCAATCATAGATTTGTAAAATGTTATATCTACTATTGGTGATTCATCTTCTTTTGTAAGCTTGCATCTAGTTATCATAGGTGTCCTTACTAGTTTGCAATCATCCATCTTTAATTTCTTCAATATTTCTTTCACATACTTGGATTGATTAATGAAAATACCTTTATCTGCCTATTGCACATTCAATCCCAAAAAGTACTTGATAGGTCCAATCATGCTCATCTCAAATTCTCTCTGCATCTCATTAGCAAATTCAGAATTAAGTTTATCATTACCTCCAAAGATAATGTCATCAACAAATATAGCTACAAGTAGTAGTCCTTCACATGTCTCTCTTATGACTAGGTTACAATCTGCTGCTCCTTTCTTGAATCCAATCTTTGTTAGATATCCATCAAGTCTCTCATACCAGGCTCTAGGGGCTTTCTTAAGTCCATAAAGGGATTTCTTTAATCTGCATACCATATCAGGTCTGTTTGATAGGGTAAATCCTTCTAGCTACTCAATATATACTTCTTCTTTTAATTCACCATTTAGGAATAATCAATGCCTTCTCTTTGCGCATATCCCTTACATACTAACCTTGCTTTAATTCTTACTACTTTACCATCTTCATTCATCTTGTTTCTGAATATCCACTTTGTTCCAATCACATTTTTATCACTAGGTCTTGGGACCAATTCCCAAGTGTTATTCTTAATAATCTGATCAAGTTCTTCTTTCATAACATCATGCCAATCTGAATCATTACATGCATCTTCAACACTTAAAGGTTCAATCTGAGATAGTAAACATACTGCCTCATTGCTAGCTGAGTTCTTTGCTTATGATCTTGTTAAGACTTTGTTGCTCTCATCTCCAATGATGAATTTCTTGGAATGGTTTCTAGATGTAAACTTTGTTACTTTAGGTGATACTGTCTCATCTTCCTTAGGATTTTCTTCTTCACTTGTCTCAGGGTCATTGAATAATACATCAATATTGTCAAACATTTCTTCAATAACTATCTCACTAGTGCAAGGTCTAGGTTCTTCTTCAATAATGGGTGTGTAATCATGATATCTTTCTTGAACCATAAAATTTTAATCAATCTGAACATGATCACTTTCAATAATCTTTTTCAATCTTAAATTGAAACATCTATAAGCTTTACTTTTAGTAGAGTAACCAAGGAAAATACCTTCATCACTTCTTGCATCAAACTTTCCTATTGCTTCATCTCTCTTGATGTAGCTCTTGCTTCCAAAGATTCTAAAGTATTTTACTATGGGAACATTACCAAACCATAGCTCATATGGTGTTTTGTCTGCGCCAGGCCTTAATTGAATTCTATTGATGGTATAGACTGTTGTATTGACTGCATCTCTCCAATAGGTGTGTGCAACTTTTCCTTCAATCATGATAGTGTGCGTTGTATCAAGGATGATCATATTCCTTCTCTCCACAATTCCATTTTACTGAGGGGTTCTAGGTGCACTCAATTTCCTCTTGATGCCATGTTCTTCACAGTACTCATAGAATCTGTTAGAGGTGAATTCTCCTCCTCTATCCGATCTCAAACATTTTATCTTTAGTCTAGATTCATTCTCAACCTTAGCTTTGAATATTTTGAACTTCTCAAATGTTTTTGACTTGTCTTTTAAGAATGAAAACCACATCATTCTAGTATACTCATCAACAAACAAAATGAAATACCTTTCACCATAGTATGATCTTGTTTGAGTTGGACCACATAGGTCTGTATGAATCAAATCCAACTTTTTCTCTACAAAATTGTGCTTTCTCCTGAATGAGTTTCTCACATGTTTTCCCATCACACATTCCTTGCATATAGTATTAACTAGCTTTGCTATGCTAGGTAAATCTCTTACTTCCTTTACATTGCTTATCTTAACTATGTTATCAAAACTAATATGACATAGTCTTTTATGCCACAACCAACTGTCATCTATTTTAGCAACAAAACAACTTGCTTCTAGATTAAGCTGAAAAACATTACCTTTAGTCTTTGAGCCTAATGCAATTATTTCTCCTTCTTTGTTGTTAATGAAGCACTTGTTTTCATTGAATTCCAATTTGTAACCTTTGTCCAGTAACTACCCAACACTTAGTAGGTTATGTTTCAAACCATCGACATAAAGAACATCATCAGTACTATTCTTTCCATCCAAGGTGATGGCTCCTCTACCAATGATGGGTTTAGGAGTGTTATCTCCAAATCTAACCAAGCCACCATTGTATTTTTCTAGATGAACAAATATGTTTGTATCACCTGTCATGTGATGTGAACAACCACTATCTATAATCCAGTCTATCATAATATCAGCTCGTGAAATTAATGCTAGGTCTTCTTTCTCATCTTCATGATCTATGTTATTGTTCATTTTCTCTATAATAGCAATAAATCCAATTTCTTCTTCAGCTGAATCATCATTTGAAAATCCATCTTCAACATAGTAACATTCCTTAGAGTATTTAGGCTTGTAGTCATTTTTGAACATTCTAGCTCTTGTAAGACACTTCGATTCAAAGTGACCAATCTTATTATATGAAAAGTATTTAAATGGCAATTGAACTTCAAATTTTCCTTTTCCTTTATTTTCTCTTTTGGAAATCATAGCAATGAAATCATCTAGTGTTTTCTCTTCATCAACATCATCAAAATTACCAAAAGTGTTTGTAGATTTCTTACCATGGACTATTGCTTTGAAGGTTGTCTCACTTTTAGGTTTTTTCTTCAATCTTGAAATCTCAAAAGTTGAGATTTTGCTAATCAAGGTCTCTCTCTTGAAATTTGATGTAAGCTGCATGGTCTCATCAAGGATGTTGATCTTGTTTTCATATTCTAGAGTGAAAGTAATCATCAATTTACCCATAATGTCTTCCTCTAAGATCTCTCCACCATTGTTTCTGATTCCAACAACTGCTTCATTAATCCTTTGATTGTAAGCTCTGATGTTTTCTTCAGGTAGCATCTGTAATGCATTGTATCTTTTCTTCCATGTTTTTTTGTGTGCATCCTTTTCTTGTTTGTCTCCTTCAAATATGTCTTCTAGGTACTTCCATATTTTGTGGGTTGTATCTACTTTCTTTATTTATGAAAACTCACTATCAGATAAGGTGTTGATAAGGGCTTCTTTGGCTATTGCATTCTGATGAAACAATTCATTTTTCTTTTTAGTAGCATCATCCTTTGCAAGGTCTTCCAAGGTAGGGATCTTGACTGCTTTGATAGTTACATCAAAAACTTGAAAAGCTATGCATTGCAAATGAGTCACCATCTTGTTCTTCCAATCAAGATAATTCTCTCCATCAAACTTAGGACTTTTTTTTTTTAAAGAATGTCATCTGATCAACCTCAAGCTGTTAAAATTTCTCTCCGAGGCACTTGGCTCTAATACCAATTGTTAGGAATAGTCCCAAGAGATAACTGAGGGGGGGAGGGGGGTTGGGGTGAATCAGTTATCTACAAGTTTCAATTCTTTATCCAATTAAGTATACTTAAAAATAAAGCATCAACACAATGAAAGAACACTTGAACACAACACCAATATTTTGGTTACGGGGAAACCAAAATAGGTAAAAACCTCAATAGGAATTGACACCCACTAATATTCTGCACTAGTGTATTATTATCCTTAACCCTGTTAGGAGTCTTTTACAATAGTCCCTATTAGGGGAGAGGACACACTATCCGAGAGCACACTGCTCAAAGGGGTGAAGGCTACAACCTTCTATTTAATAGATACACACTATATTTGGATCTTGGTGAACTGGGCTTTGACTTGCTATCTAGATCAGTTCCAATGTATGACATGAATACATTACTTGGTCACATAGACCTTCTTCTGATGGCTCAACACTTCACACACTTTGCTCTGCTCTTACTGTCAACCATGAACCACACTCTAGAAATCACAAATAACTATCTATAAATATCTTTTCTCTAAATGATATAATCAATTCAGACTGTTAGAACCACCTTGAAATCATATTAGAGAAGTCATAACAAACTCCAATAATAATTTAGTCAGCTCTACTAAGAACGCAACACATTCTGAGACCTATCCAATAAGATAATTGTAGACACACTCTACACATTATCGGCTCTACCAAAACAACTGGATCTTTCTCCTCAAGCTAAATTACCTCATGCACTCTTAACCAAACCTTACTAACTCTTCTCCAAGTTCTAATCCAAGGGTGCATACCGAAATGATAGGCACAACTCCAGAACTAATATAATCTCTATCGACTCTTTTGAACAAACATAGGAAACTGCTACTGGTGAATAGCGACTGCATAACTTCACTTTTACTAATCATCAGACTTTGTGTCCATGACTATAACATCACTAACATGTCTTCATCACATATCCAAATGTGCAAGGCTCCATGATAACTGTACGGACAACCATACATAGAACACTACTTGTTACTCTATCAGGAACACTACTAACAGAAGCTGCTATATAATTGTCTATACTAATAGTTAACCTCTGTGCCAATGATATCATGCTGATAACATTTCCATGCCACTGAAATTGAAAGCTTACTGCATAAGTCTTCCACGCATGCTACTTACCATATGTTGTCATCAATGACAAACATATAGTCAGCACTGGCTTGTTGACAAATCTCCAATGATGTTAGTGTCGACGAAGCCAGTATATGCCGAGTAAATTTAGTGTTGACCGAACATCAGTTTATTATCGAGGAAGACAATATTAGTCGAGGAAATAGTTTTAGTGGTGACCGGGCTACCTAGTGATGACCCAGGAGTTGAACATAGTATTGATCGAGCGTCAAGAATTTACATTTGAGGAACAATTCAGATTCCTGGCTGATATAGTTGAATTCTTGGATTATGTAAATCATGTTGACTTTATTTATTGAATGTATGGAAGCATTTAATGCACTATAAACTATTTTATTTTTATTCCTTAAAGAGATTTGAGATGTTTCTAGAAGGATGGATGAAGAACATAATGTTGTAAGAATTCGATGAATCTGACCTAACCCTAAGATCTATGGAGGAGATTAAGCAGAAAAAGTTAGATCGACCTATTGAAGAGGTATTAAGGAAACCTAAGTATGAGGTTGAAGTAGGATGCTGGAGTTGTTGTTATTGACTGAATAAGAAGAAAAGGTTGAAGGAGGAGTTGTGATTGCTTGAAGGGATTTCCGATCATATTAGTGATGGAGATGGAAATGGATCACAGTCAGTAAGCCAGCATATATTTGTAAGAATTGGATCTATTATTTGCAAAGTGAGTTGTATGTTTTCATATCAAACATTGATGTTACTTTCTAACCATTGTATTAGTTTAAATCCTTTAATCAAGGTTGACCTAACAGTCATTGTCTAAATCTTTTGAACAAGGTTGCATTCTAATGGAATGTACTTAAGTCCTTTAACAAGGCACACTCCTAACAGGGTGGTTGAAATCTTTTAACCGGGTCACACCTAGCATTGTGTTTGTAATCATTTGACGGGGTTGGCTTTTCACAGAGCTCACTTCATAAGAGTGAAAATATCAATAGCATTTTACAAAGTGGTTTTTTCCAAATTGGTTTTCCACTATAAATCTTGGTGTTAATGCTTGTGTGAATGTTTTGGTTTGAACATTTCTGTGTTTCGCAAGTTAAATACTATTGGATAGTGGACTACACTGTTATATGTTTCTGATATGCATTCTGTAAAGACCGAGTAGCTGTTGGTTGTTAGATCTGAGTTGTTGAAGAGTTTGAAAGTTTATTTTATACATCTGGACCAGAGAACAACTGATTCACCCCCCCTCTTTGTTGTTCTAAATCATATTAACATTTGAGACACAAAATGAAACTTAGATTGTCACTAGGATTTTTACAAGGTATTCATACCAATCTTATAATTCATGGTTGATGTTGTACAACTCCTTTATTTTGTGTGTTGTTTAAAAATGACCTTAACTATATACTTAGGTAATTGTTGGGATTGAATTAATTAACAATGAGGCTCTGAAATCCCTAAAAACTTTTCCCAGACCTAAGACAACAAGGATCTCAATCTTAGTTCAATAAAGTTAGCAATATGGTGTAAGTCTTTAAGACAGTCCTAATGAGGGAGGTAGAAACAGGACCAAATGACCTAGTCAAGTAACTAGCCATTAGGAGAGTGTTTACATTCTCTAACATAGCCTTCACAATAACAGACTTAAGCAAGCTTGAAAGTATACTGAGGACTAATTTTTCTAATGCAAACTAAGTATAATGCCTCTTTGGTGGTGGATTGTTTTCTTCATAGTTTTTCTCCTCGTACATTTGGTTTTATTATGATTTGTTGATATATACATATTCATGTTATTTGATCATTAATTTCATATAACATTAACCATTTAATTATATTTTTTATTATTTGCACACATATTTTCATTGTATTTGTATAGCCCATTTATCACCACTATGGTTAGTTGAGTCTATGAAATAGGGCTAGATGTACATCCAAAAAATAACTTGTACTAAAAAAGGATCTTGTACTTTACACAACTGAAATTTATATTGCACTTAAGTTACATCCATCTTTTGAGCTATTTCAAACTATTAGTAAGTACATATACTTTTGAAGGATTATCAATGTGAGAAAGGGTGCATCAAATTATAGGTTAAACCTCAAATATATGTGTAAAAATTTAGCAAGTAATAGAGAATACCTTAGAATGAAATTGCAGATTTGTTTTAGTACATCAAACTTTAGTGTTACTCCTTAGATGCATTAGGGTTAGTGGGGACGATTGAATATTTTAGGATGTCAAATTAATCCAAATTAATGTGTTTAAAAGCAAGCACATTGTGCCAAATTATGAAAACATGTATTTATTGGCTCACAATGGTTCGAAGTGTGGACACAAAGTATTAAAAATGAATTTGGGTTTTAAATTTTGAAGGGGTCAAATCCATGATTGTAAGGACTGCCTTACATCCACAGAAATTACTCGGGATATGGAAATGGTCAAATCAAAATAAATGACAAATGTATTAGAGTAGGTTTATGAATGAGAACATTTAATGTGCAATTAAGTTAAATGTGTAAAAAATGTGTGCATATGTAGATTAGACACAAATAAAAATATAAGAATATGTATTTATGAAAATACTTAAAATATTAGAAAAATAAATTGAACTTTATACTAAATTATTTTAGTTATTAGTATATATGAATATTAAAATATTCATCTAAAATAAACTTAAATATAAATAAAAAACTGATATGAATAAACAAATTTAAAAACTAATTAAATTATAAATAAAAATCATGAAAAAATTATGAAATTTATCATTTTGGAAAAAAATAAATTGAAAGTATAAAAAGGTAAACGAATTGTCTTAGGCCGAATAATAGATTTTAAATCTAAAGAGAAAAGTAATAACTCGTTGGCAAAAGGCATCTTGTGTTTGATTATATCAATTCAGAAATCACAAATAATGTTTTTGTCAAACAGTCCGTAGTCGTGCCACTCTAATCTGCCTCCATTCTTTTAAGCCTCATTATCGGTTACCTCATGTCTGCTTTATGATTTCATTACTCGTTTCTAAAATTCCCTAAGACAGATTACCTTAAAATTGCTTTTTTTTTTAAGAAAATTTATGTTTGTCTGAGATTAATCATATTACATTTTTATAATCTTTGCAAATTTTATTTATTATATCTAAATTTGATTGTGTTGATTATGAAGATCGAAAGAAAGTTTAAAAAGATGCAAGATAGTTTGTTGAAGATAAATCCATTTTCAACAAATGCGCCACTAAATGTGGTTATTTAAATTTAGATCACTTCATTCAGCACTAACTATTGTCAGTTAAAATCGAATAGCTTTCAATATAATGCAATACATTTTATTCTATTTTCTGAGATTCTCACACACATCAGAGCCTTATTAGACAGATAATCATTTCATTACTGAGCAATCCAATGAAATGAGGTGGATATATTGATCTGCTGGCTCTGATTACTTGCTCAGTACTGATTTCTCCTTCACGCTGAATTGAATCTTTTAAACAACCCAGCTTGGAAACAACATAGAAGCTGTCATAAAACATTTTGAACTTTTGATCGTTGGATTCAACAACTACCAGCAGCTCACTGCAAATATATAAATAAATAAATAAATCGGTACACCATCTGCCCACCTTGTTTTGTTGCAAGCAAACGTCATTTTGTACCTGAAATTGCGTCACCAACCCAATGATTAACATATTAGTTAAGAAATGGCATTAATGGCCGATTTTCTGAAAGCCATTTCAATCTAAATTAAACTGCGTAAACTATGACATGCAATTGCTAGTGTTTACATCCAATCACTAAAGCCGGATTATAAACCAGTTTCAGAGAAAATAAGAAATGTTGTTCACCTTATTGATGGCACACCTCCTTAATAACGAGGTGGAGGAGGAGAAGTGTACTTATAGACTGGCGGAGGGGGTGATCGATATTTGTAATCAGGAGGAGATGGTGGTGGAGATTTTGCAGGGGGCGGCGGAGATTTGTAGATTGGAGATGGATAATGATATGGTGGAGGAGGTGATGGAGATGGTGGCGGGGGAGATTTGTAGTGATATGGGGGTGGGGGAGAGGGAGAGGGGGAAGGAGGAGATTTATAGTGGTAAGGAGGTGGTGGAGAAGGAGATGGCGGTGGTGGAGATTTGTAGTGATATGGGGGTGGGGGAGATGGGGAAGGGGGAGGAGGAGATTTATAGAAGTAGGGAGGTGGGGGAGAAGGAGACGGTGGTGGGGGAGACTTGTAGTGATAAGGAGGCGGGGGAGATGGAGATGGGGGAGGAGGAGACTTATAGTGGTAGGGAGGTGGGGGTGAAGGAGATGGTGGCGGAGGAGACTTGTAGTGATATGGAGGTGGGGGAGATGGTGAGGAAGGAGGAGGATATTTATAGTGGTACGGAGGTGGGGGAGAAGGAGATGGTGGTGGAGGAGACTTGTAGTGATATGGGGGTGGGGGAGATGGGGAGGGAGGAGGAGGAGATTTATAGTGGTAAGGAGGCAGTGGAGAAGGAGATGGTGGTGGGGGAGATGGTGATGGGGGAGGAGGAGATTTGTAGTGGTAAGGGGGTGGTGGAGAAGGAGATGGTGGTGGGGGCGATTTGTAGTGGTAAGGGGGTGGGGGAAATGGGGAAGGAGGGGGAGGAGATTTATAGTGATAAGGAGGCGGTGGAGAAGGAGATGGTGGTGGAGGGGACTTATAATGATATGGGGGTGGTAGAGATGAAAAGGGTGGTGGCGGAGAAGGAGATGGGGGTGGAGGAGATTTGTAGTGGTAAGGAGGTGGTGGAGAAAGAGATGGTGGAGGAGGAGACTTATATAAATATGGAGGAGGAGGGGATTTGTAATAATAATTTGCTTGAGCTACAGAGGCTAACAGACAAAACAATGAGAAAATGAGGAAAGCCATTGGGGAATTCCGCTCCATTGTTTGTCTGGAAGCCATGATGAATGGAACGTCGGCTTCATCTTTATATAGTAAAAGATGAGGGCTATCTCGCTTAAGTGGGCCTCAACATGAATCAAACCTCTTAGCTGGATTGCTTTACCACGAACATCAACTTTATCTAATAGCCGCCAGCTTTGTTAAATATATGTATATAATAAATAGCTTGACTGGTTTGTGGACAACTTGTAAGTACATGAGAATTACAGTCGGCTATGAATTATTTCTCTCAAAAAGACGTGCTAAATATGCATTTATTACATCTAACTTGTACTGCGTTGACTATCATATGAACCGTGCAATTGGGAAGTGAATTTTACATTAAGAAGATTGTTAAGAAGTATGTCTTGATGCATTCAAAGTTGTTGAGTTGCTCTTTCTGAACTGGGTTCAAAGCGTCATATTTGAAAGCCTTTTTTGTATAACTAGTCAAAGTTGCATCCCTTGCAGAAGAAAGCTTGTCATGAAAGCGTGGTGGGTGAATGGAATCTTGCATTGATAATGGAGAATACACAAATTATCTTGTTTTCTAATGTTTTTGTCCCGCAACTACAACTATACATCTTGACTTATACGGAATACTTGAGTATTTATTTCGAAGGCAACAACAATATCACAGTTTCCTGTGCTTCATAGACAGAAACCTGCAAACATATTCAAAGGGAAATCTTTTGGCGCTCGGGGAAATGACTAATAGTATTTACTGTAATTTAAGATAATTTTGTGATAAATAAACACCACACCCCAAATTTTTTTTTATAAGCATTTCATCAACCTATCTTTTAATTAAAAAGAAATTAGATTAGAAATATAAAAGTTAATTATAGAATATAGCTTGCGGGAGTGCAGAGTCCACTCACTTAAACATAGGAAATGATAGAAAATTGTTTTTGCCATAAGCTTTGCACTTGTATTATCTTTGGCATTCTTTCTTCACTTACTGTTTTAATTTTTTTTTTAAATGATATTTGTCTTCCTTTATCATTACCTTTTCCCTGCTTATGAAAATTGAATACATTTTCCTATAAGTTAATATTCTATGATCTTAATATTTATTCAAAAATATTAACATAGGACTATAACAAGATAGGAATAATATGATTATAATATATAATTATATAATATTATTGGTTTTGTTATAATAGATAGAAAAATGTAAATTTAATATTTTTGTTGTCTTTTTAATAATTCAAAACAATTATGTTCATAAATGGTAAATGGGTTTGATTCAAGAAAGATCAATTGAATATCCAAATTTACACAGGTTTAATAAATTTTCAAATATCTGTTAATAAAAATAATATATTAATAATAATGAACTAAATTCATAAAGATCACAAAATTTATTTAGAGTGAGTAGAGGAGCTTAGTCGTAGTAACCTCAAAGAAGTTGAAAAATGCAACTAATATCAAAGTTAAGACAAGCTATTATTGTTAAAGATCAATTGGATATCCAAAGTTATACAGGCTCAATAAATCTTCAAATATCTATGAACAAAATAATATATTAATAATGAACAATATTTGTAGAGCTCACAAAGCTTATTTTTTAAGTAATTCATGTATAGAGACAAAATGGCGGTTACAAATTTGATAGTCTTGATAGAGGTAATGAGGAGAAAAGACTTTTAAAACTAGAAAATTGAGAACATGGTCCAAGAGGTATGCACATTATTAGATTCTTGAGTATATTATTCAACCCACAATGTCCAAAAAGAAGTAAATAATAAGGTAGATTATTGAAAAAACTATGGATCAGGTAATACATTATGCACAACAAAATAAATACATGAAATTATTTCAATACGTTATCCAATCTATAAAACTAATAAATTGCAACCATAATCATCACTTAGAAGCATCCCTTGCCTTGCTAAGTATCCCTAAAGCAACGGGTAGCCTACATGATTTTAACAATATTATTTTTGAGCCATAACATACATGATAATAGATCTCGGATCTTGATTTAAGAGCATAGGTGTAAGGAGATCATCTCCGGCCTCCAAAGACGTGTCTCAAGGACCAAAGCACATTTTTTGAGAGTCTTGAAATTCAATGGAAAAAAAAAGAAGAAGAAAAAAACTGAAATTGTAGTATATGATATCATTTTCACCCTTGTTTTCCTACCATATGAGTCTATTTACCACCATTTCCATGGCACAATCTTGTTTACACCTATCAATTGAACTTTCTGACACAAGTAGGGATATTTTATAGCTTATTAAATTATACCAGTCTCCTTGCAACTATTCAAATTAATAAAATTATAGAAATAGTATATACAAGTATGCCCATCTCCTATTTTTCAAGAATAGATGTTATATTATTAATACGAGTCTCCTATGCATACTGGTCTCCTTATGATTTTGGTTGGTAGTGATCATTTATTATCCTTCATGATGATGAAGAAAAGGAGATGGCAAGTAAATCTCACATATCAAATAAAAGTAAACCATAACACCATATTATCTATTCAACATCAAATTGTACCTACAAACATATTTATTAGTCAATTAAAAATTAAAATAGAGCATGTTTGATTATTTTCAATCCATTAATAAATATTATCAAATATACATTTTGTCATATGGATAGACATTGTTCTACAACACTACAATTCAGTTATAAATGTCGAATATAGTGGCCTAAGTTTGGGATAAACCATTCTATTTCAATTATAGAATAAATTTTGAACTAAGGTCATATGGACTTGTTTTTGTGATCACAACATTTTGCTTAATAGTTTGTGTGCTTCTCACGCCCTGCCAATTTATTTGTTAGCCCCCAATGATTGAAATCGTCAACCGATATGCATTCTTAGAATTATGAAAACGTGTTTTGAAAGCAGAATCCCCACTCTTTAGTAGTATGTTTGAATGTAGATCAAATCCAACGACCTTTTAGAAACCTAATACAAAATAATCTCCTCCGCAATTCATGTTACCGCTTTGACCTTTTTAATATTATTTATATGCACATATCTCCTCTGTCATCTTGTCCTCCATACAAAACTCTAACAAAATGTATATAAAATTGTGTTTAGTTGTGAGGTGCAAGTTGAATTGCTTATCTTTTTGTGCCAAAATTCGTCCAAATCTTGATTGTTTGGGTCACCTTTAGCAGACCGAAAAAAACACTTAAATATTGTCAGCCCAAATGGAAGAGCTGTCATTTATTGGATCCATTCAATACGCGCAAAAGCAGTCGTGGAGGTCTGAGATGAGTCAGAATAACATGCAACACTATTTTATCCAAGAAAATAAAGCCGAGTTAGGTGATACCAAGCATGGCGTGGCATTTTCAAGCAAAGAAAAAGATGGGAGGCCCACAGTTCGAGCTATCAACTCTGTTTTTATACCTAATCACATGGAGTCACAGTCGCTGCAGCTGTACCATGGGTCCTATTTTTTTCTAACTTGTGCTTATCTCATTATGGTAAACTCTAGGTATAGAATTCCAAAAATGTTTTAGGTAAGTACTTAAGACTCGATTTATTCAGTCCAGTCGTTTCTATAAATGGTAATTGTAAGTGAAAATGATCTAAAATGGATAAAATATTCATCTTTTTATGAAGCCCACATGAATTCTTTTTTCAAAATGTCTTCAGTTTTCAATAACTATATAATATGAATGTTCAAGTTTTTAACAATTATACAATATTTTGATATATTTAAGAGGATTAAATTTAGATAAAAATTATTTCTTTAGTTTTAGCAGTTTTGATCTATTATGATTTTTTTAAAATTAGGTAGTCAATGAGACTTTCTCTTATAGAATGAATCACATCTACTGTTACATTGTTTAAATTCAAAAAATTTATTGCTTATTTTAAGTGACCTTTTCATCAAACTGAATTTACCTGTTAACTTATGAATTATCTTTATTTCTACACACTAAATTAGATAGTAAATGTAATTTTGTCTTTTAGAAGGAGTTGTGTCTATTGTTTTGATTAACATAACCAATGATTTTGAAAAGGCCTCAACCCTTGTACACAGAGAATTATGTCTATTGTTATGCGTTCTAAACTTTTTTTCAAAAATCTTATTTTAAGTGACCCTTTCATCAAATTGAATTGTTACACATTAACTTGCATTTTAACATATTCAAATTTAGTTCCTAAGATTTCATATTGAAGAACATCCTAAAATAGTAGTTATACTTGTTCAAAAAGGATAAAAATTGTATTTTGTTTCACATTGTTAAATATTATTTGGGCCCTTGCTTTAGTTTGCTTTCTCTTCCGTCATTTCAAGACTAATTGGGTCTTGTCTTATCCCACTTGTCTCATATGCTAGGATTGAGACCAAATCCCATGTTTTGGAAACTTATGCTTTATCAATGCTCTTTCTAGTCCCCGTTTTAGTAGACTAAGGTTCCCAACTCCCTAGGGTGGCCTCACAATAGTGTGTCACACTTTTTTGCCAATTTTGACATTGAAATGGACATTTTGAAAACAATCTTTGCATTTGGACACCTATTCCCGCTAAACCGTTAGGAATTTGAAGATGATGTAAACTGGCGATTTTTAGAATTTTGTGTTTAGATTGTAATTTTTTTTTTACTATTTTTGGAATTGATTTGTATCCAATTTTCAATCTCTTTTAGAAACTAGTTTTAACAACAAACTAATTTTTTAAAGAGTGACACTCACTATAAACAACATAATTTTTTTTTCCAAAAGGGATAAGAGTGTGATTCTCTTGAATTTAGATTTCTAACACATATACCTAGTGATTGCAATTGATTTCATTTCATTATGCAGAATATTTTTTATTTTATTGAATTTTAAAGTTGAGTTAACTATAATTTAGACGTAGGTTCACTATAGAGATCATAATTACATTTGTATGTATTGAAACTAAAATTTTCTTTTATTAGAAAGAGGACATCAATACCTAATGCATATGTATTTAAAAAAAATTACCTTAGTTTAATATTTTTTCATAAGCATTTAACAAATATATTGATACATGATGAAAAACCTATGTTTAGTTAAACTTAAAAAATAAATTGATATTAAACTCAATATATATTAAAACTATACTCATTGGAAAGCTCATTTCAACCAGTGCCATCCTACATCTAAGTTTGTCAAGATTATTCTGCTTTAGCATTCAAATAGAGCTTCAGAGGGCAAAATTTACAGAAATATGAGAAGTTTTTCAAAGAGACCCATAATAGGTACTTCAATTGAATACAATGGAATGAGAACATGTTTTACAAAATAAAAATTATAATGACCAAATTGGATTTTTTAATTTCCAATGCTTGATAGAAGCCCTGTTGAACTTTATTTTAATTTAAATTTTTGGGTATAAATAAAAAAAAATTTCATTTTTTATATATTAAATATTGAAGAATAACTCTCATTTTTTTTTAAAGAAGACAACAAATTATTGGTGTAGAATTTTTTAGGGCATTTTTTGAAAAGAAGAAGATGGGTGTATCATCTTAAAATGGAAGCACTTCCATGTTAAGAGCATTTAGCCCTCCAAGTAAGTGGTTTAGAGTCATGTCAACTGCCTTGAATTGATCTTTGCTTTGATCTAGCTTTCTCCCCACTTTCCACTTCTTTTCTGCACTTGATTCCTTCATTCTAGGTGAAATGAGGGTTAGGATCCTGAGGATTCCACTTAATTTCCCTCTTCTATGGCTCTATTTTATAGGTAGGACTTACAAATAGGTCCTCCTCAACTTCATCATGTTCATCATAGGATTTTATGTCTATCCTTGGCATTCTGTCCTGATTTGATATCATTTCTAGGTTTATGGGCATCCCTGGGACCTCCTGACCTAGTTTTGACTGAATCTGGGCCCAGGGTCAACTTTGAGGTTGATCCTAACTACGTCAGGATCGAGGTCAAACCTAACTAGGTTAGGATCGAGGTAGAACCTGACTAGGTCAGGAACGAGGTCGAACTTGAATAGGTCAGGTCCAACCTTGATTTTGCCCCCCTCATTCAAATTTCTAGAATCCTAGATTTTTGGGCATCGAACTTTTGGGATATTTATATTCCGGCCTCTGGGTTGGCCATTTCGGGTTTCGGGATGGTAAATCCTCTAATTGCATTTAATATAGGTATATTTTCTAAAGGTTAGGACCTAATTGGGATTTAATTCTCCAAGGTGGCCCCTCTAGAGGATTGTGCCCTAGTTCACTATAAAAGGAGGCCTTCCTCTCTCATTTTCACATCTCATCCACATCAAGTTTTTATGCTCAAGTAATTGCTCTCAAGCTCTTAAGGTGATCAAGCAAGCATCCATTCAAGCATTTAAGTTCTCTTCTCCATCCAAGTTCTCCATTGAAGATCAAGGATTAAAGCATTCAAGCCATTGAAGGTATTTGGTTCAAGCATTCAAGATTCATCATTCAAACCCTAGATCTAGCCATTATGATGGTGTGATCTTCCTTCAAGATCCTTTATTCATCTTTAAGATCCATTTCATTCTTCCTTCAAGGTGGATTCCAAGCATACAATCATGGAGGTTTGATTTACATTTATTGTTTTGTTCAAGCTTTCATATCAATATACTTGTTTACATTCAAAATAAAATTACATATCTATTGAATTGCATAGCTTTATTGTTAGATCCTTTTCTACTACTTTCTAGCATTCTTATTTCAATTTCAATATTAAGGTTGATTCCAAACTGGGGTTTGACCAAGGCAAAGCCCTCAAACAAACAATAAAACCCCTCTTTTTCTTGCAAGTATAGGTGGGGGATATCGGACCTGAGAGTGAATTTGGATACCCTTTTTGGAAAGCTTCCGAGATCTACGAACAGAATTCAAATTGGACTTCAAATAAAGAATGTAGTATTTGACCTTTTATGAGGGTCAAACCCGACCTAAGCTCATCTTGTAGAAAGATTTATGGGTTTTTTCTGTCTCAGCATTTTCAATCTGGAACAAGTTGCAGAATTGCCTGAAAGTATACACAGACATCAAAAATTGGCATTTTCTAGATTTGGCCTAATTTGAGGTTAGTATTTATATTTCAATTACTTCAAAATCCTAAAGACTTCAATTCAACCATAGGGAAACATAGGGTTATTCTCTCTCTCTTCCATATTCTCCTTAGATTGATTCGATTATGTATTAACCCTTTTGGTTGATCAAATTGGATTTCTCCTTTCAGAATTTGGATTTAGGAGTGAATCTCATATTTCCCCCATACAATACACACACACATTTCAATAGAGGTGAATCCATTTTACCTCTATTCATTTTGGTGAACCTGACGTACTTACTCTCCTTTATTTTGTGGAATTAGATGCCCTATTGTGTTAGATTTTAGATCCTTTCTTGCATTTAGATTGGATCTTGTTTATGCTCTTGCATTTTACATTAAAAAATAAATAAAAATAAAATCTATATATTCAATAAAATACACAAACATTTCTTGCATTCACTATGGAAAATATTAAGATGTTTTGGTGCATGGTTATGTTCTTTATTACTCTTCTTTTAGCATCTCTTTATCATACCTATGATGTTTATGAAAGTATCATTCACTTCATTATGTTGATGACCCTTCATTTTGCTCTTGCTTATGCTTTTGTGAAGTTGACCGATACTAGTCTGCCTACATTTAAAACTTTTTTTAGAGATTTATGTGGTAGCCTTATTCATATTTTGGATTATGTGAAGAATTGGGTAGATGACACACCATCTCCTAATCATCCTAATCTTAATCATATCAATCCTAATCTTAATCCTATCAATCCTAATCTTCATCCTATCAATCCTAATCCTAATCTTCCTAATCCTAATTCAATACCTAATTCTCCATCTGTTCATCATCGCTCTTCCCATACTTATGATGGGATTCAAGCTATAGTTTAGGATGCAGATGTGCAAGATTTCTTTGATTTACCTTCTCCTCTGATTCATGATGATATTAAAGGAAAGGGTAAAGAAACTTCTTCAAAACCTATTATCCCACCTTATGTGACCTTTACTCATAAGCATGATAAATAATCACCTCCTATAGAAGCTTTACATAATATGTACACTATTGGATATAATATGGTGACTAAACAAGGTTATAAAGGTTTAGGGCTAGGAGTTAATGAGCATGGTATTAGGTTTTCGGTTCATATACCGCCTAAACTGAATATGTATGGTGTTGGGTGTTCAAAATCTCAAGTTAAGGTAGGTGATGCTAAACATCATCCTCCTCTCCCCATAGCTATCTTAGATAACCCTAATACTCGTAAAAAATTGTTAAGAAGGTATATGTTGAGCTAATGAATTCAAAGAAAGAAATCTTTAGACCTATGTCGATAGATTCTCTATACAAATATAAATGTCCTTTTCATTATAGTAACAAACACTTACTTGCTGATTGTAAAAATTTCAAGTTATATGTTAGAGAAAGAGCCGCTTTAGGAATTATATCTCACTCTCATGCAGTTTTACAATTCCTTCATAACTTTGATATATGGGATTCTCCTCCTTTAGATATAATGTAGATGTTCTTTCCCTCTTGTCTCATGACTGGGGGGCAAGAGGTGTATCTTCATCCAGTCTCCTAGGATCCATTAGGTCTTTTATTAGGGCTTAATTGGTATTCTTTCTCTCCTAGTTTTTCTATGGTTTTGTATTATATGTTTAATCATCCATAGAATATTTCAAGATATCTTTCCTAGGACTTGTGTTTTGCGAAGGTATCCCTTGTCTTTATCTCTGGGGGGAAAGGTACCTCTTTCTTTCTCTTTGTCTAGGGAACTGCTTTCCTTGGTCTAGTGGTATTTGTTTATATTGCAATATTATTTCAACATATTGATAGATGTTTTGACTATGGATAACTTTCCTATATGAGAAGTTGTTGTCCTAAGTCGTCACTTTTTATCTATATTGCAAATTATGTTCTTTATAAACTCTCACCCTTGCTTTGGTGTTAGAGTTGCTTCCCTCATTCCAAAGATTCCTCTTCCTCTTCCTCTTCTTTGTAGGGGGCTTGATGATTGAATCTTTGTTCCTGCCATTTGAAAGATGATATTTTATTTTAAAGAACTCCTCTTTGGTGGGGGTCTTGTTGATAATATCTCTTTCTTTGATGATCCTTTTTCCATGAGTGACATATTCTTTTCATGATTATCTATATTCTTGGATGTAGGGATCAATATCCCTCACTTAGGATATGGTGTACATTGTTGTAAATAGGATATCTCCTTGCATTGTGAAGTAGGTATCCTCTTCCATCTTTGTCCTACACTTGGGGGCAAGGATGCCATCTCCTTTTATATTTTTCTGGGATTCACCTCTTTCCTTGGGTAAGCAGTATTTATCTATTATGTGACATTCAATCATACATGAAAATTTTTGTTTTCATTAAGGATCTATGTCCTTGATCACAACCTATTTCATTGTCTGACATTGGGTTTCCATGGTGGATATATCTCTCACCTTGGAAACTAAATAGTGTGCTATCCCTCATAAGGGTTACTTTTTTTTCACTTCTTGCTTGATATCTCTTTACATTTGTCCCTTCCATGGCCTCATAGGAGCTGTGACCTTCTTGGCTTGGACTTCTTGGCTTGGACTGGGTGTTGTTTGTGGATATTGTCTTGATGTTGAGGACGGCTTTATCCTTGTTCTTTTCTTTCCTTAACATGTCAAAATAGTATGTTTTTTCCATATTAAGGAGGGGGCCATATATAGGGCCTCCCTTGTACTATATTTTTTAATTTTTCAATATGCTAAATCTTTCGAAGGTAATGCACATAAGTTGCTAAATCTTGAGGAGACACGCATTTTTCAAAATTTTCAATATGCTAAATCCTCTTAAGGTAATGCACATAAGTTGCTAAATCCTAAAGGGACATGCATTTACAATTTCAAATATGCTAAATCTTGGAAGGTAATGCACGTAAGTTGCTAAATCCTAAAAAGACATGCGTTTATATGCTAAATCTTTCAAAGGTAACGCACATAAGTTGCTAAATGCTGAGGAGATAGGCATTTCATATTCATAGTGATACAAGAAGGTGGATCTATGGGTATTCCATAAGTCATCAGAAGATGCATTACGATTGCAAGCATAATTTATGGGTGAACCTATTGGGCTCTCCCTCCAGGGTGATTCACGGTAAGGTGGGCATCTTACTAGGTGAGGTAATCACTCTTTTCCTTCTCTCTCTTTTTTGCTTTCATGCTAGTAGGATATGATCATGAAGCTATGTCATTTATAGTGTTGCTCTTTTCTTTCTTATGTAATCATTTATGCTTTTGTGATAGCTTTCCAAATATGATATTCGTATCAGAAATATTTCTTAGTGAGGTTTCTTATGCTAATTGATTTGGGTTGTTTAGTACTAACCCTTGTTCTTTTGACACCCTCATGCATGTATGTCGAGTTAGAATCCTTAGTCTGGGGGCTTGTGTCCTTAAATAAGTGTTATTTTATCTCATTGTGAATCCACTAGGATCTTGTCTTTCTTCTCCTTTACCAAGATTTTGCATCGAGTCCATACTCTTGCTAAAGTAGGGGCTTAGTGTATCATTTTAAAATGGAAGCACTTCCATGTTAAGAACATTTAGCACTCCGAGTAACTGGTTTGGGGTCATGTCGAATGCCTTGAATTGATCTTTTCTTTGATCTGGCTTTCTCCCCACTTTCCACTTCTTTTCTGCACTTGATTCCTTCATTCTAGGTGAAATTAGGGTTAGGATCTCGAGGATTCTCCTTAATTTTCTTCTTATATGGCTCTATTTTCTAGGTAAGACTTAAAAATAGGTCCTCCTAGACTTCATCATGTTCATCATAGGATTTTAAGTCTATCTCTGGCATTCTATCCTAATCTGATATCATTTCTAGGTTTATGGGCATCCCCGAGACCTCCTGACCTAGTTCTGACTGAATCTGGGCCTAGGGTCAAATTTGAGGTTGATCCTGACTAGGTCAAGATCGAGGTCAAACTTGACTAGGTCAAGTCCAACCTTGATTTTTCCCCCCTCATTCAAATTTCCAGAATCCTAGATTTCTGGGCATCGAGCTTTCAAAATATTTATTTTCCTGCCTCCGAGTTAGCCATTTCGGGTTTGAGGATGGTAAATCCTCTAATTGTATTTAATCTAGGTATATTTTCTAAAGGTTAGGACCTAATTGGGATTTAATTCTCCAAGGTGGCCCCTCTAGAGGATTGTGCCCTAGTTCACTATAAAAGGAGGCCTTCCTCTCTCATTTTCGCATCTCATCCACATCAAGTTTCTATGCTCAAGAAATTGCTCTCAAGCTCTTAAGGTGATCAAGCAAGCATCCATTCAATCATTTAAGTTCTCTTCTCCATCCAAGTTCTCCATTGAAGATCAAGGATTAAAGCATTCAATATTCATCATTCAAACCCTAGATCTAGCCATTATGATGGTGTGATCTTCTTTCAAGATCTTTTGTTCATCTTCAAGATCCATTTCATTCTTCCTTCAAGGCGGATTCCAAGCATACAATCATGGAGGTTTGATTTACATTTATTTTTTTGTTCAAGCTTTCATATCAATATACTTATTTACATTCAAAATGCAATTACATATCTATTGAATTGCATAGCTTCATTGTTAGATCCTTTTCTACTACTTTCTAGCATTCTTATTTCAATTTCACTATTAAAGTTGATTCCGAACTGGGGTTTGACCAAGGCAAACCCCTCAAATGAACAACAAAAACCCTCTTTTTCTTCCAGGTACAGGTGTGAGAGTTTGGATTTGAGAGCGAATTTGAATACCCTTTTCAACAAACTTCCGAGATCTGTGAACATAATTCGAATCAGACTTCAAATAAAGAATGTATTATTTGACCTTTTATGAGGGTCAAACCCGACCTGAGCTCATCTTGGAGAAATATTTCTGGGTTTTCTCTGTCTCAGCATTTCTAGTCTGAAATAAGTTTCAGAATTGCCCAAAAGTATACACAGAGATTAGAAATTGGCATTTTCCAGATCTTCCCTAATTTGAGGTTAGTATTTATATTTCAATTACTTCAAAATCCTAAAGACTTCAATTCAACCATAGGGAAACATAGGGTTATTCTCTCTCTCTTCCATATTCTCCTTAGATTGATTCGATTGTGTATTAACCCTTATGCTTGATAAAATTGGATTTCTCCTTTGGGAATTTGGATTTAGGAGTGAATCTCATATTTCCCCCATACAATACACACAAACATTTCAATAGAGGTGAATCCATTTTACTTCTATTCAATGGGAAATAAAAAGACAAGGAAATGTAAGGCATTGCAAAAGTGGTCACCTAGTATGAAACAAAGACATCATGAAAAAATATTCACAAACTATTATAGATTCTCCCATTATCTTTCTAGATTCTCCCATTATCTCTATGTGTCCTCTCTCTAAATAAATTGATGTATTAAATAGGTTAAATTGATTAAATAAATTGATGAATTGGCATTAAATAAGTTAAATAGTTTAAACTAATTAGTTGGCCTTAAATAAGTTAAATATGTTAAATTGATTAATTGAGTGCTCTCTCTCTCTCTCTCTCTCTCTCTCTCTCTCTCTCTAGGTCTCTTTATAGTGTCTTTTTAGTCTTTTCAGCCTCTTTATGTGTCTTCACACACACACACACATGTATATACACACACACACACCCATATATACACATCCATATACATATATACATATATGTATGTATATATGTATTTATATGTATATATATACACACACATATACATATATATACATACATATACATATATACATATATGTATGTGTGTGTGTGTGTGTGTGTATACATATACATACATATATGTATATGTTAGAATAAAGTATTAATTAAGTTAATTAACTTTACTCCCTTCTTAAGATGTCAACTCTTTTGCTTTAGTTGTTTATATTTAAACACATATGCACTAGTTGTTTTAAATATAAAATTGCATGCATTAGTCATGTAATAATTAAACTAATTATTACATGCACTAGTGTTTTCCTTTCAAGGCTTTTGATCTTCTTTATAAGGATGATCCATTGTATATTTTATTCATTCATTATTTGAGGATATTTTCTTCTTCATATTTTGAGTCAAACCCTTGCCCTCTTCTTGTCTCTACTTCCTTGTAACATGTTTTTGTATGCAGGTGATCTTTGAGTTTTGTAGATTTGTATTGCTCAAATCATACATGGTATCATAGCCTAATTTGCTATAGCTTGTTCGTGTTTGAAGGATTTAGAGATTAAAAATTTATTTGTTTCAGATTAGGAATTTTTTTTTGTTTTCAATTGAGATTAGGGGGCCCTAAATTTTGGTGCACTTTGAGCTCAAACGGACCTCATGATTGAGCTCACAATGCCCAAAAACCCCTATTTTGATATTAAACATGTCAAATTTGGACAACTTTTCATTTTGGGGCATTTTTTGGTACAAGACATCTTAACACACTTCCCGAGGTAGAATTTGTATGGACTGACACGCTTCCTGAGGTGAAATTATATGTTTTGGTAGGAAAATTGAGTCAAAAAATTTGTTGTCTAGTACACAAATTAAGACCAAAAATTGGCACGCAAATTAAGATAAAAATCTAAAAGGCCATACATGGATCCCAAGACGCGCATGCGATTTTGCAAAAAAAACTTGGCTGGCGACGGCCATTTGGCCATCAAATTTAAGCCAAGCCAAAGCAATTTAAGCCCCTGGTCATATGGTGGTCAGGGGCCCAGAATTTTAGCCACAAGGGCCTTGTATGTTGCGACGGCCATTTGGTCGTCAATTTTAAGCCTGTGAAGTGCTAATGTCAGGACATTTAGACACCATTTTGGGCCCTCTAGAGCACTTGATGGTTTTTTGCTCATAACTTAAGCATAGGGTGTCGAAATTGGGCAAACAAGATATTGTCGTAATGCTGGTTCTGAGCTCTATCCAGATCTAGAGGTTTAAATTTCTATTTTTCTTTTTTGATATTTTTTTTACTATCAAAGCCAGATGTTCAGTTTTGCACTCTGAAAGCTCTATCTTGTGCATCTGGACTCCATTTTGGGAAAGCAAGATATCATTGGAAATTTTGTTTTGAGAGCTTTCCATTGTTGTGAGTCATGTTTCTAGATTTTTCTCCATGTACATTTTATTTAGATTATTGTATTTTTGCAATCTGGTGGATATCTTGGATGTTTTAGGTCTTGGGATCTCTTCCCTTTGAGGGGTGGCTCATCTTAGGCTATTCTTTTGTTTCAGCAACCTTCACTCTTCTTTGAGTAGTGTATACTTCACTTTTGTAGCATTCTTTTATGCACATGCACTGAGATAAAGTGCCATTTTATTGCATGCTTGGAATATTGAACATGTTCGTGCTATTTGTACTTGCACTCCATTATAAAGTGCCATGGGGGGTTTGTTGTTTTCTCTTGTTTTCCATCTACCTTTGTCAAGTGAGTGTTCCTTCCATGACATTAGCCTTAGGGTACCT